>CM029391.1:3953353-3985693 GCA_017165825.1 Hepsetus odoe
ATTCTATAACAAAACATTAAAAAAATTATAGAAAGTCTGGCTCTTCGGAAACAATATATGATAAAATACAATACTATACGTTATGGTTTCATTCCAAGAGACTTTTTACTCCATGTAAAAAAGTAAACACAGCCTTTGCTTCATTTGCAGCAAATGGACCCTGAGGTGGGGCTTACAGCACAAGAACAGGTTCTCCTGCTGTATGACATCAAAGTCCAGTGCCTTCAGAACATCTCCGAGCATGACCCTACAGGTAGGTAATTCCACCTTCATCTTCTGTTCAAACTATGGATGCTATAGGTCTTCTTTTATTCTCACCTTAGCTCTCCAAAGCTGGCCCTGACACCAGCACACTGAGGCTCTGTGGGAAGAGTGTATAGTCATTCAGCAGCGCTCATGAAAGAGCTTTAATGGCTGCTTTCTTCCAATACTGCAAAAAAAGTAATTGGTTTTTTAGACATTATAAGGACATAAATAATAAGGACTAAGGACATTATAATTGTAAAAAAAAACTGAAAGGATCGTTTGCTGTTTGAATTGAGTTATTTAGAATTGTTTAGTTTCCATATGTATATTTTTCTATATGTATATTTGCATACTTGTTTATCTCTATGGGAAACCCTTGTAAACTGGTGATATTTCTGCGATATACAGCAAAGACTCTCAGGTTCCTATTACCTTCCTTATAAAGAACATTCAAATGGCAACATTTTGCACCATTTTTCAAATCACCCTGAATGAGCATATTCACATGTCAACAAGTGATTTTTTTTTTTTTAATGTTGAAAGCCTGGAGAACGCCTCTCTAACAACTGGCTGAGTAGGGGGCAGGGGGGTCTAGACCAATTACAAAGCTACTTACACAATTTTGCACTCATCACTCATGGGTAATTATGGTAACATCCTTCGGCCAATAATCATTAGCTGACGTCAGTGTTCCATATGCAGCTCAATTTATTTCTCCCAGTTTTTCTCCCAATGGTGCATCGCATGAAAAATGGTAGCCATTTTCAAACAGCTTCTTGGAAACAATATATCCAAATACACTGTATGTTGACATGTTTGCTGATACCTGCTCATCCAACATTTCTTTTGAAATCAAACATATTAATCTGGAATTTGACCTGCAGTAACAGCCTCTTTTGGAAGGGTAACCACTAGAATTTAAGATGAAAGCATGAGGTTAGGCGCTATTATAAATGATTATTCCTAATATACAAACATATTCCATCATTCCAGAGAATACAGTTTCCCTTCTCTACAGCTGAGTGCTGGGGGGCTTTATACCCTGTATATTGTGTTTGGCATTCATCCTGCTTTATTTGTTGTGCTTTCCTACAGAAATGGTTAAATCTGTGCACATCACATGACATATTATATTGTCATGGTGTGGTGGGCTGGACGCCAATGCAGAGCCGAGAGCTTCGCACTGGACTTTAATGACGGATAAAGTGCACAGAACTCAAACTAAACATAACGTGTAAAATATAACAAAAATAATCACAAAGGTGAGCACACAGCATGACAAGCACCCTGCTTTGATTCGTTTGGGCTTATAACGCCAAACCCCGATGAGGCACACCTGGGCATTGGGTGCATTGAGGTTGAGATCAGGGCTCTGAGGGGGCCATAAGAAGTGAGTCTGGTTTGAAGGCAAAAGGTAGTAACACCAAATATTGATTTGATTTAGATTTTTCTTTTGTTCGCTCACTTTGCATTTTGTAAATTGATAAACATACACTTCATTATTTATTTCTGAAAGCATTCTTTGTTTACAGCCTTTTTTCCACACCTGCCTAAACCTTTTGCACAGTACTGAATATATTTTGCCATTCCTGAAATGAAAGTGAAAGTGACTGTTCTTGTCATTGTGAAACGCAGCACAGCACAACACAACAAAATTCCACACACGTGCAGTTATTGAAAGCTGCCTGGGGAGCAGACACAGGGACGGTACCTTGCTCAAGGGTACCTCAGGGCAACCGACTGCTGAGGGAATCGAACCCACAATCTTCTGACCCACAAGGCCACCGCTGCCCCATCTGAAGTTTAAAAGACATTTCATGTTTTTCTTTTAACAGACACATTAGCAATATTCGTCCTTGTCAGTAGCATTTCTAGAGCGACTCCTTGTGTAACGGATGGTGGCTTGGAACTTATTAACTAAATGACACAAACCCACAGGTTATTCAAAGTCATTTTTCATCACAAAATAGCAAACATGCAAACACAGCTCAGAAAGGACCCAGGCCACCCCAGCTGAGACTCAAAACCAGAAACCTTTTACTGTGACCCAACAGCACTGATCACTGAACTACCTTGATTCTATTCATTTAATTCAGTTGCACAGTTATTATCACAGTTTGTGCAGACTTCAGACCTTTCTTTCCTTCTTTTCCATGTTCGCTATACACAGAGTATGCATGGAGACTAAACGTTATGTCTTCTGTTCCACATTTAATATGCAAACAAAAAGAGGGCTGTGACTTCATTGAAGCGCTGCACTGGAGGTACAAAAATTAAAACAGTTCAGAAAAGAGTTAAGTTAAGAACACAGGAGATTGTCATATGGATAAATTACCATTGAAAGCATTTATGTGTATTTGGAACAGAGCTGCGCTAATTACATTCTAAACATTTGGCAGTAGTGCAAAAAGGCTTTTAACCCGCAGAGCAAAACGTAACAATGACACTGTGGAACTTAACAAGTTAAATAATGCACAATTCTATTGAATAAAAAAGAACAAAGAAAGGCTACAGGCATATTTTTTCTTTTTTTTTTTTGCTTTCTCCGAAGGTCCTGAGGGCTCTCCTCTGCTCAAGATAAAAAGCATTTGTAGTGAAACCTTTCACTGCCATACGTGTCAGCAGGTGAACATATTTTTGAAAAACTGCAAAATCAAGTACACTGTTTCATTCTGTGCTGTTGCCTAACTGCTCTGGGATGCCACAAGCTGGATAGATGATTAAGTAATACTGACACCTCGGTGAGCATTTCTTGGCACCAGATTCAAATGACATTGTCCAACACAAACTGAAAAGAGCATAATAGGTGCAAAGCAGACAAATATTCTGCATGTCGTAGGTGGAAATGTTGTTATGCATCCAGACATAATCAGTACGCTTTAAATAAACGTCTGACGGGTTAGAAACTCGCAGTATACACAGCAGGTCACTGTTGGAAGAAAATCTTCCCTTTACTTATAAGCATTTTATGCTGGATGATTAGGAAAAATGGTCCAAAATGGCAGATATGAAGTTAGGAAGGGTTACAAAGATACGATGTTTTCCTGATCAAATCTTTTTGTAATGCATCATTATTATTTATTTAGTGAATGGATATATTGTTCAAACATAAAAGGGCCTTCCTCATCTTTGTTTTCCAATTTGTAGAACACTGTGGAAATGGCTATTGGTCATGTTTAAGGTCTGGTCACAGATTTTAGTCATTCTCAATTCAGAGAAAATTGGAGTTTCAATTCAGAGAAAATTCTCAATTGGAGAAAAACAAGCTTTTGTTTCTTTTTGTGCATGAATGCACAGAAACAGGAGGAGAAGAGAGGAGGGTGCCTTCGGAGCAGGATGTTGTTGCAGTAGATGTTAGCAGGGAAGTGTGTGTAGGTGAGTGAGTAGTGTGTAAGTGCGTAGCCTGTTCAGATGTGTTGTGGGCGGAAGCTGTTTCTGAGTCTAGTAATGGAAAAACAGCTTTGAGGGCCATCTGTGTTGAGGGTCAGAGTGCGGAAGGTCTGGTAGCCTGATCTAACGGACTGCAGTACGCAACCATCCAGTTACAGGCAGCGGTGGCCTAGTGGTTAGGGAGTTGGCCACAGAATCGGAAGATTTTGGGTTCAAACCCCTTACCAGGTACCATTACTGATCCCCAGGCACTTTCATAGCTGCCCCCTGCTACACTGTTTGTGTGCATGGGTTAAAGGGAGATCCAATTTCATTGTGGTTCAATGTGTGCTGTGCTGTGCTGTGTGTTAACAATAACAAGAACAATAACAAGAATAGTCAGTTTCACTTTTCAGAAAGAGGGGTTAAGGCCAAATAAGAGAAGTTTTGTGGTTTACCTAAAGGGGATGATGGTGTTAGAGCCTCTGATCAATGAACAGCCCCAATATGTTTTATGTTTCAGATGGGCCAAGGGAAAGTGCAAGGCAGTGGCAATTGTCTATTTCTTCTTAGACCTTTTGGGACAAATTGATATGGGTCAAGTGTAGGAGGATATTGTCATTGATTTGGGCCAGGAGCTACATCTCAAAGCACTTAACGGCATTGGGTTGAGTGCTAGAATTGGTTCTCATTGTTGGTGAGACTGTCTGGGTATGCCATCTGTGCCAGCAGCCTTCTATATATTCTCTCTGTATAATCTTGCCTGTGCACTGAGTGGTGGTTTTGTGACTAAACTGGTATAAGTTTAGGTATATTTATATACTGGTATAACTGGTAAGAAAAATGTCTAATGTATACTTATAAAATAACCTGAAACAGGACTTATATTCTTCTTCGTCTTCTGCCTCATTATTCCTTTAAACCGACCACCTGCATGCCCTCTCACACCACTTCTATTAACCTCCTATTTGTTCTTCCTCTTTTCCTCTTTAATAGCAACTCCATCTTCAACATCCTCCTCCCCAATATAAGTCTCGTCTCTCCTCTGGATATGTCCAAACCAACTCAACTCTTGCCTCTCTAACTTTGTCTCCAGAACGTCTAACCATCACAGTGAAACAGGATTTAGTTTTAATAAATGAACCTCCAAATCTATAAAATACTGAAGCAGGAAACCTTGATTTGTACATAAAAAAAGCTAGAGAGCAACAAACCTAAATAATATTAAAAAATTGTATATCCCTTTTTGCCTAAGCTAAATGCATTTGCAATATAAATGAAATATGTAGGCAATGGGATTATGTTATTGTGAGAAATCCAGACACTTATGGTTGACATCATGGCAAGATGTTATTACATTTGCCTGAGGGATGCATAAATAAGTGCAAACTGTTGCTCATGCTAGATGGCCATACAGCCCTCTTGCAGAAAAAAATCCTGCCTTAGTTGATCAGCTCAGCAGAGGTTATTTTTTGCCAAACAGCTCTATAATCTTTATCCAGTTCTCCTGCCTACATTTAAGGCAACAGTACACTTTGGTGTTATGAGCTGACAGCAGAGTGCATTGGAGAAGGAAAACACAAGAGTGTATCGCCACTTTGAGCTGGAATATGTCACACACTGGCTGGAACAGTGTGTTTGCCACAAATTTGTTCCCTGTGCCTATTAGATGCTTGCCTGTGACAGCAGGAGTTTAGATATGGCCAAAGAAAGGGCAAATCACAGAAATAATGAGTGCGACACATAGAGAGCAGAACATTTCATGGCGAATGAGATCCATAAAGAAGAAGTAGAAGGGGTAGATGCTGTGATCACAGTTCGTTTGACTTGTATTTGTTCTCAGGAGTGGGTGGTACTTCTTGCTTCTATATGCGTATATTACAAAAGCTCTTTTTTCTTCCCTTTCTTCTAATTTTGTCATCAAACCATGTCTTAATTTAGCCTTATAATCTGCACAGGCTTCCTACACATTCTCTCAGTTGTGTTGTGTCATCAAAGCAAGCTTTTCCAGGACTCTGTTGTCTGCTCCAGTGGAGTCAGCATAGACATCAGATAGTATTCAAATGAGCTTATCTAACTGATTTCTGGTCAGTAGCCTATTGCAAATATCCAAGAATCTCAGAGGATTAAGTTATATTTGTTAACTCCAGCACCCAAATTCTTGTCGTCTGTGCTTTTTTCACGTCTTTAGCATGATAAAGCAGGCTAGCTAGTGAAAGAATCTTTCATTTTCATTTATATATAATGTGCCCCCCTCCACACAACATGGATGTAGAGCGATGCTGAAAGTTTATGAATCCTGCAGAATCATCACATCATCTAGATGAACAG
Organism: Hepsetus odoe; assembly: GCA_017165825.1. Taxonomy (NCBI): domain Eukaryota; kingdom Metazoa; phylum Chordata; class Actinopteri; order Characiformes; family Hepsetidae; genus Hepsetus; species Hepsetus odoe. The sequence goes on from CM029391.1 coordinate 3,959,300, forward strand.
ACTAGACAAATAGAACCCAGTTAAATAAAATGGCCCAAACATATTCTACTTGGCCATTTATGTATTAAATTAAATGATCAAATATTACAAATCTGTGAGTAGTAAAAGATTATGAACCTCTTTATTTGCAAAACAGAGATCTATCAAATCCTGATCTTCACAACACATCTTTCTGGAAGTGCAGCATGGCGATGTTCAAGAAGCAATATGCTTGGTGGTTGTAATATCATGTTTTCAACATTCAACATTCTCATTCAACCTATTGAATGAGAAGGAGTATGAGCCTTTTTGACTGAGTTTAAATAGCTGCAAGCAGCTCAAGAAGTCACTCTGTAGGTAAGCATTAGTGACTCGAATTTAATTTGGGCGGCCCTGTGCAAACAGTGTTCATTAAGAAGTAGAGTGTCATCAGCTGGGTGTTGTTCGCATGAAGAGGGATGGGTATGAAATCTTGAAAGTAAATATGTAAATACAGCATTTTAAACATCAACACCTTCTCATCCCATCAACGACATTCTGAGCTACTCCACTGAAAGCCACAATGGCCAGATATGAAACTGTTTCTGTGATTTTATTCTTAAAAGGGCTGATAAGCTGAGAAAATGTGCCTACTGTTGATCAGGCCTACCATTTTTCACCATTTTTCAACTGGGGCAGTGGTGGCCTAGTGGGACTTGGTCCTTGGATCAGAAGGTCATGGATTCCCTGAGGTATCCTTGAACAAGGTATTGTCCCCATCACTGCTCCCCAGGCACTAGATATGGCTGCCCACTGCTGGATGGCATGTGAAAAGCAGAGGTTGCTTTTCTTTGTGTTCACTATGTGCTGTGCTGTGCCGTGTTTCACAACGACAAATAATCACTTTCACTTATAAACCAATCAGACTGAGAGCACACATGCATGTGCAAATGTGGCCTCTGAATGGACCTTGATTACATACAAAATGTTTATTCTAAAAATACACAGAATTAAAAAAGGAACTGTCTTGCAAGACTGTAAAACAGCTCTACCACTTCTTTATCTGCATGAATCATTATTTAACAAAGCTTTACATCATAAAATGCTTAAGCTTCTCAATTTATTTTATTCAAGATCTGATGACGTTTTAATCGCCACTTGTCCAGAATGATGGGTCAGTTAAAATAAACAGTTTTTCTCTCTATGTCTAAGAGCTTGGCAACATGGGTAATAAAGTGCTATATTTAAACCAGGTTACTGGGTTGGTAATGAAGAGACCATCTATCACAAATCTTGCAGGACTAAAGATTTGACCGTCTTTAAATCCAGCGCCAGCACAGGAGGCATCCTTTTAACATATGCTTTTGCAAGCTTGATTTTTACTGACAATAAACTAAATGGAAATATTTGATAAATATTATGGGGAAGATGTGTAAAAATAGTAAAACAAAAGTATTCTGCAGTCTTCTTCGTAATCGATATTTTCTCTGTTAATGCAAAAGAAGTGTAAAAAGTGTACTTTGGTCTAAATTTTGGCTTTTTTTATGAAGTTATTGGGCAGCTTTCTAGACATATTGATGATACCTGCTACAAATGGTAATGTTATTTATTGCAATATTGACTGTATTTACAAAAGTTTCCAGGCAGCTCTCATATTAATGAACTGTGCTGCTTTAAGGAGCCTTGCTGCTGATGATAAAAGTGCTCTGGTGAGCAAACACAGCTTGGGTAATCTCCATGGAAAAGCCTTGCTAAAAGAATGGGATGCTTTAGGGTAGATACACAGGCCTAAGTTTCCTCCGTGCCAAACATCTGCTAGAAAGGAATGAATCCTCCCAGCAATGGAAGCTGTGAAGGAGTAGAATTTCGTTCTCTAGAGGGATTGAGCTCCTACCAGCAATATAAAATTGTAAAAGCGGCTGCTGCAGCAAAGGGGAATAGACTTCCTACTAATATCTTTGATTTCAGAAACCAACAGATGTCTGGATGTATAGTGTATCATCGCCTACCTCGCCTACCTCTATCACACACATGCTTCCTGCTAATCAGATTTCTCAAATTTGTGCAGAATACCAATAATACGTATGCCCTAATGAGGACCTGCGGTGGAGCTTGGGTGTGAAACCCAAAAAACACGCTGTAGTTGAAGCTTTTCTTTACGGAGATACAGGCTAAAATTCCTCCGAGATGATGCACAAAATTGTTGCCTGTTGTGCGAGTGACAGAAATGACTGACCCTGTGATGATGCAAGCACAGCAGCAGATGTGTGAGTGTGTACTTGTACGTGTCAGATGAAGAACATGGCAGGATGAGATCAATCAGATTAGTGAGTCATTAGAGCTTAGTGCAGCTAGATAGAAAGAAAGAGATTTTTTTCCGCTGCAGTGTTCCAAGCTGGTGCCTGAGAGCCATTTAAACTATGGAACTCAACTCTGACATTTCTTCTGTCTGTGTTAGAAGAGACAAAACTTAATCTGCTCTTTGACAAGCATGCTTCCATGGTGACAGCTGCTCAGGTTAATTTATTACTTAGGGCAAGACATGAATGTATCAAATGGCAGAAGTTATGAGATTTACAAGTCTTACAGTGTCATATATTTCTGGTTTACCATTTCGCTTGATATTATACACAGTATTATACACACACACACAAACACACACATGTAAAATTTCTTATTAAATAGTCAAATATCATTTTGACTGGTTTCTTTACAGTGGCATAAACCTCTTAACAATTTCGCAGGTTAGTCTAGACTGGATTTCTTCTCCATAAGTTCTCTTCCCACATTTCTTTATACAATGACCCTCCTATTTAGCCAAAGTTTACCTAATGTTTGTAAATGAGTCAAGATGAGAAAAAGCAGCTTGTACAGACCATGATCCTTTTTATATTCAGGCAAATTATGAATATAGAAAATATGACTGGGGTTAATTAGTGTTGTTTAAGTGCAAGAAGCAAAACCGTATTCAATAAAGTAATTTCTCTAGAATACCTGATCAAGCTGAAATGGGGGAAATGTTTTTCTTTTTGAATGTTGGAAAAGAAATGGACACTAAGAGTAAAAAGGGTTTTTATTCGATTCTTAAAATTAAATTAAACATAAAGAATGCTGCATCTTTGAGGAAGCAGTACAGGTTAGTAGTTTTTGCTGTGGACACAGGATGTGTGGTTTGTCTTTGCATGCATGTTTATTGGTTTATAATCACTGGAAGACTAATGGAACCTCAGTTATATCTGGGATTCACAAAATCCAATAAAAAAGTAAATAAATGTTTGGAAACAATGTTTGAAGATTCCCTTTTGCTCCTGTCCCTTTTCCTGCAAAATGAGTCTGTTTATTTAATCTTCAACATGGTGAATACTAAATATCATGAGGTATTTGATCATGTAAACAGAGTAGTAGATTTTTTTTAGGCTATTGAAAGCCCCAGTTAGGCTATTAAAAACCTTAAGATCTGATTTAAAATAGTCCAAACCTTTTTCCCCTTTAAAATATCTCTAAGACTAACCCAAGACAAATATTTTTACATATACAGTATCTCACAAAAGTGAGCACACCCCTCACATTTTTGTAAATATCTTATTTTATCTATTCATGGGACAACACTGACGATGTGACACTTTCATACAATGTAAAGTAGTCAGTGTACAGCTTGTATAAGAGTGTAAATTTAAGCCTCAAAATAAATCAACACACAGCCATTAATATCTAAACCACTGGCAACAAAAGTGAGGACACCCCTAAGTGAAAAATGTCCACATTGTGCCCAGAGTGTCAATATTTTGCATTGCCACCATTATTTTCTGGCCCTGCCTTAACTCTCTTGGGCATGGAGTTCACTAGAGCTTCAAAGGTTGCCACTGGAATCAAATAAGGTTCTTCGTCTCAAGAACAGGTTCCAGTAATCCATGTCCTTAGTCTGCTTGTCTTCAGCAAACTGTTTGTGGGCTTGTGCATCATCTTTAGAAGAAGCTTCCTTCTGGAACGAGCCATGGAGACCAATTTGATGCAGTGTGCGGTGTATGGTCTGAGCACTGACAGGCTAACCCCCCACCCCTTCAACCTCTGCAGTAATGCTGGCAGCACTCATATGTATATTTTGAAAAGACAGCCTCTGGCTATCACACTGAGCATGTGCACTGATCTTCTTTGACTGACCACGGCGAGGCCTGTTCTGAGTGGAACCTGTCCTGTTAAACTGCTGTATGGTCTTGGCCAACGCGTTGCAGCTCAGTTTCAGGGTGCTGGCAATCTTGCTCTAGCCAAGGCCATCTTTATGTAGAGCAACAAAGCTTTTTTTCAGATTTTTTTCAGAGTTCTTTGCCATGAGGTGCCATGTTGAACTTCCAGTGAACAGTACGAGAGAGTGTGAGAGCAATAACAGCAAATTTAACACACCTGCTCCCCATTCACGCCTGAGTGGTGGTGGTCTATTGGTTGGATACTTGCCTATGGACCTATGGCTCAAGCGGTCCCAGGTTCAAATCTCACCTCTGGCATTACCACCACTGGGTCCCTGAGTAAGACCTTTAACCCTGAATTGCTCCAGGGGGGACTTTCCCTGTAATTAGGACATGGAAGTCGCTCTGGATACGAGCGTCTGCTAAGTGCCACAAATGTAAATGTGAATGTAACACTAACAAGTCACATGACACCGGGGAGGGAAAATGGCTAATTGGGCACAATGTGGACATCTTTCACTTAGGGGTGTACTCACTTTTGTTACCAATGGTTTAGACATTAATGGCTGTGTGTGGACAGCAAATTTACACTGATATACAAGCTGAACACTAACACAGGATCGGAAGATTGTGGGTTCAATCCCCTTACTAGTAGGTTGCCCTGAGGTACCCTTGAGCAAGGTACTGTCCCCATCACTGCTCCCCTGGTGCTTTCAATAGCTGCCCCCTGCTGCACAGGTTTGTGTGCATGGGTTAAATGCAGAGGTCCAATTTCATTGTGGTTCGCTGTGCTGTGACCTCGCAATGACAAGAATAGTCACTTTCACTTCAAGTGTAAAGATTTTCAAACACTGAAAATCTTCAGTGTTGTCCCATGAAAAGATATAATAAAATATTTACAAAAATGTGAGGGGTGTACTTACTTTAGCGAGATGTGATTATATATAAATATAAGTGATGTCTGATGTCTGTGCCGTTCACCTTGGGCAGCGGTGGTATAGTGTTTAGGGAGTTGGCCACTGTTTCAGAAGATTGTGGGTTCAAACCCCTTACCAGTAGATTGCCCTGAGCTACCCTTGAGCAAGGTACTGTCACTGCTCCCTGGGCACTTTCATAGCTGCCCCCTGCTATGTGGTGTGTGTTTGTGCATGGGTAAAATGCAGAGGTCCAATTTCATTGTGGTTCACTGTGTGCTGTGCTGTGCTGTGTTCTCACAATGACAAGAAACTTTGACTTTCACTTTGAGTAGATGAAACAACATTACATAAAAAATGCAGGCGATGAGTGTAGCTTCATTGCAGCTTTAAAATGTAAATTTAATAAATTCAAATCTGTATTGTGCACATGGTGACCCCTGGTACCTACTGTAAAGAAATCTATCACTCTGCAATGCACTTTTCTACAGCTTCATATTAAAGCTCTCTGAGAGACTGTAGAAAGTTCCTCCATGAACCCTGGTGCAACATATAACAGCATGAAACAACAAGATACCAAGTACATTGACAACATTAGACAAAGTGCAGCAACATATGGCAGAGTACCAGAGAGGTAGTTTTTGTACTATAATTCAGAAATGTTTTTGTTACAAACAATACATGTGTGTAATTGCACAGGAGGAGATCATTTAAAACAGCAATGAATATTTCTGTTCCTACAGTAAGGGTCACAAAAGTTATTGCACAAGTTCAATTAATTAAAAAATGAATAAAGCGATGTAGTGCACAGGGTTGATGGAATGACTTGTTGTAAGCACAGGTAGAACACCGGTTCTGTTGGCTTGTGGGTTGAAGCTATTGCACAGTCTGGCAGAGCTGGAGTGGATGCTTTGGAATCTCTTCTCAGAGGTAGAAAATGAAAGAGTCCATGCAGTGGGAGAGAACATCCATCCATCCATCCATTTTCTGCCGCTTGTCCCAAACGGGGTCACGGGGGGTGCTGGAGTCCAACCCAGCTCACACAGGGCGAGGATGGGGGACGCACCCTGGACAGGTCGCCAGCCCATCGCAGGGAGTGGGTGAGAACAGTCCTTTACAATGTTACTGGCCCTGCTGCAGCAGAGATTCGAACCCACAACCTTCTGATCCTGGGGCCAACTCCCTAACCACTAGGTTGAATCTCTGACCAGTAGGTTGCCCTGAGGTACCCTTGAGCAATCATGAGGTACCATCCCAATCACTGCTCGCGGGTGCATTATATAGCTGCCCCCTGCTGCAAGTGGGTGTATGGGTTAAATACAGAGGCTACATTTTTGTGGGGTGTATTCACAAATGTCTTTCAGTGCGTGTAGAGGCACTCTGATAACCTTCTCTGCTACCCTTGCTATCCACTGTAGTGAGCTATACTGTACAGTTCCTGTACCAGACAGTAATGCAGTTGGAAAGCAGACTCTCGCTCGTACCCCTGTAAAAGGTTGTGAGATTGGGGAGTGAAAGGCTTAAGTGTTCTCAGGGAGTGCACACATTACCTTGCACTCTTTGCAATTGAGTGCCCCTGCAAAGTTCTCTGTGATGTAGTCTCATATTTCTTGATTCTCAACAAGTAAATTAAGCAGAAATTTGAAAGGTTACACCTAATCAACAAACTGGACCTTTTGCTAATGAAAGACATTGCATGAGGGCAACCCTTTGAGGACAAATGCATTTCTTTTAAGAAATCGTGAGACCTTGTGAACTTAACACCATGAAGTATAGCACCCTGGGAATATGAACGTGACTATTCTTTTCATTGCGAGGTCACAGCACAGCACACAGTGAACCACAACGAAATTGGACCTCTCCATTTAACCCATGCAAACAGCAGCAGGGAGCAGTGATGGGTACGGTACCTTGCTCAAGGGTACCTTAGGGCAACCTACTGGTAAGGGGTTTGAACCAACAATTTTCCAGTCCTACCGCTGCCCCCTGGTTGCACCACGACCAAGCCTAGAACTTTAGGAACATGAGACCCAGGGAATAAGAACATGGGAACATAGCCATGCAAAACTTTGGAGACAAAGACTCTATTTAATTTCTCCATTAAATCCTCAACCTGTAATTTTAGCTCAGTAATCAGGGAGTCTTATTCTGTTTCCTTTAGATTTTCTCATCCAGTCTTAGGTCCAATGTTAATTTAAAACACTAAACATTGATGTTAATTCCAATGTTGTTACTTTAAAGATGCTTCAAATTAATCAATGTGCAAGATGGAGCAATGCAAACTTAAAAAAAAAAAAATCAGGTAAAATAACCCTTCCATGAGCTTCTTTCAAGATTCACTAACAAGTTACAAAGTTATTGGCATATTTATACTTTGCTCCTGGAAATTTCTGACACAGCCTTTGACTCACTTTAGAAGCACCTAATGTTGCTTCATTCAAAGCCTGCATAGCCTTAAAAATAAAGGCAAAATAGTCACCTCTGCTCTCATCTCTTATGCTCACTCATTATAGCATTTGAAAATACTTGCATTGTTGTGCCGATCAATGGGGTCTGAGTTCGGAGTAGCCATACGAGAGACTGAGTTTTTCTCTGCAGCAGTTGTGGAAAAGGTAATCGATGACTGGGGGGGAACCAGGATGAATATTGTGTGAAGAAGCACAAAAGCAACCAAATCAATAGAGCTTCAAAAATGAATATTGGAGCCTTTTCCTCTGAGGTCAGAATTGATTCGTCTTTGAAAGAAACTGTCCTGCGAAATTGTGTTGACCAATCTCAACCACTGGCTATTTGCAAGTGTTGCTTTTCAAGCGGGTTTTTTCAACACGAGTCCGTATGTAATTTTGTATCAAATAAGCCTTGCATTTAAGATCCTCTTTGTTCTATTGTATATTATGGGCCTTTAGTAAAAGATGTTAAATTCACTAAGGACATGATGAAGAATAACACAGCATTTCTATACTAATTTTAACACGCACCTAGTGATGCTGTCTGATGGAGCTTAGCTCCCCATATCTCCATTTTTCAGTACGGTTTGTAACATGGTTTCAGGGACACATCCTTCCTGTGTCATTGGAAGGGTCGTTCCATTATTCAACAATCAACCCTTGGTGTCATGAGGAATCAAATCAAAATAAATATAGACCTCAGGAGCAGAACTTAAGGAGAGATTGTGATCTGACCCATCCATCTCCTTCAAGATTTTAAAACTTTGACTTTCAAAATGCAACATTCAGGCTGGACTTTAAATTTCTTTAATATTATTCCCTGATAATTAGCAAGCTGTGAAGGTCAGTACATTATTCATACATTATTCAGGGTTCATTTAGACAAGTAATTATATGTGCATTCATGTAGCTGTGATGTTTCATAAAAAGCATTTCAGAGATTCTTACAGCAGGCAAAGAACCTTAGAAACTTTGGTCCTGGGGAACTTTTAATCTTGGGAACAGAGCCTCCTGGGAACATTTGACCCTTTGAACAAAGGCCAATGAAAACAGATTCCTGGGAGTGTCAGACCTGGGGAACATTGGACCTTTGGAACATAGGTGCTTTTAAACAAAAAAAACAGAAAACGTTAGATATAGGAAACACTGGAATTTGTGAAGCTTCCAGGAACCCATTATCCTCCAGTGCTGTCATATTCTAGAATTGCAATCTACCTGAATTGTTCAGGTGTTCAAGGTGTTCAGTGCTCAGAGACATGACCAAGGTAAGGAAAGCTGAAACCCGACCACCACTGAACAAGACACATATGTTGAACCGTCAAGACTGGGCAAAGAAATATCTAAAGACAGATTTTTTGACCACATGGTTGGGCCCATGGCTGGATCAGTACCAGGCACAGAGCTCCACTTCCACTCAGATGTCAGCAAGGTGGAGGTGGGATACTTGCATGGGCTGGTATTATTAAAGATGAGCTAGGTGGACATTTTCGGGTTGAAGATGGACTCAAAATCAACTCCCAATCCTGCTGCCAGTTTTTAGAAGACACTTGCTTCAAGCAATGGTTCAGGAAAAATCTGCATCTTTCAAGAAGACCATAATTTTTCTGCAAGACAATGCTTCATCACATGCATGAAAGTACTCCGCTGCGGGGCTAGCCAGTAAAGACCTTTAAGATGAAAGAATAATGAAATGGCCCTATTGAGAACCAAACTGAGAACTTCCCCTTTTAAAACGGGAGATTTAAGGAAAACAGTCCACCTAAGTGATAGCACTGGATTTGTGATCCATATTACAATTATTTCTCAAAATATTACTTGCCTAATAATTGTGCACACAGTGTCTTTAAAGGATTTTTATTTATTGTGCTAATAAATAGCTTTGTCCACTATTATTAGGGAATTGCAATTTATGCAATATTTTTATGCAGGATGTGTTGCTGAGGTGTGTAATTACATTGAATTAGATGCTTGCTACACATCATCTAAAAAAATACTTGAGCTGATGCAGTAATTAAATAGCTCTAAAGATGTCACTAATATTTTCAAAAGTAGATGCTGAGGGCAAGTCAATGTTAAAAAAAATTCATGTTCCTGGGTCAAAACAGTTCGAGTTCCTGTTAAAAACAGTATCAGGACTAAAGGTATGGAAAAAACAGATCTGGCTAAGTAACCAACGTTTCTGTTAATACTATACAATGCTCCACAAAAAAGATTATGACAGTACCTAAATGTAAAGTGGTGCTGGTCTAGTTGTAGTGTACTTGCCTTGCCTACTGACCTATGGATCAAGAGGTCCCAGGTTTGAGTCCAACATCCAGCAATACCACCAAGCAAGACCCTTAACCCTGAATTGCTCCAGGGAGAATGTCCCTGTAGTTAGGACATGGAAATCGCTCTGAATAAGAGCGTCCGCTAAATGCTGCAAATGCAAAATGATTTTTGTATGTATTCTTATGTTATTTTGTCATCTTCTTTTGAATTGTCTAAAATCATTGTCTGTTGTTTTCAAACTTGTTCCTAAAATATATTAACCTGACCTTAAGAAGTATGACCTGCTTCTAGCCCAAGCTAGAACGTGGTATTTTTTTTTAGACATCTCTTTATGGTATTTATGATAGTTTTTATGAGAGTTACATGTATGGAGTTGCAAGGCAAGATTATCCTGAGATCAGCAGCATAACTGGTTCACAAATGGGTTTGGATAGTAAATAAAATATACCTTTTCACATCAAGTCTCTCTGAACAACTTTGTATCGTGGGGATTGAACTTTGCAGAAAACTGGGAACAATCTACTCCTTCCAGCTAAAAGCATCAGTCAATATTCCATATGAACACACAAAATGACGAGAAAGTGGTACGAAGAGCTTGATTTTCCAAGGGATGGCTAAATGATACATCTTCAGAGCAGTAAACCTAAGTCCCACCATCTTTAAAGTATTGCAGAAAGGAAATTAAATAAGCAATGTTTAAAATTACGTCCTGGAATACAAAGATTATTCTATCTGATTCTCTCGTTGCTCTCCCATTGGTTAGGCCTTAGCATTTTCATTGAAACTGAGATAGATAGATAGATAGATAGATAGATAGATAGATAGATAGATGGATAGATAGATAAACACAATTGTGTGTGTGTGTGTGTGTGTGTGTGTGTGTGTGTGTGTGTGTGTGTGTGTGTGTGTGTGTGTGTGTGTGTGTGTATAGATGAAGTCTGCGCTCCTGGATGGGATGGGCTCATCTGCTGGCCTCAGGGATCTGTAGGGAGCCTCACTAAAGTGCCATGTCCAAGCTATGTCTACGACTTCAATCACAAAGGTATGCCTGTCACAATTTATACATTAGTCTTCACCTGGATAACTCAGATGTTGTATACACGCAACAAACAATAATTTAGAAAATGTAAGAAGACTAAACAAAGCCAAAAAATAAAAATAAATGAAAGATGTCATTTTTCTTGAATAAACAATGTACACTGTTAAAAAAATCAGCCTGGTCAATGAAGGTTAAGGGTTTTGATACCAAATGAAAATATATATATATAGACAGACAGACAGACAGACAGACAGATAGATAGATAGATAGATAGATAGATAGATAGATATCTACCAGGCCCTAGCTGCATTGGCCTAGAAAAAAAGTCTTCAGCCACCCCTAATTTTTTCAAATTTTACTTCTAAGGAGCGACACTTTCTTGAATTTTTAACAATTTGTTAAAGAACAGCTTTTGTCTTTCATTTTCATTGCAGTCCCTGCACCTGACCCATTTCAGAGAATTGTTTTTGTCGTTGATTAAGCCACACAGTGACCTACATAAGAACCATTCAAATGACACAAAGCCATTTACCTTGAAACCCCTTTATCTAGACACCTGGTGTCTTTATGTATTTTGCAGTATGTTTGTTTCCATTTCTTTAATGCAATCTACTCAATAAGCCAAAGATAATACCATTTGACAGCTGTGAAAAAGTGTTTTTGCATAAGCAAGGTAACTCCCCTACCAAAATGTAAAGGAATGAGTGAGTGACTCAAGATATTTCACAGTACTGTATAATTAACATTATATTACATTTATTCAAGTTTGTCTTATTGGAAATGTGTACTTAGTCTCCTTGTTTTGCTGATGTGTTTCTTTGAAGGCTATGCATATCGTAGGTGTGATGTGAATGGATCTTGGGTGTCTGTGGAGAACAGAACATGGGTGAATTATTCTGAGTGTCTGAGGTTCCTGACACCGGGCAATGAGAGAGGCAAAGTAAGGCTGACAGAGAAGCTAATTATCATTTTGTTGATGCTTGCAATGTAAACTTTTCAGAAAAGGAGTCATTTTTAACACAGCATTTAAGATGAGCCAGGCAACTTTATCTTCTGATAATGACATACACATGATTATGAAGGATGCACACACCAAGGGAAAGACATTTTATTCTATTTTTGGTCATTTTTTTGGTCATATTTCAGATCAGTAGCACCACAGTTAATTTGCAAGTTGCCTGAGAACAATCTGCTCAGAGTTCACTTGGTCTGCACCACATTACATCTCCACAGAGAACTTTAATGTGATATTTTGGCATTTTGCTGTGAATTTTAGCTCAAAATTTCTTTTTTTTTTTCTTTTTCTCTCCCAGAGGGACTTTTTTGAGAGGCTGCACATCATGTACACCGTAGGTTACGCCGTATCCTTCAGCTCCTTGCTGGTTGCCATTTTCATCATCGGCTACTTCAGGTACCACCTTGTTGGGAAGTTGCCATTTTTGTAATGCCTCCTCAACCACTTGGAGTCTCTTACCTCTAATTGGGTGTTTTGTTCCACATAACAATTCTTTATGACATGCAGTCCATTATGACACATCAAAACGTTGCCATGAACATGGTCTCCCTCTCTCTTTTTTCAGACTTAGTTCTTGATTCTAAGAAAACAGCATGAAATGTCTTTTTTTTTTGCCCATCATGGAGCATAGAAAAGCCTCTCAAGTGGAACTTGTGCAAGAACAGTGAAGTGGTTATTTCCATTGGGTTCTTTGAGTAGAGCCTGGAGAGATGCAGAGGATAAATTGGAGGGAGTGGAGCCTAATTGTAATAGCTCTACTGGCAGCCTTTCAGCACAGTCGTCCCTTGGAAGACATTTTTGCGTCAACAAGATGATAGCATGACGTGATCAAGCACTCATTTTGATAAAAGCTGCCAACTGCATTTGTTGACTGCTTTTTCTACATTTGCAATAATCTAGTGTTCAGTAAGATTTTCTAATCCAGCAGATACACTCATCTTTTATCGACACAAGTTCATTTGATCAGTTCTGTGTGTGTGTGTGTGTGTGTGTGTGTGTGTGTGTGTGTGTGTGTGTGTGTGTGTGTGTGTGTGTGTGTGTGTGTGTGTGTGTGTGCATGTGTGTGTGTGTGTGTTTATGTGTCGGCAGGGAAGCCCTCACGCAGCAGTATTGCTGGAGCTTTTAAACCTGTATGTACTAATTGTTTACTCTGTAAAAGGTTGGGGTCCTTTCTAAGTAGAGTTTACATGTTCTCCCTGTGTCTTTGTGGGTTTACTCCGGGAGCTCCAGTTTCTTCCAACCGTCCAAGGACATGCACGTCAGGTGGACTGGAGATGCTAAATTGCCCATAAGTGTGAATGTATGTGTTTGTTTGTGTGTCTGCCCTGCAATGGACTGCCGACCTGTCCAGGGTGTTTCCTCGCCTTTTGCACTGTGAGAGCTGGTATAGGCTCCAGCACCCCTTGCGACCCAAATTAGGACAAGCTGCTATGAAAATGAGCGAGTGAGTGAGTTCATCTGTGGCACAATTGGCCATTTTCAGTTAGACTGCTGTACGTTCTACTACTACCATGTCAATATCAGTGCTCTACTGGGATTGTTCCACAACCTAAATGATTCCTGCTCAATTAGGGTTCTGTAGTGCTTACAGTCAATAAATGTGATCTATAAATAGCATATATATGGTCAGTGGAGCTGTTGAAATGAAGTGTAGAAACAAGATAACCTCCAATATTCCATGATACTTTAAGTTCTAACTGCTTTGGCGCATTGATCCCTGGAAGGAGCTACAAAAAGCATCCGTGTATATATTGGAGCCTAGCTTTTTGTGAACTTTAATATGTGTCAATAGCCTATAGTTAATGGCTATGTCTCACATAATTAAAGAAAACCTGCTAACTGGGTAGCCTGGGTGTCAAAGACTATAGAACAATAAGCCATTATTAAATATACTTAAGAATTAAAAAGCACAGGGTATGATAATCAATCAACCGATTATCAAAGCCACTTATCCTAACCAGGGCGCTAACAGATCATCACAGGGCAAACACATGATCACACCAAAGTGCAGTGTAGCATCTCCAATTCACCTGACATGCATGTCATTATTCTGCACATACATCCAAAAGTAGCCTTGACAATCCATGGTTATCTGTCTAGATCTCTTCACAATAATTTTTAGATTTTTAGATTTTTCCTTTACAACCCAGCCACTAGGGATGCACAAGCCAGTATATTTCTTCATGCCGGTCCCAAGTCCAGATAAATGAGGAGGGTTATGTCAGGAAGGGCATCCGGTTTAAAACTTTGGCAAATCAATATGTGGACAACGAAACAAACTCACATATCAGATCGGTCGAGGCCTGGGTTAAAAATGACCACCACCAGTTCTGTTAGCCTACAGGGTGCTGGTAGAAATTGGAATTCTGTTGGCCAGAGGAGAAGAAGAAGAAGAGGAGGAAGGCTTGTCCAGAGGGAGGAGGAGAGAAAGAAGGGGAGGAGAGTGGAAGTGAGGGTAGGAACTTTGTATGTTGGCAGCATGACTGGTAAAGGTAGAGAATTAGCTGATATGATGGAGAGAAGGAGGGTTGCAATTTTGTGTGTGCAAGAGACTAGATGGAAGGGTAGTAAGGCCAGGTGTATTGGAGGAGGGTTTAAATTGTTTTACCATGGTGTGTATAGATGGAGGAATGGAGTAGGTGTTATCCTGAAGGAAGAGTGTTTTGGAGGTGAAGAGGGTGTCAGGGAGGGTGATGAGTTTGAAGCTGGAAGTTGAAGGTGTGATAATGAATGTTGTTAATGTTTATGCCCCACAAGTTGGTTGCACAGGGTGACGTATAAGTGTGGAGGAAGATTCTCACAGGTAGATTATATTCTTTGCAGGAGGGTCAGTCTGAAGAAGACTGGAGACTGCAAAGTAGTGACAGGGGAGAATGTAGCTAAACAGCATAGGATGGTGGTCTGTAGGATGACCTTGGAGGTCAAGAAGAGGAGGAAAGTCAGGGCAGATTCGAGGATCAAGTGGTGGAAGCTGAAGAAGGAGGACTGCAAAGTGGAATTCAGGCAGGAGTTAACACGGGCACTGGAGGTGTTGAAGAGCTACTGGACTGCTGGCAAACTACTGCAGAAGTGATAAGGCAGACAGCTAGAAATGTACTTGGTGTGACATCTGGAAGAAAGAAAGAGGATAAGGAAACCTGGTGGTGGAACTGAGAAGTCCAGGAGTGTATTCAAAAGAAGAGGGAGGCAAAGAAGACATGGGACAGTCAGAGAGATGAAGAAAGTAGACAGGTGTACAAGCAGATCAACCACAGGGCAAAGAAAGCAGTGGTGAAGGCCAAAGATAAGGTGTTTGGTGAATTGTACGAAAGGTTGGACAGTAAAGAGGGAGAAAAGGACCTTTACCAATTGGCTAGACAGAGAGACAGATCTGGGAAAGATGTGCAACAGTTCAGGGCAATAAATATAGAAATGGAAATGTACTCACAGGTGAACAGAGCATGTTGAGCAGATGGAAGGAGTACTTTGAGGGGCTGATGAATGAAGAAAATGAGAGAGAGAGAAGATTAGATAATATGAGGATAGTGAACCAGGAAGTGCAACAAATAAGCAAGATGGAAGTAAGGGCAGCGATGAAGAGGATGAAAAATGGAAAGGCTGTTGGACCAGATGACTTACCAGTGGAAGCATGGAGGTGTTTGGGGGAGATGGCAGTTGAGTTTCTGACCAGATTGTGTAACACAATCTTGGCAAGTAAGAAGATGCCTGAGGAGTGGAGACGAAGTGTACTGGTACCGATCTTCAAGAGGAAGGGTGATGCACAGAGCTGTGGTAACTATAGAGGGATAAAGTTGATCAGCCACAGCATGAAGTTATGGGAAAGAGTAGTGGAAGCTCGGTTAAGAAAAGAGGTGAGGATTAGTGAACAGCAGGATGGTTTTATGCTGAGAAAGTGCACCACAGATGCAACGTTTGGTCTGAGGGTGTTGATGGAGAAGTACAGAGAAGGTCAGAAGGAGTTGCACTGTGACTTGGAGAAAGCAAATGACAGGGTGCCTAGAGAGGAGTTGTGGTTTTGTATAAGGAAGTCAGGAGTTACAGAGAAGTACAGTACTGTGCAAAAGTTTTAGGCAGGTGTGAAAAAAATGCTGTAAACAAAGAATGCTTTCAAAAATATAAATAATGATTGTTTATTTTTATCAAAATAAACAATTTTTATGCAAAGTGAGAGAACAATACAAAAAATCTAAATCAAATCAATATTTGGTGTTACTACCTTTTGCCTTCAAACCAGCATCAATTCTTCTGGCCCCCACAGAGCCCTGATCTCAACATCATCGAATGTGTCTGGGATTACATGAGACAGAAGGATGTGAGGAAGCCTACATCCACAGAAGATCTGTGGTTAGTTCTGTTAGTTCTGTGATGAAACACAGTCATGTTTGGAACAACCTACCAGCCGAGTTCCTTCAAAAACTGTGTGCAAGTGTACCCAGAAGAACTGATGCTGTTTTGAAGGCGAAGGGTGGTCACACCAAATATTGATTTGATTTAGATTTCTCTTTTGTTCATTCACTGCATTTTGTTGTTTGGTGAAAATAAACTTTTAAATACATGAGTGTGAATGAAAGGGTGGAAAGTGGAGTGGTTAGGATGCAGGGAGAGGAGGTAACAAAGGTGGAGGACAAAGGTTTAAATACTTGTTCAGTGTATCGGCGAGTGTGGAAGAGAGGTGAAAAAGAGAGTGCAGGCAGGTTGGAATGGGTGGAGAAGAGTGGCTGGAGTGATTTGTGACAGACAGGTACCATCCATCCATTATCTGCCGCTTGTCCCAAACGAGGTCGCAGGGGAGTGCAACCCAGCGCACACAGGGCGAGGACGGGGGACGCACCCTGGACAGGTCGCCAGCCCATCGCAGGGAAGAGCATGGCGGGGACAGCACCTTGCTCAAGAGTACCTCAGGGCAACCCATTGGGAAGGGGTTCGAACCCCCGATCTGCCGATCATGTGGCCAACGCCCTATCCACTAGGCCACCGCTGCCCCAGACAGGTACCAGCTAGAGTAAAGGGGAAGGTTTACAGGACGGTAGTGAGACCAGCTATGTTGTATGGGTTGGAGACGGTAGCAATGATGAAAAGACAAGAGGCAGAGCTGGAGGTGTCAGAGTTAATGATGCTGAGATTTTTGCTGATGTGACGAGGATGGACAGGATTAGAAATGAGTATATTAGAGGGACAGCTCAGGTTAGTTGTCTTGGAGACAAAGTTAGAGAACTAAGGTTGCATTGGTTTGTACATGTCCAGAGGAGAGATGAGGATTATAATGGAAGGAGGATGTTGAAGATGGAGCTGCCAGGAAAGAGGAAAAGAGGAAGAACAAAGAGGAGGTTTACGGATGTTGTGAGAGAGGACATGCAAGTGGTTGGTTTGAAGCAGGAAGATGCAGGGGACCGGAAGAAATGGCGACGGTTGATCCACTGTGGCAACTCATAAACGGGAAGAGCCGAAAGAAAAAGAAGAAGATATTTTTCCTTTTACAGTCTTGGTTCCTCCCAAGGTTTCTTTGTTGTCCTTCAAGCCCATTCAGCTTGCTCAATGAGGACTCAGACCAAGATTCTGTAAAGCTTCTTTCTGACATTGACAGTCTTAAAAAGCACTATACAAATAAAACTCACTTGACATGGGGAGATAAAAAAATTAATCCACGATGGCTGGAAACAATTTTGTTAAGGAATTCTGGAAGTTCTAGATCAACATCACTGACTCCTGAAAAATAACAGCCTAAGTTCTGTGCTAAGGCTCTTTCAAAGTCTATAAATGCTGAATGAAGGGTGAATATTTATGTCAAAGTCTGTTTTAAATAAGCATTGAATATCTTTTACATGGATCAGATGCATGTGGTTTATCTGGAAATAATAGAAATATAAAATACATTCATATTGGCTTGGAATTAATAAACCAAAATTTGAACCACACATGCTACCAACCAAAAATCTGGACTATTGAGAGGTGTGTTTACTTTTGCTTTTTACTCTTCCTCCTCTTCTTCTTCTTTCGGCTGCTCCCGTTTAGGGGTCACCACAGTGGATCATCAGTTTCCATTTTTTCCTGTCCTCTGCATCTTCCTCCTTCAAACCAACCTCCTGCATGTCCTCTCTCACCACATCTATAAACCTCCTCTTTGGTCTTCCTCTTTTCCTCTTTCCTGAATGCTTAATCCTCAACACCCTCCTCCCAAAATAATCCTTGCCTCTCCTCTGGACATGTCCAAACCAACCCAACCTTGTTTCTCTAACTTTGTCTCCTAAACGTCTAACCTGATCTGTCCCTCTAATATACTCATTTATAACCCTGTCCATCCTCGTCAAACCTAACAAAAATCTCAGCATCTTTAACTCTGACACCTCCAACTCTGCCTCCTGTCTTTTCTTCAGTGCTATCGTCTTTAACCCATACAACATAGCTGGTGTCACTACCGTCCTGTTAACCTTCCCTTTTACTCTTGCCAGTTACCCTTCTGTCAAAAATCACTCCAGCCACTCTTTCCACCCATTTCCACCTGCCTGCACTCTCTTCTTCACCTCTCTTCCACACTCGCCGTTACACTGAACTGTTGATCCCAAGTATTTAAATTCCTTCACCTTTGTTACCTCCACTCCCTGCATCCTAACCACTTTCCTCCCTTTCATTCACACTCTTGTGTATTCTGTCTTTGTCCTACTCACTTTCATTCCTCTCCTCTCTAGAGCATATCTCCAGGTTCTCCTCAAGCTGCTCCCTACTCTTGCTGCAGATCACAATATCATTAGCAAATATCATCGTCCACGGGGACTCCTGTCTAACCTTGTCCGTCAACCTGTCCATTACTATTGCAAACAAGAATGGGCTCAGTGCTGATCCTTGATGCAATCCAACCTCTAACTTAAATTCAGATCTCACCACTGTTACACTGCCATCATTTATATCCTGAACTACTCTCACATATTTCTCTGCCACTCCTGACTTCCTTATAGAAAACCACAACTCCTCTCTAGACACCCTGTCATATGCCAAGTCCACAAAGGCACAATGCAACTCCTTCTGACCTTCTCTGTACTTCTCCAACAACACCCTCAGAGCAAACATTGCATCTGTAGTGCTCTTTCTCAGCATAAAAACATACTGCTGTTCACTAATCCTCACCTCTTTTCTTAACCTAGCTTCCATGATTCTTTCCCATAACTTCATGCTGTGGCTGATCAAATTTATCCCTCTATAGTTACCACAGCTCTGTGCATCACCCTTATTCTTGAAAAATCGGTATCCGTATGCTTTATCTCCTCTCACTTTTCACGCATTTGCTTTTTACTAATAATTCATATTTATGGCCAAGCTCTAAATGTGCTAGTGGCTGCTAATATATCCCAGCAGTTCATATGCAACAGGAAAGAGATGCAGATCATAATAAGTGGGCAGGATCCAGAGCTGGTGTAGTCTAATTAGGAATAGTGTGGAAGCTAATAGGCCAGCACTTTATTTGCATGTACAATAATGAGCTATATACTCTTCAAAACCTCTAATTTGGAACATCTACCTCCAATTTATCTTCCCTGGTAATATATGTTTAAAATTTATAGTGTGCACTGTATATCTTTACTTGCAGATATTGTCAATTACCCTCTTTGGTCAATTTTCTGACCAAAGGACAGCTGCTGTCCAGATATTACTTTACTTGGGTAATAAACACTGAATAATGAACAAGATAGTTGCGTGGTGTTGGATTTGGTTGTTACACAAATGTACCAGAAATAGCTGCATTATCTGAATAGCTGCCTCCCTACGGAAATTTTTTGACACATGGACCTCTCTATGTTGAACACAGACGTCTTCACTGCACCAGGAACTATATCCACATGCACCTGTTTGTGTCCTTCATGCTGCGTGCCATCAGCATCTTTGTGAAAGACCGGGTGGTGTATGCCAAAGGAGGTGTGCAGCAGTATGATGCCATGCTAATGGATGATATCAACACCGTCTCTATCAGTCCGCTGGACAAGACTCAGTATGTAAGTCCTACAAAACATTTAAGCTCAAACTCAATGTCTATTAGCAGCTTATTAGGGTGTAATGTATGCCTTTTGCAGAATGTTCTATGATGCATTATGCCTATATAATACAAACATGTGCAGGGGGCTCAGTTAGTCTAAGACTAATTGAAATAGAAGAAAACTGTCCTCCATGTATACCTTTCAATGCAGAACCTTGCATTGGAACCCAACAGCAAGCAGCTAAAAATTAAAGTCTAGTAGATAGTGATATCATGATTATAACCCATGGTGATACATGGATCTATGACAGTTTGTAGCTGATTGAGGCAAAAATAGACAGTCAGTGCTGGACCAGTGGGGATACTCAAGGAAGCCGATGCCAAGTCAAACCCAACCCATAAGCTAGACTGAGCTGAAGTTGACTATGAACAATATACATTATGCAATGCACAGACAGAAATACTGACCAAAAGGGCATAGTCTGTACAATCCAAGGGCAAGTGCTTGAGTCAAGGGCTCACACCTATTGATAATGAAATGTGCAGTTCTAGTTTCAGCCTTACTCTAACACACTGGGCTCTAATATGCAGAGGCTCAGGAAGAGCATGATTGCCTGGATGAGGACTGTTAATGTAAGGTTGGAACTGAACTCTGTAGGGTGTTAGATCTCAGCAGAGCTTTAATGAGTTTTTCCACTGTGGTACATTTGAAAAGAAGAGTGCTAATGAAGTGAATTAAGCCCATATTAAATGAATTAATTTTTAGAGATGGAAAATAGGTAAGACCATTTAAAGTGGTTGAATGTTGGTGAAGCTAAAAATGTTTCTTTGGTACATCATATATGTTAAATCAGGTCAGTGAAGACATTCTTTTAAGGAATTTGTTCTTCAGTGCAAAGTGAAATGATCATGCAATGAATCACTTTTACATTTAGGGCGCTGCACAAAACTGAAATGGTACTGAGAGAATGCTGCTGAAGCAATCTGAGGTTTTTACGGGGTGATGATCGCTTTCTTGCTGGTTGAAACTACTTTGTGATTCTTCGAAACAGGTCGGGTGTAAGGTCACCGTCCTACTCTTTATCTACTTCCTTGCAACCAATTATTATTGGATCCTGGTGGAAGGACTTTACCTACACAGCCTCATCTTCATGGCATTTTTTTCAGACTCCAAGTACCTCTGGGGTTTCACATTAATAGGATGGGGTGAGTCCATTGTGATTTTTTTTTTATTTAGGTATAGTTATTTACTTCAATTTAATGAAAAAACATCTTGTAAATTGATTTGCACACACACACACACACACACACACACACAAACAAACAAAACAAAAATGTTTTCTGGGATGGGCTGGAGACGCTGATGAAAAGTTCAAATTCAAGTAGGTTTATTATCATTTCAGCCATATACACAGTACACGCAGGAGGGAGAAGAGTGTGTGGGATGGATGTGTGGGATCATCCACAAAGCTGTTTGCCTTTTGGATGCAGCGAGGAAAATGTCCTGAACAGAAGGCAGAGAGACAACAATGATCTTCTCAGCTGTCCACACTAACTGTTTCAGGGACTTGTGGTCAGAGACATTGCAGTCCCCATACTAGGCAGTGATGCAGCTGCTCAGGATGCTCTCTATGGTTCCTCTGTAGAACAGGGTGAGGATGTTGAGGGTCCATGTGAGGTTGTCTGTTACGTGAACACCCAAGAACACACAAGAAACTTGGTGCTCTGGACCATCTCCACAGGTGAGTTCAGTGGAGAGTGGTCACAACGTTGTCTCCTGAAGTTAACAACCATCTCTTTAATTTTGTCCACATTAAGAGACAGGTTGTCTGTCAGCTGTTGTATCTCTTCTCTGTACACTGCCTTGTCGCCACTGCTGATCAGTCCCACCAGGGTGTATCATCAGTGAATCTGATGATGTGGTTCGAGCTGTGCATGGCTCCACAGTCGTGGGTCATGAGTGTGAGGAGAAACAAGGATCATACAGGGAGAAGGAAGTTCAAGATGGAGCTGCCTGGCAAGAGGAAAAGTGGAAGGCTAAAAAGGAGCTTTAAGGATGTGGTGAGAGAAAACATGTAGGTTTGAATGCAGATGATGCAGAGAACCAGAAGAAACAGAAACAGATGATCCATTGTTGCAACCCCTAAACAGGAGCAGCTGAAAGAAAAAGAAGAAGAAGATTTCATTTTAGTGTGTTGTTAACGTTAGTGTGGTTTTGTTCCACCAAAAGCATCCCATTGTGCTTTGGGTTGAGTGTGTTAACTAACAAGAAGCTGCATTATACAGAGTAATAGCATGAGATCAACCAACATTCTACAACCCGTGGTCCTATACTATCAGGCCAGCACCCCAAATGAGTGGCAGTGGTTGCCTTGTGATTTGGTACTTGTCCCAATGATTGGAAGGTTTTGGGTTTGGGTCCTGGAAGTTCAGCCTAATCTTAAATCCAACCTTAACGAGAATGTTATGTTGAGAATTTACTGCTCTTAGCAGATAGTTTGTTGCCAATATGTAAATCATCTGCTAGCGATCTTCAAAATAATGCATGACTAAAAATGTGTGATATCAAAGCACAGAAAATTTAACTTTCAAAGGAACACCCACTGATCAGGGGAGACAGCAACTGTTGTAATGTGATACACTAAACCTGCCACATTCCAACCCCACTTTGATCTCTCCAACAGAAAGAAGTGCGTTATCATTTTTAGCTACACAGTATCTGTTATTTAAGGAGTAGGGCCAAAGGTGAGTGCCGTTGATCATCACAGTTATGATGTAATACCTAATTACAGGGTCCAAAGACATGCACATCAGGCGGATTGGAGATGTTAAATTGCCCCATAGGTGTGAGTGTGTTTGTGTATGTGTCTGCACTGCACTGCTCTTGCATTCTGTCCTGGGTGTTTCCATGCCTTTCACTCTGTGAGAGCTGGGATAGACTCAAGCACAACCTGTGACCCTAATCAGGACAAGCAACTTAGAAAATTAGTGAGTGAGTGAGAATGTTTTATCCAAACGCATTCAAGAAGGTTCAGAATTATGTGTTCCATTGTACAAATAAATGGACTGTTACTTTTGAAATGGAAGAAAACCTCCCAAGCAAGCATACTGCCCTGTTGAAAGTAGATGTTGTATAACAGGTTATGTTTTTGACTGTCAAGCTATGGCAGATGAGGAGGTTAGATTTAAACTTAAAAGAGTCAGGATCCTCATTTTTTGTGGCGTTTCTTTGTAGTAGATCTCACATGTTTTTTAAGCCAATAAACATCAGAAAGACATTTAAATATTTTGTTCTCAAGGGCGCCAATAATGGGGGGCACTGTGTCAAATAGGCAGAACTGAGGGAGGTTTAATTCTGTCATTTCAGTTTGTCTTCAAAGTAAGAGTGACAGGCCCTTCGGCAGTCCTTACATGTGCTCATCAAGCTCAAAAGCCCTTCAAATGTTCCTGGGGTTTGGATCGCAATCATTCATCCACAGCATGTCCTGCATTAAAAAAAAAAAAAAAATGAAAACCATTATTTAAGGCTTTTGTATATTCATGGTCACCACAGATATTTGGAAAAAGGTAACTGAAGGTAACTAGTTTTTTATGTTTTTTTCAAAATAGTTTTTATCATTTTAAAGGGCCTCCTGTACTTTCAATGTATTTTTTTGTGCCAAAACAAGTAAAAACAAGAACTAATATAATTGTCTGCCCTGTATTGTGCCTTTAAACATAATCTGGGCTGAAACACTTCTTATAATTTCAGTGCTATGGAGAGGGCTAGTCTACTATAAGGGCAGCGGTGGCCAAGTGTTTAGGGACTAGGCCCCAGGATCGGCAGGTCGTGGTTCCAGCGGGTCAAGATCAGTAGGTTGTCCTAACGTACCCTTGAGCAAGGTACTGTCCCCATCACTGCTCCCCAGGCCATGGACATAGCTGCCTTCTGCTGTACGTTGTGTATGGGTTAATTGCCCAATGCAATGACAAGTAGTCACTTTCACTTCACTAGCTGAATGTTGTGAAATATTTATATCATAAAAACAAACCTTTTGGAATTGGGCTGTTTTCCTTTCTTTCTGAATGTAATCTGTGTTGACTGAGGAGTAAACAGCTATACACTGTCAGTTTTTTTCTATTAATTTTACCCTGGCACAGCTTTCCTTACCAGTTCATCTTCAACATAACAGCGTTCAGCTAGTCTTCTCAAGTGTATTGTAACCATGAAAACAAGTGTAGCCTACTACCATACTGGTGTCTTTTTATCAGTCAGCCTTATTTTATCATTGGTTTATCCATGATCAGTTGTTCAAAAATGTGCCTTTCACAAGTGGAACTGAATGTAGTTTTAGTAAAAATAGAAATTTGCATGCAGGTGACACATTACTCAAAAGGTGTTGGGTAAATGGCTTTCCCATCATCATCATCCCATCAATCTCTAGAGGCTGCAAAATATTCAAATGACTGCAATGTAAAAACTATACATTTTTAAAATTTGAGAATAAACTAAACATCAGTAACACTGCAAGGACATTATTCTAGGGTCTAGCATGTAGGGCTTAAATCTTCTTGCCGTCACAAATGATTTGCTTTTGAATTCTTTCCATTCCCTGTTATATAAAATTGCATTACATTACATATTCTTTTGCATATGAATAAAGATGAAATAAAATACCTTCATGCATGCAGCTGTCTTGCACAATTTTTTGGAGGTGGTTGGCGAGGGGTTCACCCTCAAGATTTCAAACAGGGTCTGTGATCTCAAAAGTTTACGTCATAGGGTGTAGTTTTTTTAGGAAGAAAAAGCAAGAATCATGGGAACTATCCAGGTTTTAGCGATTTACAGTTGTGGTGATAGAAACCAGACTTCTGAGAAGTTATATGCCTCTTAGAGTTCTCTCACAGAATTAGAAAATGGTTACAAATACTCTGCCTGATGCCTGGGACATTGTTTTATTTTAAGAAGATCCATCCATCCATTTTCTTCCGCTTATCCGAGGTCGGGTCGCGGGGGCAGCAGCTCCAGCAGGGATGCCCAGACTTCCCTCTCTCCGGCCACTTCTTCCAGCTCCTCCGGGCGGAGACATAGTCTCTCCAGCGTGTCCTGGGTCTTCCCCAGGGTCTCTTTCCGGTGGGACGTGCCCGGAACACCTCACCAGGGAGGCGTCCAGGGGGCATCCTAATCAGATGCCCGAGCCACCTCATCTGACTCCTCTCGATGCGGAGGAGCAGCGGCTCTACTTTGAGCCCCTCCCGGATGGCTGAGCTTCTCACCCTATCTCTAAGGGAGAGCCCAGACACCCTGCGGAGGAAACTCATTTCGGCCGCTTGTATTCGCGATCTCGTTCTTTCGGTCACTACCCACAGCTCGTGACCATAGGTGAGGGTGGGAACGTAGATCGACTGGTAAATTGAGAGCTTTGCCTTCTGGCTCAGCTCCTTCTTCACCATGACGGACCGATGCAGAGCCCGCATCACTGCAGAAGCTGCCCTGATCCGCCTGTCGATCTCCCGCTCCATCTTACCCTCACTCGTGAACAAGATCCCAAGATACTTAAACTCCTCCACTTGGGGCAAGGTCTCACTCCCAATCCTGAGAGGGCATTCCACCCTTTTCTGGCTGAGGACCATGGCCTCAGATTTAGAGGTGCTGATTCTCATCCCAGCCGCTTCACACTCGGCTGCAAACCGATCCAGAGAGTGCTGAAGGTCACGGCATGATGAGGCCAACAGGACAACGTCATCTGCAAAAAGCAGAGACCCAATCCTGAGCCCACCAAACCGGACCCCCTCAACGCCCTGGCTGCGCCTAGAAATCCTGTCCATAAAAGTTATGAACAGGATCGGTGACAAAGGGCAGCCCTGGCGGAGTCCAACCCTCACCGGGAACAGGTCCGACTTACTGCCGGCAATGCGGACCAAGCTCTGACACCGGTTGTACAGGGACCGGACAGCCCTTAACAGGGAATCCGATACCCCATACTCCCGGAGTACCCCCCACAGGAGCCCCCGAGGGACACAGTCGAATGCCTTCTCCAAGTCCACAAAGCACATGTAAACTGGTTGGGCAAACTCCCATGCACCCTCCAGGACCCTGCTAAGGGTGTAGAGCTGGTCCACTGTTCCGCGACCTGGACGAAAACCACATTGCTCCTCCTGGATCTGAGGTTCGACTATCCGACGGACCCTCCTTTCCAGGACCCCTGAATAGACTTTCCCCGGGAGGCTGAGAAGTGTGATCCCTCGATAATTGGAACACACCCTCCGGTCCCCTTTCTTAAAGAGGGGGACCACCACCCCGGTTTGCCAATCCAGAGGCACCGTCCCCGATGTCCATGCGATGTTGCAGAGGCGTGTCAGCCATGACAGTCCTACAACATCCAGAGCCTTGAGGAACTCTGGGCGGATCTCATCCACTCCCGGAGCCCTGCCACCAAGGAGCTTTTTGACCACCTTGGCAACCTCGACCCCAGAGATGGAAGAGTCCACCTCGATGTCCCCAGGCTCTGCTTCCTCCTCGGAAGGCATGTTGGTGGAATTAAGGAGGTCTTCGAAGTACTCCCCCCACCGACCCACAACGTCCCGAGTCGAGGTCAGCAGCGTACCATCCCCACTATA
>CM029391.1:3986092-4404207 GCA_017165825.1 Hepsetus odoe
CGATCTCCCGCTCCATCTTACCCTCACTCGTGAACAAGATCCCAAGATACTTAAACTCCTCCACTTGGGGCAAGGTCTCACTCCCAATCCTGAGAGGGCATTCCACCCTTTTCTGGCTGAGGACCATGGCCTCAGATTTAGAGGTGCTGATTCTCATCCCAGCCGCTTCACACTCGGCTGCAAACCGATCCAGAGAGTGCTGAAGGTCACGGCATGATGAGGCCAACAGGACAACGTCATCTGCAAAAAGCAGAGACCCAATCCTGAGCCCACCAAACCGGACCCCCTCAACGCCCTGGCTGCGCCTAGAAATCCTGTCCATAAAAGTTATGAACAGGATCGGTGACAAAGGGCAGCCCTGGCGGAGTCCAACCCTCACCGGGAACAGGTCCGACTTACTACCGGCAATGCGGACCAAGCTCTGACACCGGTTGTACAGGGACCGGACAGCCCTTAACAGGGAATCCGATACCCCATACTCCCGGAGTACCCCCCACAGGAGCCCCCGAGGGACACAGTCGAATGCCTTCTCCAAGTCCACAAAGCACATGTAAACTGGTTGGGCAAACTCCCATGCACCCTCCAGGACCCTGCTAAGGGTGTAGAGCTGGTCCACTGTTCCGCGACCTGGACGAAAACCACATTGCTCCTCCTGGATCTGAGGTTCGACTATCCGACGGACCCTCCTTTCCAGGACCCCTGAATAGACTTTCCCCGGGAGGCTGAGAAGTGTGATCCCTCGATAATTGGAACACACCCTCCGGTCCCCTTTCTTAAAGAGGGGGACCACCACCCCGGTTTGCCAATCCAGAGGCACCGTCCCCGATGTCCATGCGATGTTGCAGAGGCATGTCAGCCATGACAGTCCTACAACATCCAGAGCCTTGAGGAACTCTGGGCGGATCTCATCCACTCCCGGAGCCCTGCCACCAAGGAGCTTTTTGACCACCTTGGCAACCTCGACCCCAGAGATGGAAGAGTCCACCTCGATGTCCCCAGGCTCTGCTTCCTCCTCGGAAGGCATGTTGGTGGAATTAAGGAGGTCTTCGAAGTACTCCCCCCACCGACCCACAACGTCCCGAGTCGAGGTCAGCAGCGTACCATCCCCACTATATACTGTGTTGACCGTGCACTGCTTTCCCCTCCTGAGACGCCGAATGGTGGACCAGAATTTCCTCAAAGCCGTCTGGAAGTCCTTCTCCATGGCCTCTCCAAACTCCTCCCATGCCCGAGTTTTTGCCTCAGCAACCACCAGAGCCGCATTCCGCTTGGCCTGTCGGTACCTATCAGCTGCCTCCGGAGCCCCACTGGCCAAAAAGGCCCGGTAGCACTCCTTCTTCAGCTTGATGGCATCCCTCACCGCTGGTGTCCACCAACGGGTTCTCGGGTTGCCACCGCGACAGGCACCGACCACCTCCCGGCCACAGCTCCAGTCAGCCGCCTTGACAATGGAGGCGCGGAACAAGGTCCATTCAGACTCAATGTCCCCCACCTCCCCCGGGACGTGGTTAAAGCTTTGACGGAGGTGGGAGTTGAAGCTTGTCCTGACAGGGCCAGACGTTCCCAGCAGACCCTCATGATGCGTTTGGGCCTACCAGGTCTGACCGGCATCCTCCCCCACCAACGAAGCCAACTCACCACCAGGTGATGGTCGGTTGACAGCTCTGCCCCTCTCTTTACCCGAGTGTCCAAGACATGGGGCCGCAAGTCCGATGACACGACCACAAAGTCGATCATTGAACTGCGGCCTAGGGTGTCCTGGTGCCAGGTGCACATGTGGACATCCTTATGCCTGAACATGGTGTTCGTTATGGACAATCCGTGACGAGCACAAAAGTCCAATAACAAAACACCGCTCTGGTTCAGATCGGGGGGGGCCATTCCTCCCTTCCAGGTGTCACTGTCATTACCCACGTGAGCATTGAAGTCCCCCAGCAGAACGATGGAGTCACCAGGAGGGACGCTCTCTAGCGCCCCCTCCAGAGACCCCAGAAAGGGTGGGTAGTCCAGAATGCTGTTTGGCGCATAAGCGCAGACAACACTAAGGACCCGTCCCCCGACCCGAAGGCGGAGGGCCGCCACCCTCTCATCTACCGGGGTAAACCCCAATGTACTGGCGCCAAGCCGTGGGGCAATAAGTATGCCCACACCTGCTCGGCGCCTCTCACCGGTGGCAACTCCAGAGTGGAAAAGAGTCCAGCCCCTCTCAAGGAGACTGGTTCCAGAGTCCAAGCTGTGCGTCGAGGTGAGTCCAACTATATCTAGCTGGAACTGCTCAACCTCGCGCACTAGCTCAGGCTCCTTCCCCACCAGAGAGGTGACGTTCCACGTCCCTAGAGCCAGCTTCTGCAGCCGAGGATCGGACCGCCAAGGCCCCCGTTTTCGGCCACCGCCCAGCTCACAACGCACCCGACCTCTTTGGCCCCTCCCACAGGTGGTGAGCCCATGGGAAGGGGGACCCACGTTGCCTCTTCGGGCTAAGCCCGGCCGGGCCCCATGGGTGAAGGCCCGACCACCAGGCGCTCGCCAGCAGGCCCCACCTCCAGGCCTGGCTCCAGAGGGAGGCCCCGGTGACCCACGTCCGGGCGAGGGAGAACGTCTTCCAAAGTTTTTGTCCATCATCAGAGGTCCTCTGAACCGCTCTTTGTCTCTTCCCTCACCTAGGACCTGTTTGCCTTGGGTGCCCCTACCAGGGGCATAAAGCCCCGGACAACATAGCTCCCAGGATCATTGGGACACGCAAACCCCTCCACCACGATAAGGTGGCGGTTCAAGGAGGGGATTTTTTTATATTTTAAGAAGATGTTGGCCTAAAATATATTTTCCATTTACAACTGAGAGGTACAGAAAGAATGTTCTAAGGCAAGGCACATCTGATACAAAGAAACATTTGATAGTATTTATTTTGTAGATTTTTGGGGAAGTAAAAAAGGCTGTAGACA
This sequence comes from Hepsetus odoe, assembly GCA_017165825.1. Taxonomy (NCBI): domain Eukaryota; kingdom Metazoa; phylum Chordata; class Actinopteri; order Characiformes; family Hepsetidae; genus Hepsetus; species Hepsetus odoe. Next base: position 3,989,035 of record CM029391.1, read on the forward strand.
TTGCAACCGCAATAATTATGTTAACATTTACATAATTATGAACTGAATTTGAATTAAATTAATTTATATAACAACAAGAGCCCTTTGGAAAGACTCTTAATGCATTGTTCAAAAACCTGTCCAAGGTGTGCCTGCTTTTAGCTCTGTGAGAGCTGGAGTGGGATAGACTCCAGCACCGCCAAAGACCCCAATCAGGACAAGCAGCTCAGAAAAAGAGTGAGAGTGAGTGAGTGTTTTTTTCCACCGTATTAAGCAAAAAGGGCTCGTATTATTATAGCATGTTGTCCATGAATGGGCAGGAGATTAGACAATAGTCTGCACAACAATGTCAACCACTATAAATCACCAACCGTCCTATGACAATCACAGTCTTCCAGTCTTTTCAGTTTTTTTTTTACATCTCATGGACTAAATAAGGCTGACTAATGATGACTCTTGGCCTCGTAGCTGCAGTTCTAAACTAAAGGACTCCAGACATGCTCTGGTTGGATGGGACAAACCGCTCCTTCGACACATTCATGGCACGTTCAGAGTGCAAAATTTAAATTAAAATGCTTTTCATAGAGACATCTGTGTCTGAGGGTAGCAAGGGACAGCAAGCGGAAGTTCAGAATGAATTGCTGATTTGACCTGGGCCGAGAAGAGGGTGTCACCGATGAGGAAAATAGCGATTTGGGTCTGAAAAAACAACAAAGCCACCTTTCAAACATGGACACGGAAAACAAATATAATGATGCTGTTTACAGGAGTGAATCGGGAGCCTTATTATGCCTTTGTGAAGGACGGTGTTATTAATGCACAGTAATTATAGCTTCGCTCAGTCTGTTTAGACCAGGCTCATGCTGTGTGTTCATCAGCTGCTCACCCGCTGTAATTGCTGACCCGAAACCAACTACCAAAAACGGGATCGTCTGTGATGCTGGAAATTTGTGTTGCTACAGGAAAGTAGCACTTAAGCACATATGGGGCTTATTCAGCTCTTTGTGTTGCTTAACTTTTTCTTCTTTCTTTTCTTTATATGAAATGTTGAAGCCAATCTGCTTGTGCAAAGGGATTAAAACTGGCAGAGCAAAGAGCACATCACTCCCTGTCTCATTATAAAAAAAAAAAGTACTTTCCATCTGTATGTTTCTCCCCCCACTCACACAATGGACATGCAACTGGGTTAAAGATATCTTAAAGTAATTTCCTGCCTTAAAAATGAGTTTCTCCGGTTTGAATTTTGCCACCCCGCATTCTCTTTTCCTTCATTCATCTGATTTCCTACGCCTGTATTTGCACGCCTTTGCATTAATAATGCAGGCTTTTATTCTTATACTTCTCGCCATTTTCCCTGCCTTGTGAACTCCAGGTTGTTTCCCAGATGACAGCCCTTTCCCACATTTGTATCTCGGAATAGCTTGCCAGTGTTTGACTGGTGAGAGCCAAATGTGAAGCTACATTTATTCTAAGCTTCCATGCACTGTGTCCTTCGGCCAAGCAGAATTGATAGCTTTGAAATACTAATGCTCAGAGAAAGGGGAGGAAGTTTGTTCTGTAGGAACCTTGAAACATGGCTCTGAATTTCTGAATCACAGCCAGTCCAGTAGTCAGGTAAGATTGGAACACAGCCGAGACACCATGTGCAGTCAAACAATAGCTGAAGTGCTGTGTGGAGGGAGAAATGAAATACAACAAGCATTTAAATCTGTCAGAGACACTGACATTGACCTTCTATGAGCTTGAGCTTCTTATCTTCTATGACCTTGATCATAACTGATGGGATGGACAAAATTTGTGAAATTTGATACTTTTTATCACAGTGTTGATGATGGGAATTAACATCTCTTTTTTATGTTGTCACTGTCCAAAAAAAAAAAACTGTGTTTCAAACATGGTAGCTATGCAGGAAAAGCTTGCAGATTTGCAGAAAGTTAATGAGGACCACCACTGTGGTCTGTTTAAGGCAAATTAGGGCATAAAAAGAGAAAGAGAATAATGAAAAAGCAATATGTTTATAATATGTTTCTACCCAAAAATTTAAACTCTACAAATAAATTGCTCTCACCGTTGCCCTCACTTCTAACCTGATGAAGGCTATGGAGAGGAACATCCTCCATCACCTTCGCCCACTGGTTAGGAGGGACCTTGACCCGCTGCAGTTTGCTTACCAACCGCACATTGGGGTGGATGACGCCATCATCTACCTGCTGCATCGGGCACTCACTCACCTGGAGAGTGACAAGAGCACTGTGAGAGTCATGTTCTTTTACTTCTCTAGTGCCTTCAACACAATCCAGCCTTCAGTGCTGAGGGGGAAGCTGGTGGGAGCAGGTGTGTACCATCACATGTCTGAGTGGATTATTGACTACCTCACCAATAGGCCCCAGTATGTGAGACTCCAGGACTGTGTGTCTGAGGTGGTGGTTTGCAGCATGGGAGCCCCACAAGGAACAGTCCTCGCCCCCTTCCTCTTCACATTATACACAGCGGACTTCAGATATAACACAAACACCTGTCACCTGCAGAAGTTCTCGGACGACACCGCTATTGTTGGTCGTGTGTCGGAGGGGAATGAGCAGGAATACAGGGGGGTCATCAGTGATTTCGTCAGATAGTGTGAACAAAACCATCTGCGTATTAATGCCTGCAAGACGAAGGAGCTGATGATGGACTTCCGCAAGAAGCCACCCCCCATTACACCAGTGAACATCCAGGGTTTGTGCATTGAGACAGTGGAGGAGTACAAATACCTGGGTGTCCACATCAACAATAAACTGGACTGGTCTACAAACACTAATGCCCTGTACAAAAAGGACCTCAGCCGCCTTAGCAGGTGAAGACGACTGAGGTTCTTTGGGGTGAAAAGGAATCTTCTGAGGTCCTTCTATGACACTGTGGTAGCGTCTGCTGTTTTTATGCTGTGGTCTGCTGGTGTGGTAGAATCGCGGAGAGGGAAAGAGGTCAAGAGGGCCAGCTCTGTCCTGGACTTTCCACTGAAATCTATCGAGCAGGTAGGGGAGGAGAGGATGTGATCCAAGCTCACATCCATCATAGACAACACCTCCCACCCCCTGCTTGAGGCTGTACAAGCACTGAGCAGCTCATTCAGCAGCAGACTTTTACTCCCGCAGTGTAAGAAGGAGCTACCGCAGGTCATTCTTACCTGCAGCCATCAGACTCCACAAATCAACATAACATTACATATTTAATATTACCCATTTATTATTATTATTATTATTATTATTATTATTATTACATTTATTTATTTATAATTTATTTATTTATTATTATTTAATGTTATTATTATTATTATATTCTCACTGTGTATATGGTTATCTTTCCTTATCTTTCCTGTCTTCCTGTCTTTATATTCTTTATTTCTTTGTTAATTGCCATGTAAATATGTAGATGTATGTATAGCTCATGTATGGCTCTTGTATATGGATATCCTCATTCTTTATATATATTTTTATATTCTTTCTGTCTTTCTTGTTAAAGAGCCCTGTAACACCTACATTTCTCATTCGTGGGATAATAAAAGATTATTCTATTCTATTCTATTCTATTCTAAATAAAATTGTGGCCTAGTGTTTAGGGAGTTGGCCACAGGATTGGAAGACTGTGGGTTCAAACCCCTTACCAGTAGGTTGCTCTGAGGTACCGTTGAGCAAGGTACCATCCCTGTCACTGCTCCCCGGGCGCGTCATAGCTGCATGGGTTAAATGCAAAGGTCCAATTTCATTGTGGTTCACTGTGTGTTGTGGTGTGCTGTGCTGTGACCTCGCAATGACAAGAATAGTCACTTTCACTTACTGGCATTCCAAAAAAGATTAGGAGTATTTTTGCATTTGATTGTTTCACATGAAAGCCCTCTAAATTATTTAGTTTAATGCAAACTGATGAAAAAAAAAAACCAGACATTCAAGTGTGTCTAAACTGTTAACTGAAATTCTGTGTTCGCATGGACGGGCGTGTGTGTGTGTGTGTGTGTGTATATGGTTGATAAATTCCTAACTTGCAATTACTTACTACAGGCGTTCCTGCCCTTTTTGTGTCAGCTTGGGCTGTTGTCAGGGCAACGCTGGCAGATGCACGGTGAGGGTCTTGGGTTTGTAGGCTTTTTTTAACACACACACATACACACTCACACATACTCACACACACACACACACACACACACACACACACTCACACTATGCAGAGACACTTTTACATCCATGCAGAAACTCTCTAAAGCTCAGGAGGAACCAAGACTCTAAAGTCTTGGTCAAAAGGAAAAATGGACAATACAAAAAAGACTAAGTTCTATTTGAATGCACAGGGTACAGTGTATAAAAATTATGAGTGCAAACTCCAGTGGCTCTGATTATAATAACCTACCAACCCCCACCCACTGAAACATCTCTGCACAAATACTGATACATTTAGAAAGTATAATGTGATTTTGCCAAAGGTTACAACACTTATACACACTTTATACTTTCTTTATATTTTTCCAATGTGTTAAATTGTGCAATGCTGGCATGAAAGTGTTATTAAAAGTTGCTTCCTGGTTATTTTTTTGGGGGGGTGGGGGGTTAATTATACATAAGTAATTCATGCTTTTGTATTGCCTGTCTTTTTTATGTTATCATATGTTTCTTGTCAATGTGACCACCCATTTTCAATATTTCTCTATATAACTCTTTATATTTCAGAAACATTTTGAGCAGCTGTTTTTTATCTAAAATCATATCTCCACTTCTGCAACTGACTGCTCAATGAAAACTTGTGTTTTTGTGGTGGTATCCATGGAAACGGATAAACCAATCAAATCTGTAAATTAATCATTGCATGAAGTGCCCAAATCAAATTTTGTTCCCTGAAAAGGCAGCTTATTTTTACACATTCACTCGCTCTCTTCTTCTCAGGTGTTGGGAACTAAGTGCAGGCAACATTAAGTGGATATACCAGGTTCCTATTCTGACAGCCATTGGGGTAAGTAAAGGTGCAATTGATTGATAGATCTGCTATGACTCATGGCTGACTATATAGGCTAAATGAGAACATTACATTTAATAATGTCACACATACCCCCCCCTTTACTCATGCCCTGTCAAAACTCAGCAAATTAAACAACCAGGTATAATTTTATTACACTACCATATGAATTGCCTGATCTATTACAGTCGAAAGCGTTATTGATTTCACGCCACTGTCACACTTTATGCTATCGCTGTCCATTCTATAAAAAGCATGAACTCAATAAAAAAAAGCACTGAGCTCAATTAAAGTAGAGTTTTATTGTCATTGCAACCATAAACCCAGGACACAGAATGATGTACAGCGCAAAAACAATACACCACTGAACAGGGACAGTGATGCATATGAATGTCATAGAGACTGCCAGGTGAAAAACAGCAATGCATCCAGCACCAAAAGTGATGAGTCCAGTGCTGGGATTAATAAAATCTACAGTCTCCAGCCACAATTGCTCATTAGGAATCTGGACTGAAGTGACATAAATGGTGTGTTTCTAGGCTAAAATAGGATACTCGGCTGTGGACCAAGTGGTTATGGGTTTGAGTCTGACTCTTTCACTTTCAGTATTTGAGCCCCTGAGCAAGGCTCTTAAACCCAAGTAGCTCCTGGGAGAGTGTCACTAGGCAATGTACATCACGCTGGATGAGAAATTATGTAAATGAATGGAACAGCATGTGTCCGTCGTTTATTATTTCGTTTTTTTTTTTAAGTATATTGGGTGGAATACTTGAAATCGTCATTTCAGATCAGCAAGGCAGACACATTTACAGATCTATTTACCAGACTAGCAAGTCCTTCTCTTTCACTGAATGTCTGCCAGCCTTATGACATTTCTTCTAGAAAAATGCACCCATGATAAACACCAGAGCCATGAAGTCCAAAGGGCTTAATTTCTGGGTCAGTTCTTGCGTAAAAAAAAAGGCCAGCAGGCTAACAAGGCTCCACGTTCAGGGGCAGAAGAGGTCTGCACAGAAATTGAAGGTCAAACCTTACAGATATCAACAGCTTTGATTACTGACTTGATCCAGCACAACACGACCTTACTGAAAATTCGAAACCTGAACCAGGCCTGACCCTGCTCACACATGACAGAAATGGCTTGTGGCAGACAGATTTACAGCTTTGCTTAGTTACTGAGTTTTTGAACTGCGTCAATGAAAATTTCCTGGAAAATTTTTACATAGGTATAATAAGCACACAGTGTTTATAATTAGTGCATTGCTGATGATATTGTGATCTGTAGTGAGAGTAGGGAGCAGCTTGAGGAGAACCTGGAGAAATGGAGATATGCTCTTGAGAGGAGAGGAATGAAAGTGAGTAGGGCAAAGACAGAATACATGAGTGTGAATGAAAGGGAGGAAAGTGGAGTGGTTAGGATGCAGGGAGTGGAGGTAACAAAGGTGGAGGAGTTTAAATACTTGGGATCAACAGTTCAGTGTAATGGCGAGTGTGGAAGAGAGGTGAAGAAGAGAGTGCAGGCTGGTTGGAATGGGTGGAGAAGAGTGGCTGGAGTGATTTGTGACAGACGCGTACCAGCTAGAGTGAAAGGGAAGGTTTACAGGACAGTAGTGAGACCAGCTATGTTGTATGGGTTGGAGACGGTGGCACTGACGAAAAGGCAGGAGGCGGAGCTGGAGGTGTCAAGAGTTAAAGATGCTGAGATTTTCGTTGGGTGTGACGAGGATGGACAGGATTAGAAATGAGTATATTAGAGGGACAGCTCAGGTTAGACGTCTTGGAGACAAAATTAGAGAAGCAAGGTTGCGTTGGTTTGGACGTGTGCAGAGGAGAGACGAGGATTATATTGGAAGGAGGATGTTGAAGATGGAGCTGCCAGGAAAGAGGAGAAGAGGAAGACCAAAGAGGAGGTTTATGGATGTGGTGAGAGAGGACATGCAGGTGGTCGGTTTGAAGCAGGAAGATGCAAAAGACAGGAAGAAATGGAGACAGTTGATCCGCTGTGGCGACCCCTAAACGGGAGCAGCCGAAAGAAAAAGAAGAAGAAGAAGTTTATTATTAGTGCATGAGTGTGGAGTTGCTAGTTATCTTTCAGTGAGCGATTCACTAGGACAGCAGTGGCCTAGTGCTTAGGGAGTTCGGCCCCGAATCGGAAGATTGTGGGTTTGATTCCCTCACCAGCAAGTTGCCCTGAGGTACCCTTGAGCCAGGTAACGTCCCCATCACTGCTCCCTGGGCGTTTTCAATAGCTGCTGTATGGGTGAAATGCAGAGGTTGAATTTTTTTGTGTTGTGCTGTGCTGCGTTTCACAATGACAAGGGTAGTCACTTTCACTTTCCAACCTTTTGGTGATCCCATGGCACACTTGTGTTGTAGAGCCCACGCCTTGATCTTCACAGCTGTTTTGGCAACACAGGGGCCGGCCCAATATTGTTTTTTTGAGTTGTACAGAGTTAACTGCGAGGATGATGGAGTTATGTTCCCTAACTAAATGCACTGAAGTGATGTAAGAGGTAGTGCCCCAGTATCCTTTTTCCTAGAGAGGGTACAAGCCAAGAGGACATTACAAAGTTTTTATGGTGGTGCTTAATATAGAAACGATTAAAATGTTAACACTAACATACTACTTAATTCTAATATAAACACTAACTGAAATAATATTTTTATGACCTGAACAGAAGGCATCATTCTAATAGTGAGATGGAATAGCCACTGCTTTCCATTTATAAACAGAATTGTGGGTGTCTGATAAACTGTGCAGCAACAACTGGGCAAAGGGCTTCACACATACATATTATTAGTAGTACTTAATGCTTACTCCTCAGCACGTACTGCACTGTAGCTTGAATGTTGATCCTCATTTGTGTGTCGCATTGGATAAAAGCATCTGCTAAATGAGTAAATGTAGATGTACATTTAATGTATTAATAGTATTATGATAAGTAGCATCTATATTAAAGTAATAAAATGCATGATTTATGCATGATTAGTACCAAACTATATTATAGATTATAGTTTTGCAATATAAAGCACCTGTTAATTTGTTAACATCTTCATATCTAAAATGGTTAAAAATAAAGAGCATTTTCAAAGTTTTTCGGATATATATGTGCACAAAAGTCTCGAAACAGACCAAAAATTCAGCTGCTGGAGTTCTGACACACATTAAACAATCAGCACACATCATTCCTGTCCTCCATAACCTTCACTGGCTCCCTGTTCAGTAACGCATTCAGTTTAAAATACTCCTCTTTACATTTAAAGCCCTTCATGGCCTCGCTCCTCACTATCACACACAATGACTCCAGCCAAATTCTCCCATCCGCAACCTCAGATCTTCCTCTTCTAATCAGCTGTCTGACCCTAAATTCAGACAGTCCATGAACTCTCCTAGTGTTAAGTACTGTATTTTCATGGATGTTTGCACGTGCTACAATAAGTAATTAGGCCTATGTTCTAATTTTCCTAGCAAAACATAAAAGATGGCTCAAGACATTTGCATAGTACATGATATATTGTAGGTGTTTCTTAGTAAACCAGTAATCATGATTCTTCATTGAAATGTATTTGCAAAAAACTCAATACAGCAGTTCTCTTATGTTGCAGGGATCTAATTTGCGCTGGTTATGTATTTAAAAGAGCATTCAGGATCTGGTGGTGCATAAATGGACATATTCATAGTTGCACTCATTTTTGCAATGACTGGTGCACTGTCACTGAGCAAGCCTTGCTGATTGATTGCACAGAGGGTGTATTTTTATCAGTGCACAGCGGACAAGCACACACTAATGCAAACATTATCCAGATAATTATTGGTTTTGTGGAACACAACACCTCCTCACGCCAAAAATGGGCCTGAGAAAGTGAGAGAACGTGAGAGTCTACCGCCCGTCTCAGCCGAATTGAAGACACTTTAATTACAGGGAAGCATGTAAATATACTCCCTCCTACAGTTTGTCCGGGGAAAAAAGCCCCCTTATTAATCCATGTTGGTGACGAATGGACACTTAAGGTTGGGTACACACAGGTGATGGCTTAACACTAAATTCAGTTTGGAAGATATAGCTAACCACTGGTTAGGCCTTCAGACCGAACTCATTTCCTAACATGTCAGATAGACTAACACCCAAACAAGGGACAAAGATATCAGAAAATGACATCACATGTTTAGAATGTGTTATCAAGAGCAGCCATAAGCTTAATGCCAACATACCACTAGAATCCCATGGGGACACTAGCAGCAATTATGTTTACTGGCCAGATATTTAGTGATATGTGGTGCAGTGAGTTGGGACAGTAACTTCACAGTAAGAAGGTTCTGGGTTCACAGCAGTTTTACTCCTTTCTGTGTGGGTTACAGGTTCTTCCTGCATCTGCATGGGTTTCTGCTGGAGATGCTAAGATGTTCAGGGGGTTTTTTCTGCCTTTTCCCCTATGAGTACTGGATACGCTCCAGCACACACAACTCCTCATTAAAATAAGAATATTAGATAGATTAATAGATTGAAGTAATAAAGCACCCATTTCATGGAACATCCTATTTTCTTTATCCGTAAGAGGCTGTTGTAGTGAATTAATGTGCTTAATTTCTGGCCTATTTACAGATATATCTGCCAGTCTGCAGCAGTTCAGCTTCTCTTCCCACAATTAACGGCACATCAACAAAACTGTTTAAAGGAGTTTAATGAGCAGTGACCTAGTGGTTAGGAATTTGGCACCAGGATCAGAAGTTCATGGGTTTGAATCCCAAACCAGTAGTTTGCCCTGAAGTGCCTTAGAGCAAGGTAGTGTCCCGAGATGCTTGAAATGGCTGCCCCCTGCTGTGTATGGATTGTGTATGGATTAAAAGCAGAGGTTGCATTTTGTTTTGTTTCACTGTGTGCTGTGCTGTGTTTCACAAGGACAAATATTCACTTTCACTTAAAAGCATAGAAAATGATCATGAAAACATAAATTAGCACTGACTTTGGCAAATATTTGCCACAAAAGTGCCAATGGAAGACCTCGGGAAAAAGTAAAAGGCAAGAAAAAGTAGTATAGGTGTATATACTTTATAAAGAAGAGCGTTTTTTACATTATTTTAACAGAGAAGGATGTGAATGATGTAAACAAAGCTGAAGTTGTCCATGTGTTTTCTTTTCTTTTCAGCTCAACTTTATTCTGTTTGTTAATATCGTTCGAGTTTTGGCTACAAAGATCCGGGAAACGAATGCAGGCCGATATGACACACGCAAGCAGTACAGGTAAAATTTTTATTTTTGCATTTAAATGATAGATATTAATATTTTATTCTTTAAGAATATTGGTTCTGAACCAAATGCACAACTGGCTTCAAAAAAATACCTTTCACTTTAAATAAAAGAATACTTTATCTATGAAACAAACACACAGTGAAAAATATGTAAATATTTTCAAACAACACATTTTTTATGAAATATGTCCAATTTTTGGTGTCATAAGTGTCAGTACAATGAAAAGGAATATATCAATGGCTTAAACTTAGTTAAATAATGAAATGCACCCAAATATACTCACCTTGTGTCAAGCACTCGTTTTTTTTTAACAGACGCACTGTTTTTGTACCAACCATATCAAACAATGCTCCATCAGTGAATCATCTGCTGTTTTTCTTTTTGTTTTTCTCATGTGTTAATAGAACTAATTGATTTGCCTTCTTGGTATTCAGATATATACATATACAGTCATGTCAAAAGATTAGGACACCCCATTAAATATTCAGTTCTTTATTAAGAAATGTTCACATATTGATGTGTAATCTTGCTTTTATTTATCTCTGGAAAAGAAAGTAATGTAATTGCAACAACAAAAATGAACCTTGATTTATTAATTAAACAAAAGATATCAACAAAAATGTGTATTCTAACTGAGGAAAAAGTTAGAACACAATGCAGAATTCTTTAAGCTGTGAGAGGTTTGAGGGGTTTCTTGCATGTACAGCCTGTTTCAAGTCACCCCACAGCATCTCAATAGCTGGGCTTTGGCTCGGCCACTCCAGGACTCTCCATTTCTTAGTTTTTAGCCAGACCTTGGTGGATTTACTAGTATGTTTTGGGTCATTGTCATGTTGCAGGGTCCAGTTCCAAACTGTGACACTTCCACCTCCATGCTTCACAGTTGGTATGAGGTTCTTTTTCCTGGAATGCTGTATTTGGTTTACGCCAGACATGTCCTCTGTTTTGGTGTCCAAATAATTCAATTTTAGACTCATCTGCCCAAAAATCATTATTCCAGATGTACTGGTCTTTGTTTGTGTTCTCTCTGGCAAACTTCAGTCTGGCCTTGATGTGTCTCTTAGAGAGCAAAGGTTTCCTCCTTGCACACTTCCCATGTAAGTTAACCCTCATGTACCATGTACAAGCTGCTTGTGCGGTCAGTTGTATTTGCGTATGTGGTATAGAATGTCATCAATAACTACTGAAATAACAAGACAGGCATTCAAATTACTTATAATCATACTGAATTATGATGAAGAAAGTCATCAAATAAGCTAATAGAAAACAAATTACATTCAAAACTTCTAATTAAGCCAAGTTTCCCAAGGAGTTTCAGTTCAGTTGTGCTGGTTTATGTTGTCTTGTTTCAAAATGTTCTTTTCTATGTTCTTGTCATTGCCACTGTGCATGCTGGCACTCATTGCAGATTATTTGTAGCTGACTATGTGAAGGACAAATTGACTTCAAGCAGGCCGAGCACACACTGAAAACCTTTCTGTCTTCAGTTTGAGGACAAAGGCTGAATTGACTGTACTTGTTGGAATTTGTAGAGGACTAAGCTGCTGGTATCATATTGAGCTTGATGCCAAACAATTTCATCTCCTGCCTGATTGGAAACTGCAACGTTGGAACAGATGCTCTCTGCTGCATCTGTGGCATAACCAAAGAGTAGCTAAGTTCTCTGAGAAATATCACATGCCATCGTTTGCCTTCAGATTCTTTCCACTCAGGATCAGCACTCAACCATATTATGAATGCAGTAATTGCTACAACATTGATAACATCAAAAACAGCACCACTGGCCACATGTTCACCTTCTTCCTGCATGTGTACATTGTTGCAAGATGATCCAGATTATCCACTCCACTTTTTAGTGGAATTGTAATGTAGGATAATCTGTTTTTTTCATATTTCCAATGACAGTCATGCCGTGATGCATGGACGACAGAGCAATCACTGCCTTTCCTGGCTTTGGCACGTATGAAACAAGAGTGAGTTGGTCATGCAAAGAATGCAAAGACTGAGCTGAATTGCTCACACCTGCCATTGGCTTTCATTTCAGGTGGAATCTGTGGCTTTTTACTGCACACAGTTCTAGTGTACGTTAGGCCATCAGCTAACAGTTCCTGAACCAGAGGAATAGAGGTGAAGAAGTTGTCTCCAACAATGTTTCTCCCAGAACAACGCCAAGGGAAAATCAAGTCTCGTACGACTCTCGCACCTTGACCAGTTTCACATTGATCACCCAGGCTGTCTGCCAAGATATACTTGACCTGTAAGTGGGTATGACATGTTTGCACCACAGCACCACCAAATCTTGAGGCCATGCTTCGCTGGCATAGATGGTATATACTTTCTGAATCCGCATTTGCCACGGAATGTTAACAGCTGTTCATCAACACACACATCGTAGCCAGGTATGTAGTACTTTGATAGCTGTTCTGTGAACATTGTCCAAATATATGTTATGGGAGCAAGCTTATCTGTCATTTGTTGCTCAGCACGACTGCCTTTTTCATCAAATCTCATACACTTGAGTACGTCAGTGAATCTGTTCCGAGGCATAGTCACAGTGAACAGTGGTCTGCCTTCTCTTTCTGACCACAAAGTAGAAACCGACTCATGGTTACTCTGATATGCACCAGCAAGAATGCAGTCCAGTAAATAAACTCCAGAACATTAAACTCAACAGCCCAAGAGTAGCCCAAAAGGTAATATGCATGTGGTCTGGGCAGACCCCAGCTGGTAGGATTAGTTGTGGAGTCTCTTGCTGATTGTACAGGCATGCACTTTCATATCAACAGTAGCAAGAGCCTGCTGTAGGTCCCGTGATGACATTTTAGGGTTTATGTAGACTTCTTTTAGCATCTTGTGGTCTGTGGTTGGGGTGAACGGGCATGCTGGCATGCTGTTTTGGAAGTCCTCCACTTGTTGACTGTTTTCCAGACAGTGGAATGCCTGATTGCAAATTCTTTTGAGACCTCTTTAAATCCCTTACCAGATTTATAAGCTGCTACAATCTTCTTTCTGAAGGATTCCGAGAGCTCTTTTGATCTCACCATGGTGTTCACTCTCACCTCAACAGTCAAGTGCACCCAACTAAATGTCTGAGGTTTAAATTGAGCAAACTTCCTTCAAATTGCTGAGTAATGATCTTCTAATCATGTGCATCTGATGAGCTACACCTGTCACGATGGGGTGTTGTGGACTGGACACCAACGCAGAGCCAAGAGCTTCATACTGAACTTTAATGAAGGATAACCTGCACAGAGCTCACACTAAACATATTAAACATGACAAGTGTAAAACATAACATGAATAATCACAAAAGTGAGCACACAGAATGACCAGCACCCTGCTCTGATTCATTGGGGCTTATAACGCCAGCCCCCGATGAGGCACACCTGGCAGGCACACCTGGCAATGAGCCATTTTAGCTGGGAATAAAGGTGGGAATAAGGGAATAAAGATTCCTAATTTATTCCTCATCAGAAACCAAATGTAGAATTACATTTTACAGAAGATTTTGAAAAGTCTTTCCTTCTGTTTTAAATGTTTAGTTATATTACTTGAATCTCCCAGTATTGTTAAAATTGAGATTAAATTTCCATATGTCCAAGAATGTTACAAAAACACACAGACATAGGGTGTTCTAATTTTTTCACATGGCTGTATATTGGAAAGGATCGACACCTTTGTGGCAAGTGAGAGAAAAATCTAAATATTGCTCTTAAGTATAGTAACAAAGTACTGCTTCTCATTCCTACTTGCTTAGTGACTAAATACACTACAGTGAAACAAATGTGGAACCCTCAAATTTATTCCAAACTCATTGCTAAAAGGTGATGAAAAGCTAGCACAAAAATCATGCTGTCCTCATGGACAAATCATGGGATAAATCAGTCATGAGGCGGTGCACAGTGACTTTAAAAATAGCACTTTCATAAAATGTAACCTTTTCACTCTGCAGGCGGGAGAGACTGGAAGTGAGGGTGAATTCAGCCCAATTAGGCTATGTTTTATCTTCTCTATGCTTTTGAACCTCTGAGCTGCACAACTGTTCAAACACAAACTCTGATTTGCACCTACAATTTGCACCGTTGTATGTCTTAATTGGGTGTATGTTAGCTTCCAAGCCATTATGCATCTGCCCTTCCTCATCCAGACACCACCATAGTAACATGAATGCTACAGCATACAATCATTTAATACAAATATATGTTTGTGTTGAGAATTTGAGCAAGGCCCTTTCTTCTTCTGCCATGACTGTGACTCAAAGAAGGACTTGGCTTTATGAGTGTGAAACTCCAGTGGCTCACACAGAGCCCTGACCTCAACCCAGCTTGACCCTTAATGTCAAATGAATGGCAAGCACAAGCCAGGCCCACTCACAGAAAATCAGTACCTCACAAATGCTTTTTTGACTGAATGGGCACAAATTCTTACTCTGCAATTATGTGTAACTGCTTCCCAGAAAGTGGAAGAAAAAGTGTGTGTGTGTGTGTGTTGGGGGGGATTAAATTCCTTTTAATAGCCATGGTTTTGGAATGGGATATGGGATGTCCCGCAAGCTCATTTATAACCAGATTTTCATCCTTTTGGCGACAAAGTGCATGATATTGCATCGTAGAAATGTCTTTTTTTTATACATAGGCTATAATATAATAAGGACATAATTAGCTGGAACAAGTACAAATGTTTCCATAGACTGTTTAACATTCACAATGCTATTAAGACCTAAATACTTTACCTAAATAAGTAGTCATTCTAATAAACAGAGAATTAATTGCATTTCATGCAGCAATTTAAACGGTCGTTTTGCCAGCATGTGTGGTAAGGGCACATCCTGTGCCGTGAAAGATAAAACAGAACATGTTTTCATTCCAAAACAAAGACTGCTCTGTGATGATGGTGGTATGACGCTGTGCTCATTTACTGATAAATTGAATGTAATGTCAGAAGCTGTTTCTCAGCCAGGCCTCTTGTTAATGTCATTTTATCCTAAGGCTTATTTTAACATGCCATGCCATGCTTATCTACCCTTGCTTCAGCCCTGTAGACTGTTTGTTCTTTATTTAGAAGGAGAAAGAGAGTGATGGTGAGTCAGAAAAAAGCAGAGAAAGAAACATAAAATGTCTACAAATATCAAAAAAATTTATATAATGAAAGAAGATAAACAGAGATACACAAGGATGATAGGCCTGAAATTGAGTTTTCAATCCTAAGGTCAACTTTATATAGGGGATAAAAAAAATAAGTGATGAGGAAGCAGGGAAAAAAATATTCCTTTAATAGGAAATAGGAAAGACCAGTTTACAGATGGAGGTGCAATCAAGTTTCAGGAGCAACTACATAGTGGAAAGCCAGGCACAACTGACAGAGAGTAGATTGGTGATGGATGGCCTGAGAGACAGTGGTGGAGAGAACAGAGAAGTCGGTTCAGAGAGCTATAGGGAGCCTGTGAAGAGCTTCAAAGGTGAGAAGTAAGATTTTAGGATGAAAGAGGCAACTAGCAGAGAAATAATGGGGGTGAAGTGACCAAAACACCTTTGGGTGAAGACTCTTACTGCAGAGTTCTGAATGTACCCAAGGTGTCCTCTCCCCAGTGCTCTTCTTCAAGTTTCTGGGACCATTTCTCAAGACTTGACGTAGGAATCCAGCATCAGCCACCTCAAGAAGGCTCAGAGGATGTACTATCTGAGGCTACTGAGAAAGTTTGACTGCCACATGAGCTGTTGTTGCATTTCTACACTGCTGTCATTCCATCTGACCTGTGCACATCCATCAGTGCAGCAAGATCCAGGAAAGTCTGCAGAAAACATTAAGGACAAGAAATAATTGGAGCCCCCTGCACACTCTCCAGGAATAGTACTGTTCTACTATTCATTGCAATCATTAAATCATTGCAGAATCCTCACACTCTGGACAGACTCCACCCAAAACAATGAGATATAATAATAAGAAGAAAAAAACGTAGTACCAGTCACCAGGCAGGAGAGACATAATGGAAGGTGGGATCAAGACGTGGCAGAGGAAGAATAGCACAGATTGAAGAGAGAAGTTTTAAACTGAGTTTTGAAGAGAGACAGAGAGGATACTTGATGCAAAAAAAAATCCTACTGCCAAAAGTTGCAAAATCCTGGGGCCTAGTCCTTGCCCATGATATGCCAAAGCTCTTCTTTGTTTGATTACCCTGATCTTCTATTTTCAGCTTCTCCTGTTAGGGATTGACACCATGGGATGGATCATCTACCTGCATCTTTTTCAGTCCTTTATATATAGTCCTCTATCACATTGACCACCTGCATGTCCTCTCTTACCAAATCCATAAACATCCTTTCAGGCCTTCCTCTTCTCCTTTTGCCTGGCAGCTCCATCCTCAACATCTTTTTCCCTGTATACTCCTTATGTCTGTTCTATGCATGTCCTAACCAACAGAATTTCACTTCTCACTTGTCTCCAAATCATCCTACCTGGGCTGTCTCTCTAATATTCTCTTTTATATGTAACATCCTCATCACTCTCGGTGCAAAACTCAGCATCTTTAAATCCACCTCCAGCTCTGTTGCCTGTCTTTTCACCTCAAGCCCCTGTAAAAAAGCTGGTCTCACTGTTGTCCTGTAAACCTTTCCTTTCATTCTCGCTGGTTCCAGCCTATCACAGATCACTCCTGCCACTCTTTTCCACCAACCTGCCTGCACTTGATCACCAATCTTCTGCACTTTTATCTTTCGCCTTCCCCACCTCTCTCTTTTGCCCATCTACTGTCTTCGTCTCTCTGACTGTCCCACTTCTTCTTAGCCAGCCTCTTCTCTGTATACATTCCTGAACTCTTCTGGGTTCTACCACCAGATTTTCTTATCCTCCTACTGTACAGATGTACCATCAAGCACCTTTCTATCCATCTCTCATACCACGTCTGTAGTAGTTCCCCAGCATTCTATATCAACCTTCCTTCTCATATCAGCTATATCGCTCCTTTTACCAGTCATGCTGCCAACATACAAAGTTCCTATCATCTCTTCCACTCTCTTTCCCTTCCTTCTCTCCTCCTGCCTCTGGACATGCCTTCCTCCTCTTCTGCTTCTCCATCAGCCAACAGTAGCCTGAATTTTTCACACCCTGTTAGCAAACAGTACTGGAGGCAGTCGTTGTTAACCCAGGCCTCGACCTGGTATGGATATATGTCTTTTCTACATATTGATTTTACTTGTACATCCCTAGTGATTGGGTTATTTTTTTTAAGTTCCTTAAACACCAACATTCAGACAACGAAAACTAAGATGATGGTTGCCAATGATTTGGGTTAGAAGGCTCCCAATATGCTACTCCTCATTGTTGTCTTTTAAGTTGAAAATTGATTTTTAAACTAATTATATGAAATTAAAATGAATGAAAATTATTAAAAAGCAAGTTAGAATGATAGCATTTTACAATTTTGAGACACTCTCCCAATTTTAAAAACATTTTGCACGCTGTGGATGTGATTGTAGGTCACATTTAGGGTAAAAACTCTATTTATTATCTTATTATTTGCTTAAAATTTAGTCTTCACTTCTCATCATCACAGTAGGCATCCAGAGGAGGGAGGATGCAGTTTCTTTTCCTTTTAGCCTTCTTTAGAGCCACTCCAAATGAACAGCAGTTGGGTTCTTTTTAAAGAAATGCAATCAGGTAATGATTACAATTGCCATGACTTCTAAATTTGAATTTGTTGACTTAACAAAACAAAAAAAAAAACGACTAAGTAATCTGATTACATTTGATTTGATCTGGACCAGAATCATGGACATTGGACTCAGCAAGACTAAAAGGGACTTGCAGGCTCGGAGCAAAGTCACAAATTGATTTTTCAACCTTGAGTTTTAACTTTGACTCAGACATAAGCCTTATGACTTGAGAGCCGGCAGCGGTGGCCTAGTGGTTAGGGCGTTGGCCACATGATCGGAGAATTCCCAATAGGGAATAGCCCTGAGGTACCCTTGAGCAAGGTGCTGTCCCTGTCTCGCTCCTCCCTGCGATGGGCTGGCGACCTGTCCAGGGTGCGTCCTTCGCCCTGTGTGCGCTGGGTTGGACTCCGGCATGCCCCCGCGACCCCGTTTGGGACAAGCGGCAGAAAATGGATGAATTACACATACAGTTATTTACACTTACTTTCATACGAATCCGGATGGATTGGCACAGGTCTGGTTCCTTTTGTTCCTTAATGAAATGTTCTTTTATTTAGTATTTTTAGTTTATATCGGTAGGTTACATATTTCTTATAATAAATTCATGTGTTAAAAATCACTTTATTATAGTATATTGAGTTTCAAGAGCAAAGAGCATATCAAATAATGACCAAGTGTGCATATATTAATTCACACACTTAAATGCAGGATTGCCTAATGATATTCCACAGGCTCTGACTTCATTAAACCTGTAATTGAATTGTTAATGGGTTTGATTCCATCAGCAGGGGTAAGTTGGAAGGCTGTTAGCTAGTTGGCGTTGGGCTCACTGGTGTGCTGGATAATGATGTGGTGGCTTTAACCTCAGCCATCATCAGCCCTCTCTCTCTTTCACTGCTCAGGAAATATGACTCTATAACCAAAGAAACCCTTCTCTTTGTGCTGGTTAAACGAAAGGTAAACCTTCATCGAGATTATTACATTTATAGAAATATTCTATATAAGTTTAATCTCTTTCTTGCCAATTTGTAACAGGCAGCCATTTTTCATAGACATTAACGTTTATGTTGATGAAGGAATGTAATGAATTGATGCATGCATTTTTTTCCTGTGCCTCTTCTACCCATCACTCTCTTCTCTTTTTTACTCTTCTTCATTCCTCTTTAATCATCTTTTGCTCTTTTTTCTTCTCTCATCTTTCTCTTCTTTTTTCTCTTTCACCCACATTTTCCCCTTTCTCTCTCTCTGTCTCACTTTTTTGGGTCTCCTTTTCTCTTCCCACTCTCTCTTTCTGCATTCTCCTAACTCTCCTAATTGTCTTAATTTTCTTCTTTCTTTCTTTCTTTCTTTCTTTTTCTTTCTTTCTTTTTCTGTCTCTATCTCATTTTCCTTTTTTACTTTCCCTCATTTTCTTTTTCACTCAAATGCCCCGAAACTCACACTCTCGCTCTCTCTCTCTCTCTCTCTCTCTCTGGACAGGAAGCTAGCTAAGTCTACCTTAGTGTTGGTGCTGGTGTTTGGAGTGCACTACATTGTGTTTGTTGGGATGCCGCACACATTCACTGGTCTCGGCTGGGAATTGCGCATGTACTGCGAGCTCTTCTTCAACTCTTTTCAGGTACATTTTTATACATATATACATACAAAATTACACTCACACACCCCACACTCCAGGAATAAATACTGGTGGGCGGAGCATCGCTATTTGTGAACATTAGAGCTTGTATTATAATTACGACATCTTTCATATTCATAGCATATTTTTTCAGTGCTGTTGAAGTTGAATTACTCAGTGCTTTGTGCTGCATTTAATCTTTGCAGTCATTTAAGGCCATGTAGGAAAGAAATTTTGTATACAGTGCTGTGCAAAAATTTTAGGCAGGTGTGAAAAAATGCTGTAAACAACGAATGCTTTCAAAATTGGTTAAAAAAGTGTTAATCATTTATTTTCATCAATCAACAAAATGCAGTGAATGAAAAAAGAGAAATCTAAATCAAATCAATATTTGGTGTGACCACCCTTTGCCTTCAAAACAGCATCAGGTCTTCTAGGTACACTTGCGCACAGTTTTTGAAGGAACTCGGCTGGTAGGTTGTTCCAAACATGACTGTGTTTCATCATGTGTGACATTGATGATCATCAGCACCTGTTTGGTAAAATTGGTTGATCATACACCGACTATAATCCTACAAAATTCCTGACTTTGTGCAAGTGTACCTAGAAGAACTGATGCTGATTTGAAGGCAAAAGGTAGTAACACCAAATATTGACTTGATTTGGATTTTTCTTTTGTTCGCTCACCTTGCATTTTGTAAATTGATAAAAATAATCATTATTTATATGTCTGAAAGCATTCTTTGTTTACAGCATTTTTTCACACCTGCCTAAAACATTTGCACAGTACTGTGTGTCAAAAAATACTTCAATACACATTGTATTGTGTATCTTTCACTGCCTACCAACACTTAGGGGTGTTCTCACTTTTGTAGCCAGTGGTTTAGACATTAATGGCTGTGTGTGAGATACTGTATGTGCACACTCCTGCAAACTGTTTGCGTTTCCTTTAACATACATGGCTGCCGATATGAAAGTGGCTAATTGTCCTTGTGAAACAAGGCACAACGCATAGTGAAATACAACGAAATGCAACCTCTGCTTTTCACCCACTTTGCAGCAGCTATTTAAAGCACCCAGGGAGCAGTGATGGGGACGGTACCTTGCTCAAGGGTACCTCAGGTACCCTCAGGGCAACCTACCTTTCATGGATTCAAACCCACAACCATCCAATCCTGGGGCCAACTCCCTAACCACTAGGCCACCACTGCGCCAGTGATACAGTGGTTGATGAATGTGTGTGTGTGTGTGTGTGTGTGTGTGTGTGTGTGTGTGTGTGTGTGTGTGTGTGTGTGTGTGTGTGTGTGTGTGTGTGTGTGTGTGCACACGAGCGAGTGAGTAAGAGAGCTTCACTGCTTAAGTGCCACTCACTGGCTCTTTCTGTTCTGTCAAAGGGCTTTTTCGTCTCCATCATCTACTGCTTCTGCAATGGGGAGGTAAGTGAGGTCTACCTCTTTATATGTGTGTGTGCGCATCATGTCTTGGAACAAGAAAAAGGTATTTTCTGGAAATCATATGTATCAAACATCACCATTGTCCATCCATTCCTCTTTCTTAACCACTAAGAGGGGTGCTTTATTATATCTTAGAGCTCTTAGGGTGACAGGAAGAGAAAGTTCATGGACAGATTTGCAGTCCATCACATGGCACACCATTATAAATGCAGTATTTTTTGCCCCTGTCAGCAGTGAGTCAAGCCAGTTTATTTAGAGCGCTTTTTACATCTGTTGTCAAAAAGCAGCTTTACAGAATCCAGATCCGAGCCCGATTAAGCCAAGGGTGACAGAGGAAAAACTCCCTAAAACAGGAGGAAGAAACCTTAGGCAAAACCAAGACTCAAAAGGGGAACCCATCCTCCTCTGGTCAACACTGGATAATAAAGACAAAAAACAAAATCAAAACAAAATAAAAACAAAAAAACAATAAAAATAAAAGCACAGGGATTCCTTCTATAATGCTTGACATTCTGTAATCCTCAGACAACAGCTGTAAAGGGATCTAGGACCATTCCTTCATGCAGAACATTTCCAGTTCCTTGATTTTCTTTTGTCTTTGCTTGTGGACTGAATGACACAGGCTGTATCTTACCTTACCTTAAAATTGCATTAAAATGAGCCATGCACTCCTAGAGTATAGAAAACAGACACTAAAATTAAAATAATTACAGTTAAAGTAAAACTGGTGAATTTGGATGATTGTTTCAGTAGTAGTAGATCAAGCAAATTAAGGTCCAGTTCAGTTCAAACTCAGCTCTATAACAGTGTAATGGTAAAAAAAAAAAAAAAAAGTTTACTCCTTAACAAGGAACAGGAACAATCTGATAAAAAGAACTGTTAAAAAATAATAGGTACTATTATACAATCAGCTACTTCTTTCTGGGCACTTCATGTAGTTATTACATGTTGCTTAATGCTTGCAAGCTTGCTGTAATTGGTCTAAATTCGTATTTTTTTATATAATGCATGCAGTTGTACAATGTTTCTCATACTGCCCACCTAAAGGTCACTTCTCAGTGAACACCATCTGCAGACAGAATAAACCAATTCCCTTCAAAATGCTAGCCTTGGGAATAGTGACTAAATTTTGCAAGAGGTTTTAAAAACCTTCGCGTTTTCAGTTAACCCTGTAAAGCTGACGGGAAGAAACTCCAGATTACTCTTAAACCATCACTGCTCCTCAGTATTTGAATGGCTTAGATGCATTTTGCATTTTTGCGTATGTCCTAAAGTTCCCTTGACATTTACTACTAATATAAGATTGATCCATTATTTGAGCCACTTAATCAGGGTTACAGGGGGTGCTGAAGTCACGTACTGCCACCCTGGGCATCTTTGGAATGCAGTTGAAACCCATGCAGACACTTCAAGAACATTCAGACTCCAAAATGAAAGGACCCAGACCACCAAAATGGGAACTCCCAGACCCTTCTACATCTGAAGTACTAGTGCTAACCCATGTGACATTGTACTGCTCATATAAAGATAAGGAGATTCACAATAATCTCTTCTTCTTCTTTTTCTTTCGGCTGCTCCCGTTTAGGGGTCGCCACAGCGGATCAACTGTCTCCATTTCTTCCTGTCTTTTGCATCTTCCTGCTTCAAACCGACCACCTGCATGTCCTCTCTCACCACATCCATAAACCTCCTCTTTGGTCTTCCTCTTCTCCTCTTTCCTGGCAGCTCCATCTTCAACATCCTCCTTCCAATATAATCGTCTCTCCTCTGCACATGTCCAAACCAACGCAACCTTGCTTCTCTAACCTTGTCTCCAAGACGTCTAACCTGAGCTGTCCCTCTAATATACTCATTTCTAATCCTGTCCATCCTCGTCACACCCAACGAAAATCTCAGCATCTTTAACTCTGACACCTCCAGCTCCGCCTCCTGCCTTTTTGTCAGTGCCACTGTCTCCAACCCATACAACATAGCTGGTCTCACTACTGTCCTGTAAACCTTCCCTTTTACTCTAGCTGGTAAGCGTCTGTCACAAATCACTCCAGCCACTCTTCTCCACCCATTCCAACCAGCCTGCACTCTCTTCTTTTCACCTCTCTTCCACACTCGCCGTTACACTGAACTGTTGATCCCAAGTATTTAAACTCCTCCACCTTTGTTACCTCCACTCCCTGCATCCTAACCACGCCACTTTCCTCCCTTTCATTCACACTCATGTATTCTGTCTTTGCCCTACTCACTTTCATTCCTCTCCTCTCAAGAGCATATCTCCATTTCTGCAGGTTCTCCTCAAGCTGCTCCCTACTCTCACTACAGATCACAATATCATCAGCAAACATCATCGTCCACGGAGACTCCTGTCTAACCTCGTCCGTCAACCTGTCCATTACTACTGCAAACAAGAATGGGCTCAGTGCTGATCCTTGATGTAATCCAACATCTACCTTAATTGCATCCGTCACTCCCACTGCAGATCTCACCACTGTTACACTGTCATCATACATATCCTGAACTACTCTCACATACTTCTCTGTAACACCAGACTTCCTCATACAAAACCACAACTCCTCTCTAGGCACCCTGTCATATGCTTTCTCCAAATTCAATTCAATTCAATTCAATTTATTCTTGTATAGCGCCTTTTACAACAAAGTTGCCCCAAGGCACTTTACATTGATAACAGGTTACAGTAATAGATGTTTAAGATGTTTAAGCCGGACGACTACGGAGGAGAGGAACCAAAAACTCCACTATGTGGAGAAAAAAACCTCTGAGGGTCCAAGGTCAACCGGCTACCCAACCCCCTTGGGTATACTAACAGTACAGAGTTAGTTTGGTTTTAAACTCCAGGATCAGTGAGGAGTCCCAAGTTGCTTCCAGGTACCAATGAGCCGCCAGGGTCCCTTGGCGCATCAGATGCATCACACAGACCAGATGGTAGCTCGGCATTGGACTCAGGTGATGACCACAACGGGCCCCCCCGGACATGTGGGGAGAGAAATGGAATGAGGGGGTCAGTAATGAGCAGGATCCAGTAGTGACAGACACAGAAATGAAACAACAGTGCGATGGCATGTACAGCAGCACCAGCGACATTACTAGTGGTGCACTATGGTGATTGGTGCGGGTAAGCTAAACTAAAGAAGTAAGTCTTCAGCCGTGATTTAAAGACCGAGACTGAATCGGCATCCCGTACAGAAGCAGGCAAGCTGTTCCACAATCTAGGGGCCCTGTAACTGAAGGCTCGTGCTCCTATACATTTATTTATGCGAGGGACAATTAGGAGATCTTTATTCTGGGATCTAAGTGGGCGGTTAGGTGTATAGGTATTAAGCAGTTCGGTTAGGTATATTGGGGCAAGACCTTTAAGTGCCTTGTAGGTTAAGAGGAGGACCTTGAAGTCAGCCCTGTACCTAACAGGAAGCCAGTGAAGCGAGGAGAGTATGGGAGTTATATGGTCGTACTTCCTGCTCCTGCTAACAATCCTAGCGGCTGTGTTCTGAATGCACTGTAGGGTGCTTAATGTGCCCTGAGGGCTTCCAGAAAGTAGGGCATTACAGTAATCTAATCTACTGTATACAAATGCATGTACTACTTTCGCCGTGTCTTCCATTGACAGAAAGCGCCGTAGTTTGGCAATGTTCCGAAGGTGCAGGAAGCATGTCTTCGCAACTGCATTAACATGGGGATTAAATGAAAGATTTGAATCGAAAATAACACCAAGATTACGTGCCAGAGTACTAACTGAAAACTTCAACCCCTGCATCCCGGATATGCGAAATGAAGTTGGCCCTGTCAACATCACTACTACAAAACAAGAGCAGCTCAGTTTTTTCGGGGTTTAGTGAGAGGAAGTTGTTATTCATCCAATCCCTAATATCACTGAGGCAGCTAATTAAAGTGCCTGTTGATGCTTTATCACATGATTTAAAAGTATAGCTGAGTGTCATCAGCGTAAGAGTGGTAACTAACATTATGCTTCCGTATAATAGTGCTTAGTGGGAGCATGTAGAGGGAGAAGAGCACTGGGCCCAACACCGACCCTTGTGGGACTCCATAGTTAACTAGTGACATAGGTGAGGGGGTGCCATAATCATCCATTTGGATGAAGTAGTAACGGTTTGTGAGATAGGAGTTGAACCATTTAAGGGCTGTTCCGGTAATGCAGAGAGTGGAGTGAAGCCTATTTACTAAAATGGAGTGATCTACCGTGTCGAATGCAGCACTAAGATCTAACAGAACAAGAACAGTAATGTTTCCTGCATCACTCGAGACCATTATATCATTCACCACTCTAGTTAGAGCAGTTTCTGTGCTATGGCCAAGCCGGAAACCTGATTGGAATTTATCTAAGAGGTTATGCGTGTCTAGATATGACTGCAGTTGTCTCGCAACTAATTTTTCCAGAATCTTAGAGAGAAACGGGACATTAGAGATAGGTCTATAATTACTTGGTGAGTGAGGGTCCAAGTTAGGTTTTTTAAGCTGTGGTCTAACCACTGCTGTTTTAAACTGATTGGGGACTACACCTGAGGTCAAGGATGCATTCATGATATCAAGTATAGGTGTTGATAGTATTCCTAAGGATTCCTTCAGGAGTTTGGTTGGAATGGGATCTAACCGACAGGTCGTGGAGTTTGCCCAAATCCACAAAGGCACAATGCAGCTCCTTCTGTACTTCTCCATCAACACCCTCAGAGCAAACATTGCATCTGTGGTGCACTTTCTCGGCATAAAACCATACTGCTGTTCACTGATCCTCACCTCTTTTCTTAACCGAGCTTCCACTACTCTTTCCCATAACTTCATGGTGTGGCTGATCAACTTTATCCCTCTATAGTTACTACAGCTCTGTGCATCACCCTTATTCTTGAAGATCGGTACCAGTACACTTCGTCTCCACTCCTCAGGCATCTTCTTACTTGCCAAGATTGTGTTAAACAATCTGGTCAGAAACTCAACTGCCATCTCCCCTAAACATCTCCATGCTTCCACTGGTATGTCATCCGGTCCAACAGCCTTTCCATTCTTCATCCTCTTCATCGCTGCCCTTACTTCCATCTTGTTTATTTGCTGCACTTCCTGGTTAACTCTTCTCACATCATCCAGTCTTCTCTCTCTCTCATTTTCTTCATTCATCAGCTCCTCAAAGTATTCCTTCCATCTGCTTAACACACTCTGTTCACCTGTGAGTACGTTACCATTTCTATCTTTAATCGCCCTGACCTGTAGCACATCTTTCCCAGATCTGTCTCTCTGTCTAGCCAATCGGTAAAGGTCCTTTTCTCCCTCTTTACTGTCCAACCTCTCATACAATTCACCAAACATCTTATCTTTGGCCTTCACCACTGCTTTCTTCGCCCTGCGGTTCATCTCCTTGTACACCTGTCTACTTTCTTCATCTCTCTGACTGTCCCATGTCTTCTTTGCCTCCCTCTTCTTTTGAATACACTCCTGGACTTCTTGGTTCCACCACCAGGTTTCCTTATCCTCTTTCTTCCTTCCAGATGTTACACCAAGTACATTTCTAGCCGTCTGCCTTATCACTTCTGCAGTAGTTTCCCAGCAATCCGGTAGCTCTTCAACACCTCCCAGTGCCCGTGTTAACTCCTGCCTGAATTCCACCTTACAGTCCTCCTCCTTCAGCTTCCACCACTTGATCCTCGACTCTGCCCTCACTTTCCTCCTCTTCTTGACCTCCAAGGTCATCCTACAGACCACCATCCTATGCTGTTTAGCTACACTCTCCCCTGTCACTACTTTGCAGTCTCTGATCTCTTTCAAACTGACCCTCCTGCAAAGAATATAATCCACCTGTGAGCATCTTCCTCCACTCTTATACGTCACCCTGTGCTCCTCCCTCTTCTTAAAATAAGTATTAACTACAGCCATTTCCATCCTTTTTGCAAAATCTACAACCATCTGACCTTCAACATTCCTCTCCTTGACACCATGCCTACCCATCACCTCCTCATCACCTCTGTTCCCTTCACCAACATGACCATTAAAATCTGCACCAATCATCACTCTCTCTCCCCTGGGTACACTCTCTATCACTTCATCTAACTCACTCCAGAATTTTTCCTTCTCTTTCATCTTACAACCAACTTGTGGAGCATAAGCACTAACAACATTCATTATCACACCTTCAACTTCCAGCTTCAAACTCATCACCCTCCCTGACACCCTCTTCACTTCCAAAACACTCTCCACATACTCTTCCTTCAGGATAACACCTACTCCATTCCTCCTTCTATCCACACCATGGTAGAACAGTTTAAACCCCCCTCCAATACACCTGGCCTTACTACCCTTCCATCTAGTCTCTTGCACACACAAAATGTCAACCTTCCTTCTCTCCATCATATCAGCTAATTCTCTACCTTTACCAGTCATGCTGCCAACATTCAAAGTCCCTACCCTCACTTCCACTCTCCTCTCCTTCTTTCTCTCCTTCTCCCTCTGGACATGCCTTCCTCCTCTTCTTCTTCTTCTTTGGCCAACAGTAGTCCAATTTCCACCAGCACCCTGTAGGCTAACAGCACTGATGGCGGTCGTTGTTAACCCGGGCCTCGACCGATCCGGTATGGAATTCTGTATCGTTGTCCGCATATTGACTTGGCAAAGTTTTACACCGGATGCCCTTCCTGACGTAACCCTCCCCATTTACCCGGGCTTGGGACCGGCACGAAGAAATACACTGGCTTGTGCATCCCTAGTGGCTGGGTTATTCACAATAATCTCTAACTCTCTTTTTTTATTGTTCCTTTAAGACTTTTTACCTGGAATATGTTTTGTTGATAATTAATAATTTAACATCCTCTATAGAGGCCTGAAAGTGTGCTTTTCTTATAGCACAAAATGTAAAATGTTCAAAACTTTGAAAATAAATAGTAAATGTACAGAAGTGTATTCTCTGTAGAGAAAGAAAAATGTTTCTTATTCTTATTTTGAGAAACCAAGCATGTCATCTAACCAGTGATCAAATTTTGCTCAGATTATCTGATCTCATTAAATAATGTAATTTCTTCCTTGATTATCCGATTTTGACCAGAGGAGGATGAGTTCCCCTTCCGAGTCTTGGTTCCTCCTCCGTTAGGGAGTTTTGCCTCTGTCCCCTCTGGGGACCCTTATTCTGTAAGGTTAGATGGATACTCAAACTCATCCTCAGGAATTACAGAAAAAAATGCCTTCAGACAATCTTTTTTGAAGATCTGGATCCTTTGGCAGGCTGCAGTGATATATTTGTTGCCTGACAGCCACTTTGCTCATTTTCAACAGCTCATTTACTGCAGGCTGTTTCCTGTAACAGCAAAGACATAAGTAATTTGTCCTGCTGTTTGCTGCACTGCACCATCATTTTGTGTATTAGAGAAATAAGCAACAAGATGTATTATTGTTCTGTAAGAGGCCAGTTCTGGTAGATTCTTCTTTTCCTCTTTCCACCATCTTCCACATCCTTCTCCCAATATAATCCACGTCTCTCCTCTGTGCATGTCCAAACCAATGCAATCTAGCTTCTCTGACTTTGTCCATTCTTGTCACACCCAACAAAACTCTCTGCATTTTTTATTCCATCCTTTAAACTTTCCCTTTCCCTCTCACTGGTACCTGTCTGTCACAAATCACTCAAGACACTCTTCTCCACCTGCTCAGCCTGCCTGAACTCTTCTTTTCACCTCTCTTCCACACTCACCATTACTCTGAACTGTTGATCCTAAGTATTTAAATTTCTCCACCTTTTTCAGCTCTACTCCCTGCATCCTAACCTCTCCACTTTCCTCCCATTTGTTCACACTCATGTATTCTGTCTTTGTCCGACTCACTTTCATTCCTCTCCTCTCTAGAGCAGATCTTGTTATAGTGTCAGCTGTGAAAGAGTGGCAAGTGATCAATCTGTTCTTGAATGTATGGGATGTATTGGAGGCAGGAAAATACATACAAAAGCTAATTAAACACAGAAAGCCCTTAATGTTGGGTTAAAAATGGTTGACACTGAAATAATGCCTGCATGTGAACATGT
Source organism: Hepsetus odoe (assembly GCA_017165825.1). NCBI lineage: Eukaryota > Metazoa > Chordata > Actinopteri > Characiformes > Hepsetidae > Hepsetus > Hepsetus odoe. The sequence continues at coordinate 4,017,993 of CM029391.1, forward strand.
GGTCAGATGTTGACCTCGACTGCAGCTTTTTCAATGCTTCGTAATAGTTTTAAAATGGCTCCCACCTATTACCCTTCACATAAATAACTCTGAACTATCACAATAAACAACAATGGCTTCTGAATGACATCTTTCCAATATTTTTGTTCATGGAGATCTGTGCTGATGATGTGTTATACTCAAAGCCAATAGACTGAATTCTCAATGGAGATTTTCATTGTAAAGTTCAATGCTAGAGCTGAGAGCGCAGTGCCGGTGCTAGAGGATCATAAACATTATTACAGGTTTGAAGGGCATGCACTTTAACGTGACATTTTTGAATGTGAAAAGGTCTTTAGTGTATTTGGGATAGATAAGCAAAATTACAAGACCACAGTTTCCACGCCACATATTTGGTATCCAGTGCTTACTAGTGTTTTATGCTCTTTCCTCAGCTGCCCTAGCTCATAAAGGGATCAATAGGGTTGGAAGAATTTCAAAAAATCCTGAAATAGGGTCCAGTAATTTGCTGTCTACCCAGCCATGTAGTATTAAGAGGGCCCTGTTTGTAATCCACTGTTAAAGAGCTGTTAAAATGACAAGATAAACATTTAAACTTAGCTGAATATATAAGTAGGACAGGTCATTCATCCCTCAAGTTGCAACTTGAGTGACAGATTTTTTTATCATAGCTTTTAAATCCATACATTTATGACATTTATCAGATACCTCTATCCAAAGTGACATGTACTAACGACAGGGAAAAGCTCCTTGGGACTCCTTGGGGTTAAGGGCTTTGTACAGGAGCTCAAATTATGCTAGTTCTTGGTCCACAATCATGTATCCTACCCTTAGGCTAACAGCATCCATACCACCCATATCACATATACTTTATAATAATTAAACTTTTGTCTTAGATTGGCTTCTTCTTTTTCTTTCGGCTACTCCCATTTAGGGGTCACCATAGCGGATCATCCGTCTCCATGTCTTCCAGTCTTCTGCATCTTGCTGCTTCAAACCAACCACCTGCATGTCCTCTCTCACCACGTCCATAGACCTCCTCTTTGGTCTTCCTGGCAGCTCTTTCCTGAGCAGCTCCATCTTCAATATCCTCCTTGCAATATAATCCTCATCTCTCCTCTGGACATGTCCAAACCAACGCAACCTTGCTTCTCTAACATTGTCTCCAAATGTCTAACCTGGGCTGTCCCTCTAATATACTCATTTCTTATCCTGTCCATCCTCGTCACACCCATGAAAATCTCAGAAAATTTCAACTCTGAAACCTCCAGCTCTGCCTCCTGTCTTTTCGTCAGTGCCACCGTCTCCAACCCATACAACATACAGCTGGTCTCACTGCCGTCCTTTAGACCTTCCCTTTTACTCTAGCTGGTACCCATCTATCACAAATCACCCCAGCTACTCTTCTCCCCCCATTCCAACCTGCCTGCACTCTCTTGTTCACCTCTCTTCCACACTTGCTGTTACACTAAACTGTTGATCCCAAGTATTTAAACTCCTTCACCTTTATCACCTCTACTCCCTGCATCCTAACCACTCCACTTTCCACCCTTTCATTCACACTCATTGTGTCTTTGACATATTCTGTCTTTGACCTACTCACTTTCATTCCTCTCCTCTCTAAAGCATATCTCCACCTCTCCAGGTTCTCTTCAAGCTGCTCCCTACTCTCACTGCAGATCACAAGATCATCAGCAAACATAATCGTCCAGTGAGACTCCTGCTTAACCTTGTCCATTACTATCGCAAACAACAATGGTCTAGTGGTAGGATACTCGCCTATGGAACTATGGTTTAAGAGGTACCTGGTTCGAATCCCACCTCTAGCACTACCACCACTGGTTCCCTGAGCAAGACCCTTATCCCTGACTTGCACCAGGGGGACTGTCCCTGTAATTAGGACATGGAAGTTGCTCTGGATAAGAGTGTCTGCTAAATGCCACAAATGTAAATGGTATCAGCACTGATGTAATCCAACCTCTACCTTAAATGCATCCTTCACTCCCACTGCAGATCTCACCACTTTTACACATCATACATATCCTGAACTGCTCTCACATACTTTTCTTCTCTCACATAAGAGATACTTCTTACTACTCTCACATACTTATCTGTAACACCTGACTTCCTCATACAAACCACAACTGCTCTCTAAATTGTCTTTGATTGGCTATAAGTCAATTAGTTAAAGAAGCCTTCTTAATTTACCAATGACACAGCCTTGCATGATTAGCATGATAAATGAGCATATAACTTCCCTCTTTCTATGTAGCAGATGATTGCAAAGTGTATACCTTTAAGTTGTTGTGTTTACACTCAGCAAATAAGTAGCTGACTGAAGGGGACAGCACCTTGCTCAAGGGTACCTCAGGGCAACCTATTGGGAAGGGGTTCTAACCCCCGATCCTCCGATCATGTGGCCAACACCCTAACCACTAGGCCACCGCTGCCTTTCACTTTCACATGCAGAAATATGTCATATTTATGCCTGTTCCATGAAGTCTGTTCACCTTGTAAAGCATCAGATTTTCAAATTTAACCATGTTTTTTTTTTACATAAGTAAATTGATGTAACTATATTGTTGAAATTTGCACACAATTGCTGTTGTAAATTTGTACATAAAAGTAATGAATCCAAGTAGTGAAGTTGGTGTTGATACTGCCCTTTATTATTAGCGTCAGTGGGTGGCTGTTTGTGCATGAATGTGAACCACTTTTAAATATATAGGATGTCAATTGTAATTCACTGTTATGCATTATTTTTGTATTGCCAATGTGTTTTTATGTAGCAAATGAGGCATCAGCTGTAACCAAGTAACAATGTAGCATATGTTTGCTACATAGAAAGAGGTAAGTTATATGCTACATTGTTACCTGGTTACAGCTGATGCCTCATAGTGAGAAAGGCCTGGGTTCATTCCCCAGCAGAGTCATCCTGGGTTCACTCACCACCAGGTTCAGCCTGGGTTCATTCCCCTGCAGGGTAAGCCTGGGTTCACTAACCACCAGGGTCAGCCTGTGTTCACTCACCACCAGGGTAAACCTTGGTTAATTCCCAACTGGGTCAGCCTGGGTTCATTTCCCAGTAGCATCAGCCTTGGTCTTTCCTGTATGGAGATTGCATGATCGCCCAGTGTCTGTGGGTTTACTCCAGGTGCTTCAATTTCTTCCAGCACAAAGATATTCTTGCTTGCTAGGAACGTGAACTTTACCAAGGAACTGGCAAAAGAAACAGATTTGCTTCCTGGGCCCATGCAACGGTGGCTGCCCACTAATAGTAGTTTCCTTGCACAATACTTCTGTGTGTGTGCAGCAAAGGCAGCATTTCCCTGCTCAGTTTGTTTGTGACAAGCAGATTCCTTTTACTTCTACATCCTTCGTCTCTCCATCAGGTCCAGACAGAGATGCGAAAGATGTGGCTTCGCTGGACACTTGCGTTCGACTGGAAGGGTCCAGTTGTGCTGGCCAATTACCGCTACGGATCAGTGTTGACTAGTCTGAACAGCAGCGGCAATGCCCTCCCACAGCTAGCGGGATCAGTCCGTGGCGCCATTTTGCTGTCCAGCCGAGTGTATCGCTCATCCAGCCAGACCAGCAGCACTCGCACCACACTCACACAAGGGGCACACAGCCGTGTGGCCCTCCCTGGCTATGTCTTCAGCAACTCGGACGTGGAGAGCCTCCCACCATCCATCCCTGAGGAGACAGAGGAGGAGGCCAAACGGGTGGATGACATCACACTCAGAGAGAATGGCAATGACATTATACTGAGGGAAAGCACAGAGGACACCTTTAGAGACAGTGTCAACCCCACTGATGTCATCAGGCTGAGAGGGGACAGAAAGTGCATCAGCATGTCCAGAGAGAATCGGATCCTTGCTGATGATGACACTTTCAGAGGGAACTCAGCTGATGTCAGAATGAAGGAGCCTATGGTTCTGAGGTACAGCAGTTTGGATCAAGAAGAAGAAGAGGAGCTATAGGACAAATAAAGCTGATGAATGTTACCAGCACAAAACATGGGGTTATTTTCTGTTTATTCACAGTGGTGTTAGCATCACATTTGAGAAACAGAGAGTGAATCAAACTTTTTTTTTAAATTGCATGAAACAGACAAGTTCTTACAAATTTTAAGGCATGCAAACCATTTATAAAACATAATATATTCACGAAAAGAAGTAGCAAAGCTTGCTGCTCTTTCCTTTTCCTCTTATAAAGTCTCAGAGCTAATTTGACTCATTAGGCATAATCGAAGTGCACTGTAGATGATTGCAGAGTGTATACCTTTATGTTGTTGTGTTTACACTCAGCAGGTAAGTAGCTGACTGAAGAACCCATCATGTTAAATGAAGCAAGTAAACAGCTATTCTGCATTAAAACATGCAGAAATGTGTCATATTTATGCCTGTTCCACGAAGTCTGTTCACCTTGTAAAGCATCAGATTTTCAAATTTAACCATGCTTTTTTTTTACATAAGTAAATTGATGTAACTATATTGTTGAAATTTGCACACAATTTCTGTTGTAAATTTGTACATAAAAGTAATGAATCCCAGTAGTGAAGTTGGTGTTGATACTGCCCTTTATTATTAGCGTCAGTGGGTGGCTGTTTGTGCATGAACGTGAACCACTTTTAAATATATAGGATGTCAATTGTAATTCACTGTTATGCATTATGTTTGTATTGCCAATGTGTAACCCACTGATCTAGATATTGCATTTGGAAAGAGGTGTTTGGATTTGTATGGGCAGACAGCAGTCCAGTGAACACTCAAAAAAGAAATCACTGAAAAATTAGCAATTTAATATGAACTTGTTTTCCATTTCTAAGCAACTTGGCTTTGGTTCTTTCTTTGGGGGGGAGGTTGGGGGGATCGTTGGGATAATGTAATATTGATTTTGCAATCACAGCCATCCTCTTTCCCCCATACTGCCAAGAGCAAGGCTAGCCAATATGGCAGTCTGTTAACTGAGGTGTCAGATAGGGCAGTTAGCATTCTCTTGATTTTGTATTGACCCAATGACCCAGTAGCTTGCTCTAATATGACGACTCAATAGTAGATGACTAAGTGAAAGTGAAAGTGACAACATGCGATTGTGAAATACAGCACAGCACACCACAACAAAATTCAGCCCCTGCATGTCACCCACATAGACAGCAGGTGACAGCTATTTAAAGCACCCGGGGAGCAGTGATGGGGACAGTACCTTGCTCAAGGGTACCTCATGGAAACCTACTGGTCTGGGATTTGAACCCACGACCTTCTGATCCTCGGGCTAACTCCCTAACCACTAGGCCACCACTGCCTACAACAACCCTGGTCCCAAACCTCCCCTGCTCTGTGCATTTTAGTGTTTTAGGCCTTTCTGGATTAAATTAGGTGTTTCAGAGCACGAAAACAAAACGAGAAAAGTTCTTTAAAACAAGGGCTAGTAATAGGTTTCCAGTCCTGACCCTCACAGCCTGACAGCACCTTGTAATAAGGGACATCTAACAAGAAGGCAGAGCCAGGCTCCAGACTCATTAAGAATTCATAGTTCACTAGTTTAACCACCTGTTGCACTTGAAGTGATCTGTTATTACAAAAACTATTATGGCTGTGATGTGACTATGGCAACCTAATCACAACAATGCTATTATTAATGATCAAATACTCATGTCTCACCCCTCATGTCTATTGTCTAAGAGAAACACATGTAATATATAAATAACACTATATAAATAATTCTTCTTCGATCTTTTACCCATGTTTGAAACAAATGGCCTTTGCCCCATAGATGCTGAATGGGTTCTCTCAACATGCCAATAATGCATAAATTATTAAAGTTATGCAACCTCTCTCAGCAGGACAGCAATTTTTGAACATCTCCTTTAGAATAAAATAACAGAAAAATCATGTCCCATTATTTGATCCTTTAGTATAATTCACTCAATCGCTGAGTGAAAAGAAGTCATTAATTCTTCTCTTCATGAGTGTCACGACAAACTGTAATAGTATATTATCAAAATGATTCACATTCTTAATATCACATATTCATCTTACAGGCTTCATGAAACAATTGCACTCCTGTATGTCTTTATGAACATGGATGACTTGGGGATGATGGGGAGACCATAAGTATTTAATTTAAAAAAGGTTGACTGGTTCTGAGCGTTCCACTTTTGAAAGTGACTATTCTTTTGTACTTTTTCTGATTACGAAGCATGGCACAGCACACAGTGAGCCACAACAAAAATCAATCCCTGCATTTCACCCATACACACGGGGGCAGCTATTTAAAGCACCTATATGGCAGCTATATTGGAAGCAGTAATGAGGATGCTACCTTGCTCAAGGGAACCTCAGAGGAACCTACCATTCAGGGATTCAAACCCACAACCTTTCAATCCTAGGGCCAACTCCCTAACCACTAGGCCACCACTGTTCCCTACAGTTTCCCAAATGCATCCAAAAGGCATACAAAAATTATGGGGAGGGAGAAAGCATGTTCATGGAAATTCATCAATCACTGATTGGGAGGAAATACACAAACTATGACAATAAATGCATTAGATCCAAGCACATATAATCATGCTTGATGGCTGAAAGAGTGCTTAAAAGAAATATTAAAAGGAGTAAGATACATATGGTTTAATATCTGCTCATAGATTCTTACTGCTATTAATCTCATTCCCACTGGAAAATAAAAACCTCAGGGCTGAAAGATTCATTAATTATGGATCAAAATAACCACTAGACAGGAAAGGACTTTTAGATTGACAAAGTTAGATAGTCCTGCTAAAAAGCTGAAGTGATTAGAGCAGGTTGAGAAATATTTTAAGGAAGTATTTCCAGAAATTATTCAGGCACCTATTGACATCTAGTGGTTGGTAAACTTAACCTTATGAGTCCAGTTCTAATTTAAATAGGCAACTCTTATATGTCTTGGATGGTCAACTAAATCTGAAGTGGAAAACTACAAATTTGACAAATTATTCTTTTAAGGAGTTTTTTTGTATAATAGTTTACTGATTACTATACTACTATATTACTATATACTATACTATATACTATAATAGTAACTGATTATTTGGATTCTGACAATGTTTTGCAAATGTTATAGTAAAAATCCCTCTACTTTTGTCCTTGTCTCACAGTGAAAAAAGTGAAAGTGACTAACCTTGTCATTGTGAAACGCAGCACAGCACAACACAACGAAACTCAACCTCTGCGTTTCACCCATACACACACGTGCAGGAGGGGGCAACTATTGAAAGCACCCGGGGAGCAGTTACGGGGACAGTACCTCGCTCAAGGGTACCTCAGGGCAACCTACTGGTGAGGGAATCAAACCCACAATCTTCTGATGCCTCACAGTTTCTCACACTACTGAGTTCACAGAGTTTGTTGACCTGAATCTGACCCCAGACAAACAGTTACATTTTTAACTGAACAACCTTGAAATGCTGGTAGTGGATAAGGCAGGAAGCCATTAGCGAAAAGACTTTTGTTTATTGTTGGCGTAGTGGTAAAGACAGGAAACAGAGATGTTAATCATGTCATTGGGAACTATTGGTGGAAAACCATTAATGGGTTGGATTTATGTAAATGTCAATGGAAGAGAAAAGTATTAGAAGTGTATTTAAAGTCCAAGGTTGGGATGAGCATTTGGAGCTGCTCCCACTAGACCACAACTGCTGAAACTCCATCCATCCATCCATCCATCAATCCATCAATCCATTATCTGCCGCTTGTCCCAAACGGGGTTGCGGGGGAGTGCTGGCGTCCAACCCAGCGCACACAGGGCGAGGACGGGGGACGCACCCTGGACAGGTCGCCAGCCCATCGCAGGGAGGAGTGGGACGGGGACGGTACCTTGCTCAAGGGTACCTCAGGGCAACCCATTGGGAAGGGGATTCGAACCCCCGATCCTCCGATCATGTGGCTGACGCTCTAACCACTAGGCCGCCGCTGCCCCCTCTGCTGAAACTTGTCATTCTTTTTTTTTTTTAGAAAAAGTTTTGGACTTAGTCTCACACTTCAATTTTCCACAACAATGTACACACACACACATATATAATTTTAGTATTCACATTTGGATGTTTAAACAAACCCACAACATTCATCCACATTCAAGTGAAGAAGCTGAACACATCCTCAGACACATGTGAAGCCACCAAGGAGATGAGAGACAGAGACAAACAGAGCAGGATTGGTTGTTGGGTCTAACTGTAAAAGAGATGTATAAAAATGTAAAACTGAGCAGTAAAACTCCTCATACTGAAAAGAGATTTTTTATTAAATATAAATACTACTAGCATAAGGGTAGCAACAACTAAATGCTTATAATAAGATTTAAATATTGCCAGGGGTTGCCTCTTCCCATGAACTACACTCCCCAAGAGTGCTATTTCTTTAATCATGCTACTGAGAACACACTGCCTTGCAATTCCTTGCCCCAACACACCTGTTTTTGCTGTAATACTTATGAAGCCTTTAATCAGATGGATTAGATGTGATTTGACAGAGAACACTTGAAACCAGGCAAAGCAGTGAATCCTAAGGGACAAGATTTGAGAGCAGTGAAGAGTGTGGGTCACGATGAATGACAGCCCTTAAGGTGGGAGAACATCCCTTTCATCAGCCAAACCCAGAAATTGAACAGAGCAAGACTGGAACGTCTGAGGTTCCCTTAGTGCAATTAACTATGGGATTTAACGCAAGACAAGCTGTGCCACTCTGAGCCTTAAGGACTTGAGTTTATAAGAGGTTATCAATGGGTTAATTGTGCCTTCCCAAGGGAATGGCTATAGAAATTCTTGCAGTCATTTTCATGCTAGGCTATGGTTACTTACTCAATATACTGGCACTTGTCTATGAATCATGATTGCAGGATGGACTTAAGTATTAGCAGGCTTTTAATTACATTTCATGTAATCAAATTGCTTTGAGAATTCTGGCTATTCTGCTTGCTAACAATTTTGTGAAAGAAGATTTAAGTGTGTCTTCTCTAAATACAGTCATGTGAAAAAATTTATATTCAGGGAATTACAGGGGTCCTCGCCCTGTGTGCGCTGGGTTGGACACCAGCACTCCCCCGCGACCCCGTCTGGGACAAGCGGCAGATAATGGATGGATGGATGGAATTACAGGGAAAATCCCCCTGGAGCAATTCAGGGTTAAGGGTCTTGCTCAGGGACCCAGTGGTGGTAGTGCCAGAGGTGGGAACCTGGGACCCCTAGAGCCATAGATCCATAGGCAAGTATCCTACCACTAGACCACCGCCACCCACCTCTTTACCGCTCTTTTGGTCTTACCTTGGTATTCACTCTCACCTCAACAGTCAGGAGCACACCAGACTAAATGTCTGAGGTCTAAATAAAGCAAACCTCCTTTAAAATGCTGAGTAACGATGTTCTAATCATGTGCACCTGGTGTGCTACACCTGTGTGTGATTTGAGCCATTTTAATTGGGAATAAAAGTAGGGCTGCCCTAATATATTCCTCACCAGGATTGCATTTTTGTAGAATCACATTTTACAGAAGATTTTGAAACGTCGTTCCTTTAGTTTTAATTGTTTAGCTATGTTACTTGAATCTCCCAGTATTGTTAAAATTGAAATTAAATATCCCTATGTCCAAGGATGTTATAAAAACACATAGGCTTTCATTGGGTGTCCTAACCTTTTCATATGACTGTAAGCCTGTGTTAGATTAACTGGTTCTAGATTGTAATATGTATTGGCAGTGTTGCCATGGAGAAGGCCAGGAAGAAAAGAGAAAAGGAAGGCAAAGAAGTCTCTGAGCAGATATGGCCAGCCTGGTGCTGACTCTCTTAAAGCTGACTATCTGGACTCTGTATGTGTTCTGCAGGAAAGCTGAGGGTATCGCATTGATTAAGAGGCAATGCAAGAGGCCACACTAACTTTTTGAAAAGATTCAATACGCTTTCTGAGGGTGGACCATTTCAGGTACTTGCCTAAAAGGCCAATTGTAATTCTGCAAAATGAACCACTTGATCTTCCTGTGGTTGCAGATATGGGAGTATGCATTATTGAGACCCACTTCAGTGATATGTTCTGCACAGTTTGCCTTAATAGTGGGCATTTTAGTGTCACATATCAGCACCATCAGACCAGATCAGACCTGTGGTGAATCCCATGTTTTTGGATCACGCAGTGCCTCTTCACAATGCACTTTGTTCTACTCTGTCTTTCTGGAACTATAGCCTGTAATCCAAATTTTTTTGATCCATCTGACATAAACTGCTGACACTTCTTTTGAGGGGCTTCTGACAGGGGGTTTTCTCCTTTTCTCCTTTCTCGAGTCTTACAACAGGTTCATAGTGGACTGCAAAAAAAGAGAATCATTTAAAGTGGATGGGGACGGGACCTTGCTCAAGGGCACCTCAGGGTAATCCAATGGTCTGGGACTCAAACCCACAACCTACCAATCCTGGCACCAACTCCCTAACCACTAGGCCACCACTGCCCCTAAATCAGATATCATCTTGATTTTTAGTCTTGTTTAAATAATAGGTCATTTTTCAGATCTTGGATTTGTGTATTAACCTCTGCTCTCATTTTAATACAGCTTATACTGCCATGAAGTGCAGCTCAAAGAAGCCATTATGTTCCATAAGCTTGTGTACACTAAATTGGCAGCCCAGCTTGTCACTAAGTAGCCATGTATTGCATAAACTATACTGCATAAACATGTACCGCATAAACTGCTTTTACATCAAAACATAATGATCACAATTTATAGCAGCTCCACAGACTAAGCACAGACAACTGAAGTGCAAATGTCTACGGTTTTGGCAGTTTGTGTTCTCCTCCAAGCTGCTGTGAAAGCTGTAGCTTGAAAAAATGCTCTGATTTCTTTTATGTGTAGGCTGGCTTTCACCGTCCCACTGCTGGTTGGATAGAGGAATCCTGGCTGGTGGACTTGGAGTTGTCCTAGAAAACTAATGTGAATAGTTAGTTTATGAGGTCCTATTTTTGGCTATTAGATAATTTGCTTCAGTTACCATTGCAGAAAAAACATGCAATTATATAATGCATAGCAAGCTGCAGATATATCATGCATATGGCTACTTCTGGCTTGAGTGAAACATGTGAGTCATTGAGTGAGTCATTAAGAGTTCAAATCTGACATGTGGTCTTCCTCTGCTTCAGATCATGTGCATACTTCTACAGAGGCAGTGCGAGTAGGGCCTTACAAATGATACGTTTCCACACCGATGTTGCTAACTGAGAGTCAGTGTTTACTGTGAATATGGAGGGCAGTGAAGGATGAAAAACACCCTCATCCTGCAGGCTCCACTCCCCTGGAGCGAGGTAATTATAAAGCATTTAAGTGACAAAGAAATGAAAAGTGTTACACATCAGTGCTCACTCAGCGCATGCTGGTCTGGCCTTTCCAGGGACCCTTACTTAACACAGATAGGAACCAATGGAAATAGAAAAATGATGGACGGATTTGTTCTTAATACAGTGAGTGATGTCACTGTATTGATGTCACTGAAATGCAACAGGAGTGCTAATATCTAGATAATTTAAAAAAGAATGGATTATTACTGGGTTTTATAGTGTATCAACTATCTTTGATACGTAAAGGGAAACCTTGTGAAGGTTTGTGTGGTGACAGCACTAGAGAAAATATGCCACCCCACCTTAAATCCACCCTGGAGAGAGGTATTCAGTTTTTAACCATCCATCCATCCATCCATTTTCTACTGCTTGTCCCAAACAGGGTTGGATTCCAGCGCGACAGGGGACGCACCCTGGACAGGTTGCCAGCCCATCGCAGGGAGGAGCAAGACAGGGACGGCACCTTGCTCAAGGGTACCTCAGGGCAACCTATTGGGAAGGGGTTTGAACCCCCGATCCTCCAATCATGTGGCCAACGCCCTAACCACTAGGCCACCACTGCCCCAGTTTTTACAGTTTTCTCAGTTTTTAACATTTAAAGAAATATATGCTGGATGGTAGAACAGATGCAATCCAAAGTCTAGGCTGCAGCTGAGAAGGGTGGCTCCTCAGGAGCACTGTCCCATGAAAAACCTCCTTTTGTGTTGCATTATTTAAAACTAAAGGCTCTGCTAAGGCCCCTTAATATCCTCAGAGAGTTGTTGGAGCGAAATTTGAGAAAACACTCACAAAGTGAATTAAACTTCATTGACAAGCTAATCACAGAAATAAGTACAATGTGGCAAGCAGAATAAGTAAATGTTCTCTCCCTCACTCATTTTCTTAGATGGTTGTACTGAGTAAGGTTGTGGGTGCTACTGGAGCCTATCCAAGCTTTCATAGGGTGAAAGGTGGGGAATAACCTAGACAGGTCACCAATCCATTGCAGGGCAGACACACAGACAAACACACTCAAACACACTCTCATACTTACGGGGCAATTTAGCATCTCCAATCCACCTGACATGTCTTTAGACTGTGGCAGTGAACCAGTCTAGAGATGGTTTCATCCACTGGAATTTTTCCTGGCGTCATAAGTTGATTAGAGTATCCTTTAGTGTGAATTGTTCCTACAAATGCAGCCATCCTAGATTGCAGACTAGATTTAGTAAGGTAGCTAATAATTGTGTTTCCAAATCAGGGTTTTAACATTTTTTGGAAATATGTCCATACATAGCAGTTATTTGATCATTTATATTTGTCTAGATGAGGAAAAACACCCATGTATTCATTGACTTATATGGTATGAACGAAACTCTATATTTAACAGAATATTACATCCCAGCATCACCAACTAAATATAATTTTGCAGTACTTTATGTTTCCACCCTTTCAGCAGCCATGGCCTAGTGGTTAGGAACTAGATCGGAAGGTTGTGCCCTGAGGTACCCTTGAAGGCACTGTCCCTGTCACTGCTCCCCAGGAGCTGGACATAGCTGCCCCCTGCTGCATGTTTCACTTCACTTTTCACTTTGAGTTTTTGAAAACCTCCCAAAGTTCAGTGTTAGTGTTTCATCTCCTATATACCACCATCTAAGAAATGCCAGTTGCACTCAGCAATCCATTAAAACTTTCCTCCACATCTCAGACATACAGGTTTGGTGTTCTTTTTTATCATGCTTTCAGACCCGTAGCATTGTGGAAGCTAAAGTACGAACAGAACATGAAACAACTGTGGACTCCTTTAGATCTGACTCAAGAGTGGGATCAGATTTTCTCCTCACTCTCAAAGACTAATGTGTTGATTATCTAATGGGTATAAATTTGGTAGTCTTTTTTGAGGGAGAGAGAGGGAGGGAGGGCTTAGCCTGCAAGCCCACTTATTCCAGCCTGCTTGATGTTATTTCATTTATATAAAAATGACACATTTATACTAAGTAAATTAAAAACATCATGTCAGCCCCTTGTGTTTGTAACTATGAGGTTGCGCATATTTTGTGCATAGGTTGTGTTTGACCTATGACCTTTGTAAGCTATCAAATTTTTCCCCTTAACTACCACAGGTTAATGAAGTACAGTCCACTTGATTTCATTAGCTACTATTCATGTACTTTCTGAATGCTCCTTTAGAGAAGAATAGGCTTAAGTTTTTGCCAAACATCTCTTTTAATCAGACATAACAGGCATTAGCCCACAATCATGTACTAATTTGGCACAACCAAGGCGCTGTGGTCAAAAGACAATGTTCAATCATGCTGTCTGAAAACCTGCCTGAGTACTGTCTATATCCTGCTGTGCATCATTGTCATGTTTCACAGCAACAGAAACTGTCAGGGAGCGATAATTAGCCTGGATATGCCTTCATGCACAAGCCTGTTAGCCAGTGCACCAAAGACATGTGCTGAGGTGACACTGGAAGAGTGAAATATAAAAAGAGCGAGAAATAGCCAGAGATCAGCCTGTGCTGGAAGAAAGAAACGATGCTGACAGCAAGAAGGGGGAAGGCACATGAGAAAGAGAATGTACTGTAATTCAATAGATTCAAATGAAAAAAGGGGGACTGATTTTGTGTGGAAGTAAGGCTTGAAAGAAGGCAGAGGTCTTGTGTAAATTAAAATCACTGCTTGCCAGAAGCAGCAAAAGTAAACACATTTGTTATAGAGAGCTACAGATATTGTATAAAAACTGATTGAATGTGTTACTCGAGCAAAAGTAAGTACTGACTGAAATGTACTCAAAGTATAAAAGTTAAACGTAGCTCTTTGAGGGATATTTCGACTGTTCCTGTGAAGAGCAAGCTGAATTTCTTCCCATAAAATTGAACTCAAAGAATATTAAACCATCAAATATAATAAAAATAAAACTACTGAAAAGGATGAGAATTAACTTCACCGCTTCACTTTCATCCATGACACAAATTGTGCTCCTAACCACATAGCTTTCAATAAACACTTTTTCTCTGCAGTCAAGCCTTTACTTCTCTGTTTTTCTTTTGTTATGTATTTTACATAGTTTGCGTGTTGTTTCATATTTCATGCAAGATTTACACCAAAGAAATAACAACAAAAATCACCAAAATTCCAGGGTTGCTGATGTGCTGGAGCCCTTTCTTGCACTCATAGGTCAAAAGATGAAGAAACATCCTGAACAGCTCACCAGTCCATCACAGGGTATCACACAAACAGTCAAACCTTAGGGGCAATTTCAAAATGAGTGGCGATCTAGGGGGCAATTCCAGCATCTCCTAACATTCATGCCTTTGGACTGTAGGAGAAAATCAGTCCAGAACAAGGAGAACATGCAAAGCCATTCTTAGACAATCTGTACCTTTGTCTATGTTTGTAACTATGAGGTTGTGCATATTTTGTGCATAGGTTGTGTTTGACCTATGACCTTTGTAAGCTATCAAATTTTTCCCCTTAACTACCACAGGTTAATGAAGTACAGTCCACTTGATTTCATTAGCTACTATTCATGTACTTTCTGAATGCTCCTTTAGAGAAGAATAGGCTTAAGTTTTTGCCAAACATCTCTTTTAATCAGACATAACAGGCATTAGCCCACAATCATGTACTAATTTGGCACAACCAAGGCGCTGTGGTCAAAAGACAATGTTCAATCATGCTGTCTGAAAACCTGCCTGAGTACTGTCTATATCCTGCTGTGCATCATTGTCATGTTTCACAGCAACAGAAACTGTCAGGGAGCGATAATTAGCCTGGATATGCCTTCATGCACAAGCCTGTTAGCCAGTGCACCAAAGACAAGATAAATTAATCTTGAAAAACCCTTTTAAATGGGTGGTTGAATAAATAAAAACATGATTCTCCTTGCAGCAATCCTGACACACTCCGTGGTGGGGTGCAGACACAAGTTCAGATGCCCTGTCCTCCAAAGCGGGTGCAGATGTAAACTCAGATGCCCCGCTCTCCATAGCAGGCACAGACTCAGATGCCCCGCTCTCCATAGCAGGCAAAGAAGCAAGCTCATGTGCCCCACTCTCGATAGCAGGTGCAGACACAAGCTCAGATGCCCCACTCTCCATAGCGGGCACAAATGCAAGCTCTGATGTCCCGTTCTCCATAGTGGGCACAGACTCAGATGCCCTGTTCTTCATAGCAGGCATAGAGGTGCAGATTCAGATGCCCCGCTCAGTGGTGGGTGCAGACTCAGAAGCCCCACCCTTTGCAGCAGGCGCATGATCCAAAACAGAAGCCCCACTCTCCAGGGCAGGTGCATAATGCAGAACAGAAGCCCCGCCCTCCGAGGCAGATGCATAATCCAAAACGGAAGCCTCATCCTCCAAGATGGGCCCAAACGCAGAGTCCCCACCTCCTTGGGCTGGCGTGGGAGCTGACATCACAGCCCCGCCTTTTGGGACTAATGCAGGAGCAGGCACAGAAGCGGGTGAAGAAGCCCCGCCTTCCAAGGCCAATGTGGATGATGGTGTCGAGGTCCCGCCTCCCGGAACTGACGTGGACAACAGCGCCAAAGTCCCGCCTACCTGTGCTGGTGTGGGAGCCGGCATCGCAGGCCCGATTTTCAGGGCAAATGCAGGAACCAGTGTAAAAGAGTTGTGCTCTGGTGCTGGGAAGGAAAACGGTGTTGACGCCACACCTCCCTGAGTTGGCATGGGAGCCAAAACCACAGCCCCGCCTTTCGAGGCTAGTGGGGAAACTGGCAAAGAAGCACCGCCCTCTGGTGCTGAGGCGGAAGACGTCATCGAAGCTGTGCCCTCCTGTGCTGGGATGGAAGATGGCGGAACAGCCTTGGCTTGTAGCCGGTCAGGAACAGGAGGGGGAGCAGGCAAAGCCAAGAACACCAACTGGTCTAGGGACCGCCCTGTCACCGCCTCTATGGCCATCATCGCATGCAAAATTCAGCTGTTCCTCTCCAGTTGCTCGTTGGGCTCCAGGGCAGAATCGAAGGCACCAATAGCTCCAGCCTATTGCATTACTGTTACCATCAGTGCCATTCCAATCCGCTCACCACTCCCCAGCCACTTGCGGAGCTCTGGAGAAGAGGTGACCACAACCACAGATGCCAGGGTCCCCAGATGCCACATGTCCTTGGCAATGGTCACCACCATCGCCCACAGAGCTTGCTCTTGCCCTTCCAGCACAAGACACTCTGCTCTGCCTCATTGGAGCTTTCTTCAAATGAAACACCCTCTCTAACTGAAATTGATCAACAAAAATATAATGTTTACAAGGCAATCTTGTAAACGTATCTTAATATTTAAAAAAAAAATGAAGGGAAGTTGAAAGAAGGTGGAGGAAACGTAAACTAGTAGTGCTCTGTAAAATTATAAAAGGTTGATAACAAAAGTTTATAAAAGAGTATAACAAGAAAATACGAAAGGAAGCAGTATTTTTCAAAAATTATTAATGAACATAGAAACAAGCCAAGATACTTACTCTTGACTATTGTCCACCTGATCAAACTCCAATAAAATAATGGGTTAATAGCATTTTAATAGAACTTTTGATAACTTATAATTTTGATAAGAACTTTTTTAATGATAAAATTACTGGTAATCAAGTTACAACATAATATAACCAAGCAGCACATTTAAACCTTTAAGCTGTTAAACTGTTCTCTAAACCTAAATTCACAATGCACATTTACGGCATTTAGCAGACACTCTTATCCAGAGCGACTTCCATGTCCTAATTACAGGGACAGTCTCCCTGGAGACACTCAGGGTTAAGGGTCTTGCTCAGGGACCCAGTGGTGGTAGTGCCAGAGGTGGGATTCGAACCTGAGACCTCTTGAGCTATAGGCAAGTACCCTACCACTAGACCACCGCCACCAATGCACATGTTTGAAAAGATAACTGAAAAAGAACTCTATGGCATAATTCCCCAAGTTAGCTCTTCAGCTTAGATCCATTCTCAGACTGTCTCCTAGAAATTCCTAGTGCCCTTAAGGTGGCTGTTATAAGGCCATTACTAAAAAAAAGAATAAAATTTGAGAAATTTGAAATGTGTAATTTTTGACTCAAGTTTTAGATTGCACATTAATAACATTTTTAAAGCAGCTTTCTTCCATTCTGGAAACATTTCAGGAGTTATACCCCAAAGGTAACCCAATGTGCATCAAAAAAACAAAGGCATCTGTCTGAGTGCTTTTTAATTCCATCAAAAATTACTGTTCCCAAGTAATTTCCCCAAAATTAACAAATGACATTTAAAAGAGTGTTTTATACATTCATGTTCTCTTCTTCACTTTCTCATTTTGGTGTGTGGGTGAGAACCTTAGCAGATTGAACATTCATCACATTCATTGACGGAAAGCCTCTGCATCAAACAGATACAGTTACAGTGCAGGAAAGTCATACTAACTCACATCTACACTAACAGAACCTAGTTTTCCTTCAGATGGAAAATGAACACCACTCTAAACTTGATGCAGTCACACTAATCATCCATTAAACAGAATTTCTGACAGGTGACCGTTGATTACCTTGTTTGGAAAAATGGGAAAGCACAAGGTGATCACATGGGATTCTGCTTGTATTAGGAAAAGCTGAATTGTGATGGTGACTCGGTCAGAGCATTAATGGCTGCCCAAAGTTTACTGATGTGAGTGAGGACTGAAAGCTACCCCATCTTGTCCAGCCCTACAGACTACTTATTATAGCATAAATTCCTAAGAAAAAATGTTGCTGGCTCTGAATCCTGGATCTCAGTCCAAGCACCTGTAAGATTTGCTCTTTGATCTTTGGAGGACTCAGCTTACAGATCATAAAGTATCTGCCATTTACATCTTGATGCAACAACATACCTTTACAGGTCCTGTGGAGTCCATTGTTTGATGAATCAGTGGTTCAAGGCTTACACAATATTACTTATGTGTTTTTTTTATTAAGAAGCTTATTGGCTTGAGTGTATGTTGCAGGTTGTAGTTTAAACTAGACCCTGATGAAGGCTTGCTCTCCAGCATCAGAGTTGGAAGGCTGATTGGTGCTGATGAGTGCACAAGGTAAGTGTATCTAACATACAGTGTTCATTCATTCAGACTGAATCAGATATTTATATCCATTTTAAAACATGTTAATCTCTTCCCCTCACATCTCTTCATGTCAAAGCAGGTGTCAATGTTACTTTTGTTCATCTAACCTTTAAAACAGGTTCCTGCACGGAATTAAATGACAGTCTACAACCAAAGTGTTTACAGCAGGCCCAGTAATTTGGGACAACCTTTACAATGTATTCTACATGCCTTGATATCCAGGCACTCCCTGACAAAGTATCTTTATAACAGTATTTTCCCATTGGCTGTGTTTTATCAGCTGCAGACACATGCAGAGACAAAGTCACGTACTGTGAAGTTTTATGTCTTCAGATAGACAGCACGTTGTAAAAAGCTGTAAGACCAACAGATTGTTCTGCAGGCAAATAAGAATTGACAGCTGCATGCATTGCACTCAGGCCTTTTTATAATAATATTAGACTGAATTGGCAAATTAGCTACACTGTCAGAAAAAAAATTGTAACATTCGTTACAGTACAAACAGTGCAACATGACTCTAGAGTTCCAGTTTTGTAGATGACATATATGCACGCCAGGAGCAGGAGCAATGGGCTGCAATGTCTTTGCCCAGGTTGCAGTGTTGGAGACAGTATCTTGCTCAACGGTACCCCAAGACAACCTGTTGTTCTGGAATTCAAACCCACAACTTTCCAATAATAAAGCCTAGTCCCTTAACAATAGGCCATAATTGTAGGAGACCATAAGGAGCACCTCATGCATAATTAGGAACATATGAGTATATCCGCAAATGCATGCATATGTATGAACAGTGTATTATTGTCCTTCACACTCACTACCAATCCTCCTCTTCCAGTGAGGCTCTGGAGAGGAGGGCTATCAATATCACACAGTATAATTGGAGCCTCTTTAAAATTAAGAGCACTTTTCTGAATTCTGCATCAGCACCCCCACATAACATTAGGTTGCTGAGGATGGAGAGATTGTTTGATACTGAGATTCTCAACCTTAGATGCGACTCAGAACAATAAAATACATCTTTTCATTTCAAAATATGTTTATTAAGAGATCTGAGTTGGAATCATGTTGTATGCCCTTGAAGGCACTCTGGGCTCATTCAAGAGACTTTCATAATTTTGTCCTTGTCCAACGCTGCCATCTGCTGTCTAAACACAAGTTGCAGGACCAGTTTAGACTGTGGGAGGAAAGTGTATTGCCTAGCAGAAAACCACCAAAAAGAAACATGCAAAGTCCACACAGAAAGAAGGGAGACCACTCCAGACAATCAAGCTCATGACCTTCTCGCTTGGAGGCGACAGCACTAACCATTGCGCCAACATGCCGCCCCCATATTCTGCATATTTATTTTGTTTTTCCCCTTAAAATGTGCATTTATGTAACAGAAAGCAATCAGGATTCAGTTTTATGTGACTGTTTTTATCTTCTCTTTATCCCTCACTATTTAACAGCCTTTTTTCTTTACTGCGGTTTTTACATGACCATAGGCACTGAGTCAGAACAAAACCTTGTATCTTCACAAAAACCTCATTAACCTATCATGGATATAAATAGAAACATTTTCTGAGAAACTTTGGACCCTTTCTATTAGTGTGTTTCTGTGAAATTTTAAAACAACTGTTTTTAAATGGAGATAAAAGGTTTTTGATTGACTGACTCTGTGGACTGTTTAAAAAGCAATCTGAGCTGAAAAGGTACACTGAAAGGGGGCAGATTTAAGGTCATTATCCAATGTGCTCATATAATCAGTTAATTCTTCTTTTAAAAAGATACAGGCTGAAGATGGCAAAGGTGGTAGACACAGTGGGTACTGCCTTCATCTATTTTTTCAGCAAAAAATCCAAAATTACAGCTCGCTTTATATTGTGTGTGTGTATATATATATATATATATATATATATATATATATATTTTTTTTTTTTTTTAAATCATTTTTGTGAATTTATTTTAAATGAAAGACTGAAATATCCCATTTCCATAAGTATTCAGACCCCTTTTTTAAATGTCTTTGGCAGCTAATTTCAGGGTTTCTTAGAAATGAATCTACAGTTCTGGCAGAAGCATAAAAAAAAATCTTATCTCTTCAGAGCTGTTCACTTCAGCTCAGACTGAAGATCCCGACTTGGCCACTCCAGAATTTTACTCCATCCATTTTACCAGTCGCCTACCATGATGCTGCCACCACCATGTTTGACTGCAGCGATTGAGTGAAAGTGACTATTCTTGTCATTGTGAGGTCACAGCACAGTACCGTGAACCACATCAAAATTGGACCTCTGCATTTAACCCATGCACACCCTGCAGCAGGGGGCAGCTATGAAAGCGCCCGGGGAGCAGGTACAGGAACGGTACCTTGCTCAAGGATACCTCAGGGCAACCTACTGGTAAGGGGTTTGAATCCACAATCTTCCGATCCTGTGGCCAACTCCCTAAACACTAGGCCACGGCTGCCCCAATGTGTGGCATTAATTAGATGATAAGCAGTGTCTGGTTTCCTCCACATATGATATTTATGTTTAATTAAACCAGGGGATTTTACTTCTCATGATTGGAGATTAATCTGTCAAATTTATGGCAGTGTCTTGCGCCTTTTAGTGAAGATGGGTTACCACTCTGCCTTTGGGGGATTACTGTGCTCCTGGGTACCTATTTAATGCTTAGTTTAATGCAGACTTGGCCAAAGGACAAGTATGGAACTATAAGCCCTGTAATCTTGAACATAATAACCTTACACTTACACTTAAAAGTGTATCTTAAAGTCACTTTTTGTTTTGTAAGAGACAAAGTAGAGCATTACTTACAGTAAGCTGTAGTGTGAAGGGGGCAGCAAAGTGAGATATTTTTACAAAAAAGGCACTTCTTGACCAATCAGATTCTGTCATCTGTTGTATGAAACTACAGCTATGTCTCAAAACATAACACTTTTAATCTTAATTCATTCATTTGTTTAATGCATTTTATTTTGTTGTTTGATTTTTAAAAATACTACTTCTGCAGTTTGGAATGCAACCTACCATTAACACTAGAACATGGATATTCGTAGGTGTATTATTTCAAAATAATACTAATAATTAAAATGTATTATTTTGTATAGAAACAAACAAAAGATAAAGATGAGCTTCCCAGGGAACAGCAAACACTAACATCCCTAGGATCTTACCATCCTGAGCCTCATGATAAAGGTTCTAAAAAGCTTCTTTAAACAGAGAACATAAGTTTAGTCATCAACCCAGTACTTTGTCACAAGTCTGGCTCTGGCCATACAGGCCCAGTTTCAAGCACAGTATGATGGTTCAGTAAATGTGTTTGAAGGGAACAACGAACCAGTGATTTCTCCATTTAGTCATAAGCACAAAGTCACACCTGACCAAGAAAAAAAAAAAAAGAAGAAGCTGGTGGATGTTCCTGTTAAACAGTCCTCGACTTCGAGCTTAAATGAGCTGGTAAACTAGAAAATCCTGCAGAAATAAACAAGGTGATACTCAGCCCCAGACTTGCCATAATGCCTTTGTATTCTTTATTTTACAGTTTAGAAATTCTCACAATGCTTCATTTGCAAAAAATCCCTTCTTTTTTGGAGAATTTCATGTTGGTATTTATGCTTATTTATGTAATACAAATATGTTGACAGAGCACAAACAATTATTAATAAATTACTTAAGTACAAAAAACAGTAGCCAAACGATTAAAAGTCCAACCCCGATTCCACAGTTCTCACACTTTCCAATGAGGTTGCAAATACAGCGCATTGACATTCAGTCTTCAAATTTGAAACTTAGGGACCAAAAAATTGAAAAAAAAGAAAAAATTTTGTCCCAGGAGCAAAGTAATAGAGCACAAAATACTCACATCACATACAGTAAACTTCACAAAAGAGAGAGGAAGAAAGAAGAAAAAAAAAACAAAAAAAAAACAAACAAAAACAAACAAAAAAGCACAGCTGTAAGAAGGAGCTCTTCCAGCCCAACACGGTTTAAACGTTGAAAGCAAACTTCATATTCATACACCTGAAAAAAAACTCTTAATACAAGAAACACTTTCACACAGCTTTACAAGCCAACATAAAGTGACGCTGCCTTCAAGACGAACAGAAAAATATAAGTTCTTGCACGGTAGATTATTGTTCAAGAAAATCAAAAAATATTTTAACGGTATATATGCAATGACAAAGTGTTGCACTGCCTCCTTCTCCGAGATATTCCAGAATTACCCAGCAAACTTCCATCTGGGCACTCTGAGAGAAGTACGGTCAGAGCAACAGCTGAACATGCAGGCCTGGAGCTTAAACAGATCAACCTAGTCCTAGTCTTGCCCTACATGGAGGGCATATCAAGAAGTAGAGTATTCAGGTCTTTGAATAAAAGTGACGGATGATCACATGCCCTCATACTTTCACTGCCATAGAACTACAACAAAACTGCCTTGATAACATGGCTAATGATCATTATCCAACAGCTCCACACTTGATCCGTTGCTTGACTACAATACTAGCCATGCTTTTTTTTTTTTTTTTTTTTAGAATTTCCCTTTAACGTAATCTCGCAATCAAGTGAATATGCACAAGAAATTAAAACTTCAATTAACTGTTACCAATACATGACCCCAACTAATCCACAGGTACTGGATGTTTTTTCTTGTTTGGGTCAATGCTGATTAGATTTATGGCCCTGGTCACCAACCATCCTGCTCTTGGACATCAATAGTGTTGCTTAGACATTTTACTTTAATAGAAAATATCAGTAACTTTTTAACGTGAATTTCAATTCCAGTTTAGTTAGTTTATTAAAAGAATCCACTTATACCACTTAATGCAATGTTTTTCATGCTATACTAATTACAATTGTTCACATGAAAGTAAAAAAAAAAAAAAAAAAAAAAAGTCAGTCTATGAGTATACTTATTTGTAAAGTAGATTTTTGGCTAATGCTACATTTTAAATATAATAAATCTCTTTTAAAAGACGCTTATTGTCGTCAGGCATTATTGTTAACAAAAAGTATTATATCAGAAAAATTCAATAACTGTGATAATGATTCAGCCATTTAAAGACTGATACATAGCTACACAGTGGCAGGCTGTAGGTGGAGCTGGACTTGGAAGGTAAATCTCCAAGACCAGGGTTGGTGACCACTGTTTTAAGACCTTTGGACATTGGCAAAGCTTGAAGCCATGATTTTCTCTAATCACATGGTCACTAGAATCTCAAAATGTGCTCATGCCTTTTCATTAGTAGTCAGCCATGTTTGCTTCACCATTATTCTGCTTTTACTTGCTAGCACACATAGTTGATCATGGCTATTTTCCAGCAAAATGGATGTTGTTTTCCAACAAAACGGATGTTTCCAAGATGTCCCTTTTGGATTTGGGTTCCAAATAACTGCTATTCTGCTTGTAGCAAAAGAAGTCCCCTGCTGACTAATGAAAAGAGGTGCAGCAGGTTTAGGCTATACCACTGCCTGTAAGCTGAGGCTTATTTCCTGACTCTTCTAATTTGGTTCCCAAGCATGGATGCAACACACTCCACAACCAATAACTTGTAAAATCAGCAAGATGGCTTTAAGCAGGGTAGCGATTTCTGCCGAAATGGGCGCTCCTGAGCAGATGCTGTCAAAATCAATGGAAACATTCATTCCGTCTCTATTTGTATACAAGTCCAAGCTTTTTGATTCAAAGGCAAAAATTGTTTGCAGTACAGGTCTCTGAACGTCTCCACAGAACAGGCAGAATTTCCAGTGTTCCACATTAATGAATCCTTGTGCTGTTAAAGGATTACTTTACAATAATGGGACATATATGAGGTACAAACTCGTACAAAAACAAGGCCTCATTCGGGATGTCAAAGTTGTCCTCTGAGAGAGCCAGCAGGCAAACAGCGCTTGTTTCCAGGACTTCAACAGCCAGTTTAAGAGATCCACTGGCAACTGAACTAAACACATTTATAAGATCACTTTTTTTAGATAACCAATTACCACTCAACACTGATTGGACAAGTGAGACCAAGGGTCTGTAAGTAAAAATCCCCAAAAGAATCTCCTGAAATTGGCTGGATTTGTGAAACTGGCCAAAACCCTGGTATATACACTCAATACTATGTGCAGTAGTTTTACATCAGAGGGGCAGTGCATGTTATATATAATCAATGTGTTTTAACAGTCCGAGCCATCATCGCATTGTTGAAGTGCCTCGGCGAGAGACAGAAACAGTCAGAGAAGGACACAGTGAAGTCTGGCCGAGCCTGACGGCCTGTCTGCCCGCCATTTTGTTTTCTTCTTTTTTTTCTGAGCCCTCTCTGGAACTTGTTGTCTGTGCATAGTGAGCGAGAGAAACAGAAAGAAAGAAAGAAAGAAAGAAAGAGGGGAGAGAGAGAACGGCACACAGTGAAACGCAAAGAAATGCAACCTCCGCTTTCACCCATACACACAATGCAGCTATATCCAGCACCTGGGGGAGCAGGGATGGGCACAGTGCCTTGTTCAAAGGTACCTCAGGGCAACCTTCTGATCTGGGATTTAAACTCACGACTATCTGATCCAGGGCCCTAGTCCCTAACTACTAGGCTACCACTGAAATGCTGTCTAATGATTTTGGAGGCATTTACTCAAACTTGAGATATTACATCATCAATGAAGGTAAGTGTGCCAGTACCTGTGCCATTCATGCCCAAGCCATATCACTCCACGATTTACAGATAAGCTGCTATGCTTGGCAGTTCTAGTTTGTCTCCATCCCTTTCTCGTGAGGATTCTTCTTGTTATCAGCAGTGGACGTCTACCTAGGCCTTACCAGTCCCTTTACGATTACAAAGAGCTCACCAGTATATTCTTTCTTCTTAATGATATTTCAGACATCTGATTTGGGTAAACCTATGGTTTGACCGATGTCTCTAATCATTTTTGCTCTTGTTTTTTGGCCTCACAATAGCTTCCTTTACTTTCAATGGCACGGCATTTCTGCTCATTTTAAACAACGGCAACTACAGACTCCAAAAGGTAGAAGCAAGCATATGTATCTTATCCATGCACTATGGACACAATGCATGCAAATAGATTTAAAGTCTGGAATGTGCACTTTAATGACACCTGAATTGTTTAATTAAAATAATTTACACCGTGCAGCAGAGGGGTAAATCATGCAAAAATGTCCCAGACTTATCCCAAACATTAAAGAGCACACTGTACATTCAAGAAAACGCAAACATTTGTGTACAAACTAAATGCAGTAGTGTTTCTATTCACTTTATAATTTATAGACTGCTTTATGGCATTAACAAAAATGAGCCTTTAGTACTATCTGCACAGGGTTTGTTTTACATGAGGGGGAGAAGAACTGTCATTTCAACACAGGAAAGTCTGTAATATTTACTTGCAAGGGAAAATAAATCGTTTCTGAAATAAATGTGAGTAGTAAAGAAGTGAGAATGGCTATTAAGTTCATATAAACCAAAACCAAAGTTTGCAATATGTTGCATCTTGCTATAAGTTGTGTATTATAGCAATTAATGTATAATTAATTTAATCTTAATTTTAATCACTCTAATCATTTATAAACAGCACTATCATTAGTTTAGGAATTAGAAGTAAAAAGTCAACATTGCTGTAATAAATCAGGAGTTGTATACTAGAATAAGGACAGAATACAATGAGAGACAAAATAAAACTAAACGCTTTAAGTGCCTTCATATTTATAAAAGATGGGGAAAAAAAGGTCCTTCTCCTCTGCACATGATGGAATTGCAATGGCACAGCAATTCAACATGATGAGTTTAACGTAACATAATATGGATGGGATTATAATCATTGACAATATACCATCCTAACAGTTCTATTATTTTAATTAAATCTTTATAGTAGGCTTTTGCTGTTTCTAGCTCATCTCATTCTGAAGCACTATCACATGAAATTGCGAGGGAACGTGTTTTCTTGTCAAATTTGCTGTAATTCTACTGGAAATAAAGGATTCTATCATATTGTATTTGATCAACTTTTAACTTGGGATTTACTAGCCAGTAATTGACAATCATTTTTACCTAATTAAAATTTTACTCACCGAATCACTCTTACAAGTTCATGGAATGCTTTGTCAACATTCATAGGTGGATCCTTTGCACTTGTTTCAATATAGGTAATCTGTCAACAGAAGTTATAACATTTAAATACAAAAATTAACTGACCCATCAAAAACTAAAATATCTAAAAAGAATTACTCACATTGTGCTTCATTGCCATTTCTCGCCCCTGTTCGCTTGTAATTTTCCGCAAATGCACAAGATCTACTTTATTAGCAACAAGGACCATGGGGAATGATTCCCTGTAAGCATATATACACTGAATATACACAGTTGAAACATTTCTGTATTTCAGTATTATTAAAGGACATTACTGAACATACAGTCCTCACAAATTTTTGAATAAAAGACAAATATTTGTATGTACGTTAACGCTTTAAAGCATTTTTCATTCTCCAGTTCATAAATAAAAACTAAACAGCAAGGAGCTCCTTTTCAATTCTACATTTCTGTGATGCTAAAAATATGCCCATGTATTTAGTCAACATCAGTGGGACTGTTTTATTAAATTAGGGGCTCGTTTTAATTCTATGAAGTATTTTTGTACAAAAAATCTCATTATTTAATTGTAACATCTACACACACATATTTGTTCCACAAAACTGAAGTACAATATACCAACACAATTACTGCTAAATCACAATAACTGAGAGACAATAACTGTGTTGTTATAATAAAACAAAGTGGAACTCTTGTGTGAATGTGTGTGGGTGAGTAAGTGTGAGTGTGTCTTTGTGTGTGCATATTTCCACACCTATCTTTAACTCGAAGGATGAGCTGATGGAAGCGGTCCACATGCTCAAAACTGGCTTTGTCTGTCACTGAAAAGACTATGAGGAAGCCATCTCCAGTCCGCATGTACTGTTCTCTCATAGCACTGAACTCCTCCTGACCTGCTGTGTCCAGAACTACAAACACAATCATCAGAGTAATCATAGACACACTTACAAACAAACATCTTTTTCATCAGAATGTTCTGGTTCTTGTTCGCCACAGTGGATCATGTTTCATCTGCATCTTCCTTTCAAACCGTTTACCTCTACACTGTGTGCACAACTATCAGGCCTGTGAGTATTTTGACCATATCAATAATAATTGTGCACACATGCATTCCTCTGAGAATGTTCACACTCACATTTCCTTTGTAAAACATTCAGGTTTCAAGGTTAATAACATTTTGGATTGATTGATAGTATCTGAATTTGTTCCATATTCAAATTATTCTTCAGAATTCTCACGTGCCTAATAGTGTATGCCCGCTCTTGAGTCATTAGTCCCCTCTTTGGCCTTCCTATTTTTCTCTTGCCTTCCAGCTACACCCTCAACTTTCTTCCCCCAATTTACTCCACATCTTTCTCAACTTCCACCGTTTGATCCTTATTATCCTCTTCTTCCAAACTTGAATTTTTGTTTGTTATGCTGATATTTTGTATACATAGGTTCCATCTTTTCTACACTTTGTGGATTGCTGACAATTGGATTCTGAGGCTCATCACTGTTTAAAACAAAAACTTTTACATATATTACCCTGTGAAATATATTCAGACAAGTTTGAATTTAGTCATCAGGTAATAAAATAGTGTTACATTGCACCTTCTCAACCTTTTTGGAATTACACTTCCATTGGTCTACTTTTAAATATCATGCATATCACCCAGCAAAGAGTCTTCCTTATACTGCATCTTAAGGATCTATGTACTCTGATCAATTTCCACATCCCACAGTGTGCATATTCCTCATCAACAGGGTATAGAGTTATTGTGAGAGGAGGAAGTGTTAGGGTATATTTCACTCTCTTAGTTCAGCTCAAAACATTATTTAAGCAAAACAATGCAAGTTTCTTTGTGGGTATGTAATGAACTTTTCCCCATCTAGTTTCTTTGTGCACTTTGCCTCATTGTCTTTCTTGGTACAGGTTGTGGAGATAAAGTTCAAGATATTTCAGTAGATTCATAAAGTTGTCATTTGCCAATGAAGATGCGACAGCAACAGAGCTTTGGAAAACTGGAAAATACTCTTTAATATTTACCAGAGAGTTTGTAATATTGCTGAGGGTTTTGTGCCACTTATGGCAGTTGGATACTTGTGAAAAATGCATGTTAGAATTTGTATTTTGTGTTTTTATTCTGTATATATATTTCAGTAAATATAAACTTTAAGCCAAAATATGAATTTCACATATGCCTCCAGTTAGCTGATTAACAATCTGCTAAGCTTGGTAAACAGAATCAGTCTCTTGTTTAAGGGCTTGTTTAAGTTAAATGTGTTTGCTAATATACAATATTTAAGGTCTGATACAGGGGCTGTCAATCAAAAGTTAGTGATAATTATTTAACCTGCTGGAGTCCATGCCCATACTGCAGAATGAAGAAGGGAGATAAAAAATAAAATACTTTAAAATACTGTTTACGCAACAACTGATCAGTTTTTGTTGATGTGCCAGAGGCAAAGAAGACCAATTGTTCAAATCTGAGTAACAAGAGCCAGGTTGTTACTGCTAGTTTGGGTCAAAACATCTCCAAAATGTTATTGTATTGTACAGTATTATGGTGTTTTCCTGGTATGCAGTGCATAGCAAATGAGGTCCCAGGAGGGATAACCAGTAAAGTGGTGACAGGGTCCAGGATGCCCAGTTCTCACTGATCTACATGCGGAGTAGAAGCTTGTATGTCTTGAAAGGTGTCATGAATTAACATACACTGAACTTCATTAAAAGCCTGACGGGCCAGACTGCATAATTGCTTAAACACACAGTGCAAAATTAAGAAAGGTAGTTGCTACACTGTTGTTGGTCAACACTTGGTTTGCAAAGCGAATGAAAGTGCTTGAGACATGGCAGGGGCATTGTGGCAGTATGTCTATCCACACCCAGCTGAAAATGTATTAATTCATTATGTATTCACCATGCTCTGTTGATAATATATTCATTTCAATGGCAGTGAATTTTAAATTCCTTATTTAAAGGAATACAAGGGACACTGATGTTGTCAAATTGATGGAACTACATTACCTACATTTTATAAAGAAAATGATATAGAGACATTTAGAGCACTTATGCAATAATAAGATTGCAGGTTTTAAAGCGTAAGTCCATTTACCATCAAGTATGGCCCACTGTCCATCTATCTCAGTGTGCTTGAGGTAGGAATCCTCGATGGTGGGGTCATAGTCTGGGACAAAGATCTTCTGAAAGAACTGGATGGTGAGTGCGCTCTTTCCCACACCTCCATCCCCCACTACCACCAACTTATAGGTCGGCAGGTTGTCCCCAGGAACAGCGCTGGTCGCCATGGAGACTGTTACACCTGCAGCAAAGAGGAGAGAGTGGTGTAAGGTTGGTTGCTGTTGCTCAAGCAGTCTCTCACATATACATGCAAACACACATTAAAAGACACAGAAAGAGAAAAGGATAGAATAACAGACTCTAACACTTTAAGAACAGTAAGTAAACTAAGGCACTGTAATGCTGTGGCCTCAGAGAACAAGGAACCACTCAGGAATAACTGCTGACCAAGGCTTTCTCAGGCATCCAAAGAAAACCATTATGTGCTCACACATAGGAAAAATATTGATCAAACTACATGGAGCACGAAGTAGCCTGGTCATGTTATGTACAACAATTTTGAATCAAATAAAGCTCACAACAGAAACAGATAGATATGTTTACTGAAACACCGAAACATGTTTACTACTTGTGTATATTTGAGGTTAGATTGCTGATTTTTAAGAGAAACGGTATAATATGCATTTGTCCATTATCTTAGGTTAAAAATTAGTTAGATTCAGCTTGTTGAAAATATGCTGTTTGACCAAAAACACACATTTAAGACAAGAATATTCAACAGAAACAGCAATCAACCTTTCAGTTCTTATGAATTATACCCATTTCATGCTTCATTACCCAGACAGACATTTAAAAGCATAAGAAACTGCTTGTTTTTTCTTAACTGCTAAGTCATTTTTAACTAAAACAGATCACTTTAAACCCTTCCATCATAAAAACATCACTTACAAAGCAATGTGCAGAAAATCTGACTTTCTAGCAATAGGTATTGTAACACAATATTTGCTAGTTAGGAGTTTAACATACAAAAGACTGTTTCACATGTATATGTGACCTACTTTATTATGCATCGCTGCAAGCCATTTTCTGACACTTCTGCCTAGATGTGTTACAGAACTCAGTCAATCAGATTTAGGGTTTTTTTTCTCCCCTTTGGTATTAGATCCAGCCATTTCTGCTGGTATTAGAATGACATCTCTAATTGGTTTATCGAAAACATCTCTATTCTTCACTCAGAATCTTAAAACATTTGTTTCACTCTAATACTACCCCAGTCATCCAGGGAAGGGCAATAGGTCTAGTTTCACTAGCTAATGGCTCTGAACTGAAGGAAAAGTGAAAAGCAGGGTCACAGCACAGCAAGCGTGAACCACAACGAAATTAGACCTCTGCTTTTAACCCATGCACACAAACACCGTGCAGCAGTGGGCAGCTATTGAAAGCACCCGGGGAGCAGTGACAGGGACAGTGCCTTGCTCAGGGGTACCTCAGGGCAACCTACTTGTGAGGGAATCGAACCCACAATCTTCTGATGCGGGGCCAACTCCCTAACCACTAGGCCACCACTGCCCCTGTGAAGGAACCTGTGTTTTTGGGTCCAGAGCTGGCTCTTCCTGTGAGCTTAGAACACAAGGAAATCCAGAATTTCCTCTCTCTGTATCTCTGGTGATCAAAATCTTTCTTCTGATCTGATTCCCATCTCTAAATCAGCGCTCCGCTTTTGTTTCCCTTCTGATACCGGCCGGATATGTTCGGGATAAACTTTGTCTCAACATCAACTTTCATAACTAGTGAGAACCTGAAGGGAAGGAAAAGCATTTTAGGCACATTTATTCAACTTATATACTATATGATAGATTTTCATATTTAAAAAAAAAAAAAAAACACCTATTTTTCTACCTAAAATGACACCATTACATGACAAATCAGTATCCAAGACTGATCTCCCTTTGAACATCCAACCGAATCCAACAAATTCCTGACTGAGTGAGTAAGCGGGGTAGTCTAGCACATTCTGGCCACTGCTGAAGACATACTTCATCTGTGCACAAAACACACACACACACACACACACACACACACACAATCAGGAAGAAAGGCTGAACAGGCAATGAACACAATGTGTCGGACCAAGTGGTTGCTCTGATCCAGAGGTTCAGCTGAGATCTGGCAGAAGGTCCTCTGATCCTGCAGCCTGATCCTCAAGCAAGTGCATAAAGCATCGTGAAGTGACCTCACCTAGTTCACTCACACCAATGATTCCTCTGGGTTTCACCACAGCAGGCGTATTTCTGAGGTGAACGGTTCTGTCTGAACAGTTTTATGGCTCCATGTTTAAGTTCAGGTTCTTTCCATCTCATTTCCAGGCAGGTCTCTGATCAAAGACTTTCTTTCCCCGCATTTCGGCCGCTTTTTTTGGTGAGCAGCTCCGTTTGCGTGGAGGCTTTACTCTCAGAAAGCGAGAGCGTCTCCTTCACCAAGAGGAAGGAAAGGCTCCAAAAACGCCCTTCTTTGCAGGGCTTCCCCTCATTATCAGACTGCTTTATGCTGATGATGGAGGATATTGACGCGAAGACATTTTACAAATCCCCTTTTAACCCTATTCACAGACCAAAATACAGCGCTTTTGCCTCCCAGTCATTCCGCAACGGCTCTCATACCGTTTGCCGTCAAGATAAAAAGGCTTTAAAGACTTAAAAGACGTTTTACCGTTCAACGAGAAGACACCATATGCGAGCAAAAAAGTCCTTCTGAGCGGACGAAGCAGCCGACATTACAGTGGAAATGTGAAGAGAGGCTCTATTTGTTCCCCAGCTGAGCTGCGGCGCCTCCGCACACCGATATTAGCCTTCTCGGCTAAAACTAACTGTTTCAGTTTCCTTCACCTCAACAGGAGTTACAGTTTACTGAGATTTACTCACGAGCGGGGGGGGCATCAAATCCCCTCATACAAAATCATCCTCTGCCGGAATACCTGACAAAATACAGTTTGTCTTTGTGGTAAATAAACATTATTGATGTGCTCAGAAAGGTTTCTGACGATCAGTTAAGCCTGAAAAATGAAGAAATGTGCAAACGGGCGACTCGACGCTTCCCCGTGTCCGTCGAATGGACCGTTCCGCTGTCAGAGCTTGTTGGTTTAAAAGGAAAACATATGCAGTCTCCACACTTTGGAGGAAAAAGTGCAAAGGGGAAGGGGACGAAGCTGTTTACATGTGGCTCATTCGTCTGAAAAAGCTTTTAATTTTATAACATTTGTCATTTCTCTACATTTTTGAATGCCCGTAAATGACGGCTGTCCAAGTGTTGCCTCAGGAAAACGCAATTCAGGGTTTTGTTCAGAGAGGCCCATTTTAAGGGAAGTTTCAACCATATTAGAAATATTCCACATCATAAACGGCCACGAGTCGACTTTTGATATGTGAAGGAGAAAATTAGACAGTAAGATACTGTTTTTGTGCATTTGTGACCCTTTTTTGTGTAATTATTGTGAGGCAACGTTTAGAGGCATCCATGAGTGGCATCCATTTTGAAGGAAATCAATGTTACTTTCATCCTTATGGTTTCAGTTGGGATAGAGTTGGTAATTCGCTTTAAATGAAACGATTTGAAAAAAAAAACCCAGTCTAAAGGCTAAATAAATGCATTTCTATCCATTCTGCAACACAACAGACGGAGAGATGAAGAATACAGTCGCTAATGCAGTTTTCCCCCTTTTTCGTGATTTCTAGGTCATTCTAGCGTTATGAAGGGTATCTTGAGGCTTTTCACACATTTAGTGAGTAAAAATCAAGCTGCCTAATCATGTGTGCAGGCAGACGTTTCTAGAAGCAGCGTTTTGTTTGAAGGCTGTTCTCTCAAACATCCCTGAACCTCCATACAGCAGACCCTTCTTCAAGAGTGGTTGCCTAGTAACTAATTAAGCCCCTCCTCCTCTCGGTGAAGCGCCACACAAATGTAAGCCCACTCGCTCGTGGACGTTTTCTGGTGGCCACTACATGCCCAGACTGAAACAAATGAAAAGAAAACTACAAATCAGGGTCGATCCTGAAATATTCCTGCCATCGTCTAAAATAAATCCTCTCCTAAACAATGGGGATGCGGGTGCAGAACCTGTCGTGCACATCTTCCCCAGTAGGTGGTGCTGTTGTCACTTTAATTCATTCTGAAGGTTTGCTGCAGGCAGATAATACAATGTGGTGCAATATTCTCTATCAGATATAAAAAGTGAATTTTTTACATTTTCTAGAGTAACACCTAGACCGATTAAGAATATTGCTACTTTAAATTTTGTGGCCTCTTAGGTCGTTGTCACCTCCAAATGAGACGGTCCTGGGTGTGATTCCCAGGAAGAAGTCAGTGTCTGTGGAGTTTGAATATTCTCCCCATGTCTGTACGGGTTTCCTTTAGGGGCCTCCTTTTCAGTCCAAAGACATGCATGGTGGACTGGAGATGCTAAATTGCTCCCTTGGTGTGACTGAGTGTGTCTACCGTGCAATGGCAACATTTTTGTTTCTCTGGCTTTTGCCCAAGTGAAAGCGATTGAAAAAATTAATGAATTAACAAATAATTAAGGTGTACAGCAGTAAATATTTAAAGAAAAACATCTCAGATTATTAGAATATTTTACCAAGTCTGAGTACATATTGTTTCAAACAATATATCTCTCGGCCTAGTTCAGTACAAGCAACCACAATCATGGATAAGATTGCTGACTCGTCCAAAGATGATCATCAACACCCTCCATTAGGAGGGTAAGTCACAGAAGGACAAAAGGCACTGAAAAATACTGGCTGCATCAAAGTTTGGGTGACTACGGTGATGTAATAATTTGAGATACAGGATTTCTGTTTTTCACATTATCTATCACAGTGGAGACAAAAAAGGGCTTGTAATAGTTCACTTTACATGATGTGAACTGCACTATACAGCAATGTGTATTAAATAGACTAAAGTTTTTATTTTTGTATGAAATTACTGTATACTTAAAATATGGGGAAATACATTATCTTCATCTTTCAGCTGCTCCCGTTAGGGGTCGCCACAACAGATCAAATTCAAGTCTCCATTTCTTCCTGTCCTCTGCATCTTCCTCATTCAAACCAACTCCCTGCATGTCCTTTTTCACAACATCCAAAACCTCCTCTTTGGTCCTCCTCTTTTCCTCTTTCCTTGCAGCTTCATCCTCAGCATCCTTCTCCCAATATAATCTTTGTCTCTCCTCTGTACATGCCCAAACCAACACAGCCTTGCTTCTCTAGCTTCTCTAGTCTCCAAAATGTTCAACCTGAGCTGTCCCTCTAATATACAAATTTCTAATGGGGCAGCGGTGGCTTAGTGGTTAGGGACTAGGCCCCAGCATTGGAAGGTTGTGGGTTTGAATCCCAGACTAGTAGGTTACGCCGAGGTACCCTTGAGCAAGGTCCTGTCCTCATTACTGCCCCCTGGGTGCCTTAAATAGCTGCATGTGTGGGTGAAATGCAGAGGAACTGCTCCACCTTTGTCACCTCTACTCTCTGCATCCTAACCACTCTGTTTTCCTACCTTTTCATTCACACTCATGTATTCTGTCATTGTCCTACTCACTTTCATTCCTCTCCCCTCTAAAGTATATCTCCACCTCTCCTGGTTCTCAAGCTGCTCCCTGCTCCTTCTACAGATAACAATATCATCAGCCAACATTATTGTCCATAGGGACTTCTGTATAACCTCCTCTGTCAACCTGTACATTACCACTGCAAACAAGAATGGGCTCAGCACAGATCTCTGATGAAATCCAACCATCAACACTCTCAGAGCAAACATTGTATCTGTAGTGCTCTTTCGCTGCATAAAACCATACTGCTGTTCACTACTCATCACCTATTTTCTTGACCTGCTTCCACTACTCTTTCCCATAACTTCATGCTGTGGCTGATCAACTTTATCCCTCTGTAGTTACTACAGCTCTGTACATCACCCATTTTCTTCAAAATCGGTACTAGTTCACTTCTCCTCCACTCTCCTCAGACATCCACTCACTTTCCAAGATTTTGTTAAACAATCTGGTTAGAAACTCCAGTGCCGTCTCTCCTAAACACCTCCATGCTTCCACTGGTATATCATCTGGGCCAATAACCTTTCCATTCTTTATCCTCTTCATCACTGCCCTTACTTCCATCTTGCTAATTCACTGCACTTCTTGGTTCACTATCCTCATATTATCCAATCTTCTCTCTCTCTCATTCTCTTCATTCATTGGCCCCTCTACATACTCTTTCCATCTGCTCAACATGCTCTGCTTGTTTGTGAGTATGTTTCCATTTCTATCCTTAATTGCCCTGACCTGCTGCACATCTTTCTCAGCTCTGTCTCTCTGTCTAGCTAATTAGTCAAGTAGGTTTTTATTGTCATTTCAACCAAATACACAATACATAGTGAAACGAAACAATGTTCCTCCAGGACCCTGGTGCTATTCATAATACAGCATCTAGCATTACATAGAAAACATGGCAAGACAAGTGAATACAAGAAAAAAAAGTGCAGATAAAATTACAAAGAACAATTGCTAAGACAGGACATTCACCCAACAAGAGACAGGTAGCATGAGCATGGATGTGGATGGAACAGAGCAGCAGTGTTGTAACTAGACTGCACAGAGCGGCAGTCTAATAAGCAGCATTGTTAAAGTGCCAAGTGCAAATTAAATAGTAATAATAATAATAAAGTGACTGTGTGCTTAATCAGGAAGAGGTAGAAAGAAAGATTTATGGAAGGAGCAGATCATTGAAGTATCATTTAAAGTTCAAGAGTCTGATGGCTAGTGGGAAGAAATAGGCCAGGTTTCCCAACCTGGTGGAGGCCTGTATGCTATGGAACCTTTTCCTGTGTGGCAGGAGGGAGAAGAGTGTGTGGGATGGGTGTGTGGGATCATACACTGTGCTGGTTGCTTTGCAGCAAGTGGTGAAAATGTCCTAAACAGTAGGCAGAGAGACTCGCGGTTGTAGAGACATTGCGGTTGTAGAGACATTTCAGTTCCCGTACCAGGCAGTGATGCAGCTATTCAGGATACTCTCAATGGTTCCTCTTTAGAACATGGTGAGGATGGGTGAAGATGGGCTCTCCTCAGTCTGTGGAGGAAGTAGAGACACTGCTGGACTTTCTTTGTGATGGAGCTGGTGTTGAGGGTCCATGTAAGGTTGTCTGTTATGTCAGCACCAAGAAACATGGTGCTCTGGACCATCAGGTGAGCTGTTGATTTTCAGTGGTCACAATGTGGTCTCCTGAAGTCAACAACCATCTCCTTAGTCTTGTCGAAGTTCAGAGACAGGTTGTTGGTTCTGCACCAGTCCATCAGCTGTTGTATCTCCTCTCTGTACTCCGCATCGTCGTCACTGCTGATCAGACCCACCACAGTTGTGTCATCATGTACCTTTCTTGCTGTCTCCCTTACCACTTTTGCAGTAGTTGCCCAGCAATCGGTTAACCCTTCACTACCTCCCAGTGCCCATCACAAATCCTGCTTGAATTTCACCTTGCAGTCTTCCTTCTTCAGCTTCCACCATTTGATACTGGACTCTGCCCTCCCTTTCCTCCACTTCATGCCCTACAAGGTCATCTTACAGTCCACCATCCTATGCTGTTAAGCTACACTCTCCCCTGTCACTATTTTGCAACCTTCAACTTCCAGCTTCAAACTCACACTATCTGACACTCTCTTCACCTTGAAAATACTCTTGACATACATCTCTTTCAGAATAACACCTATCCTGTTTCTCCTTCCATCCATACCATGGTAAAACAATTTAAACACACCTCCAGTATCCTGGCCCTCTACCCTCACTTCCACTATCATCTACTTCCTTCTCTCCTCCTGCCTCTGGACAGGGCTTCCTCCTCCTCTTCTTCTTCTTCTTTGGCCAACAGTAGCCCGATTTCCACCAGCACCCTGTAGGGTAATAGCACTGGTGGCGGTCATTGTTATCCTGGGCCTTGAACAATCTCACATATGAAATTGACTATTCCTGTCATTAGGAAACACAGCACAGCACACAGTGAAACGCAACAAAATTATGGGTTGTCTGCATTTAACTCATACACACTCGTGGGAGCAGTGATGGGGATGGTACCTTGCTCAAGGGTACCTTAGGGTAACCTAGTCAGAACAATCTTCTGATCCAGGGGGCTAGTCCCTAACCACTAGGCCATGGCTGCTCCTTTAGTTTAGTTCCTTAGTTTGTTTCTTTGTCCACATACTGATTTGACAAATGTTTTACACCAGATGCCCTTCCTGACGCAACCCTCATCATTTATCCGGGCTTGGGACCTGCACGAAGAAATACCCTGGCTTGTGCATCCCTAGTGGCTGGGTTTGGGGCTACACATTAAAAATGGTTATATTTCATACTGTGCAAAAGTCAGAGATCATTCCTTTGTTTTTGTTTTTTATTCAATTAAAGTTAAATATATGCATAAAAAATTCTTTCAAACAAAGAAATGTTCACGCCTAACATATATATCAGATACTATCAGTGTATAATTTGTATAATTTGTGCACCCCTTTATTTTTACATACTTTCAGTCATAACCACAGACAGATAAAGCTATGTCCCCTCCAACTAAAGCTGTGCTCAGATCTCTCACTGAAAATAATGTTCCCCTTTAAAGGGAACCGACAGTATTGTTCCCCTTCATCTGCATCTACAACGGAAATGGAAAGCATCTTTTCCATGTGAAACTACTTTAGTCAAGACTACAGTGACAGAAAATAAGTTCAATATGGATAGTTGATAGGCTAAGAGAACTTCTGGTATATAGTGTTATAATAAAAAAAATCCTTAGATATATATATATATATATATATCTATATAAAAGAAATGAGGGTTTGAAATGAGGGTGCATATATATATATATATATATCAAAACCTTCTTATATATATATATATATATATATATATATAAAAGAAGGTTTTGATGCAAGCATTTTCTCTTTATCTCTTATTATCTGCGAAAGATGATTAGAAGAAGAAGATTAGACAGAGAAAAAGCAAAAGAGGGACAGAAAAAACAGGAAGAAAAGCATTGCTGGAGAACCAAAGAAAGAAACGGGTATAAAAAGAAAAGGGGAAGAGAGAGAGAGAACCAAAGAAAAAACGGGTATAAAAAAGGAGAGAGAGAGAGAGAGAGAGAGAGAGAGAGAGAGAGAGAGAGAGAGAGAGAGAGAGAGAGAGAGAGAGAGAGAGAGAGAGAGAGAGAGAGAGAGAGAGAGAGAGAGAGAGAGAGAGAGAGAGAGAGAGAGAGAGAGAGAGAGAGAGAGAGAGAGAGAGGGACAGCTTCTTCTTCCTCTGCGGGCTCCTCCCCCTCACGCAGCCCCGCCCCCTCTCGCGCGCAGGCCTATGAGAGAGCGCGCGCGGTGCGGTTGCGCCATGTTCCCGCCGCGCGCGCCG
The DNA here is from genome assembly GCA_017165825.1 of Hepsetus odoe. Lineage (NCBI taxonomy): Eukaryota > Metazoa > Chordata > Actinopteri > Characiformes > Hepsetidae > Hepsetus > Hepsetus odoe. Next base: position 4,056,950 of record CM029391.1, read on the forward strand.
CTGCAGCTGCGCACGAGCGCGGAGAGCTCGACACCCAACGCAGAGCGCGCCGCGAGGACGGAGGAGCGGGTCAGCCTTCATCTCCTGCGGTTCTATTCTTCCTCCCCTGTCAGGGGGGGAACCCTCGTCATCATCAGCGTGAGGAGGAAGGGTCCCTCCGGCCCCGGAATACGACGGCCATGTCTCGACTCTGCGGCGCGTGAACGCCAGCCCTCTGCCTTGCCTCTCTCCTTCCATCACCACAGTCACCCTCCTCCTCCTTCATCCTCTGCTCTCTCTCTCTCTCTCTCTCGGACGTGTATATGACGGTAAGCTCGGCTCTTTTTCATTCAACACGAAGCCCGGTGCTGTGGTATGCACGCTGCAATCGCATCCCAGGTGAAGATGACGTTGACAGCCCACCTTTCCTGTAGTTGCAGATCCCTGACCCCCTCCCCCTCCCCCGCCCCCGCCCCCTCTTGAGCGCATGCATGCTCCCCTGCTTTCTTTCCTCCTGCATGCATGGGATCACCTGCTTTCTTCCATCTCCATGCATGAGTTGCGTTGCATTGCATGCATGCATGCACGCACGCACGCAGCTGAGCGTTGCAGAAGCTCCATAAGCCCAGTGTCTTCCCTGCTTCTGTCGGATGGCACATTTACCCGGCCGAGCAGGTTACATAACCGCCGTGACCGTTCTTGCATGCCAAGGGAGGCAGATTCTGCACAGACGTCGCTCATGGCCTCCGCCGGGTCCAGGAGGCTTGCCTTTCATTGTGTTCGGACAGCACACATCTTTCAGCCCAAGCGATGACATCACCCCCACTCCCAGCCCCTCCATTTGTTCATGGCTAGGTGCGCACTCTTCCTGCAGCACCTGCCCCCGGCCTTCTCTGGTCCATAGCAGGAGATCTGGAGTGGATCTCCCCTCTCACCACCTCCTGGTAGCTGATGATTCAACTGGGGGATCGTTCTGTCATTTTGGTCTCTATTTCTATATGACCGGCAGGACGTGGCTGGCATTGCTCTGCACTTCTGTGAAAAAACCCTGCTGTGATGGGTGTTGTGAATGGAAGAATATTGCTGACACTGGTGGCCTCACATGGAGTGAGAGTTTGTCAGCGTGCCCATCAAGGGCTGGGTGATATGAAAGTGTGACGATATCACGTTTAAGCTGTAAGTTCTTGAAGACAACCGATCAGCTACATGCTTTATTATAAAGGGTCTTAACAGGGGGGAGTGGCATAGTTACTGCTGAGGTTTTGCTCTGTTGGAGAAAAGTATTACAGTCCCAGCATGATGTCAAGTTTCTTTTCAAAACAGGTGCTTCAGTTTTTTGTTGGAAACGAGTCTGCCATTTTGGCAACGTTTGGATGATGTGTGTACAATAAAGCCCTGAATGGCCATTTCTTCATTGTTGACTGCTGGTCAAAAAACTAGGAATACACAGGGATTTCAGGAACATATTTATATCAAAATACATTGCAGAGAAGATTAGGTTAGATATGGAACATGAAGTCTATTTATAACACTGCTGTTGATTTTCTCTTTTAGTAATAGCTACATTTTTGAAGCCAATAAAAGAGTATTTAGTTTATAGTAGACATCAAGGCTGAAACAGTAAAAAGTTGTTCTTAATTTTCAGTTTTATTTTCACAACGCCTCCATGACTTAACCTAAAGAAGAAAGCAGTTCAGCTAGTGAGTAAGTAGCAAGGAAGAAGAACAACTATGGCTGAAAGCTCAAAAAGAAGTCAAGTTTGAGAGCTTTTTCTTTAAACAATGGATAAGGTATTAAACAACTGCCGTCCAGAAATCTGCCTTAAATATTTGTATCCATAATCGTATCCTTAATTTTTCTCAGTTTCACTGTTAGAAGTCTAGCCAGATGGACAGAAAATGAAGGCAATAGATTAAACTCTTTGTATTGTGTATGCCCTCTTGGGTGGTTGATGTTGGGGATTAACATCTTTCCGTGTGTAAAGGAGAATGAATTCATGTGGGCACCAAGAATGGGACAATTGAGTGTTAATGATACACCATTATTTTGTGTTTTAAATGTAGTTATTTTTTATAACCATCGTTCATGGTTCTCATCACCATCGTCTTATTCAGCTTGTAGTTTAATTTTTGGGGGATTATTCCCAGATAGGAATTAGGCCTAGTTCTGGACTCCATTTCCCACTCAAATGCTTAGAGTATTGTGTCGTCTAAGACTAGGCTTAATCCCTGATCAGGAATCTTGACCTTGTTGTTATAAAAAGACAGTTAAACTGTCCCAGTGTTAGATCTGACTCTTTGATCTGATTTATTGGCTAACATTTGCTTCCTAGCGTTCCATATCATTTTTGGCCAGATTCAATTACTCACTTGTTTAAATGTAAAGACTTGGTTCAGAGTAGACGTAACTGTAATTCAGAAGCGTCTTAAACAGGCGAGCCTATTTTAGCTTGAGGAACATGCTGTATTTGCATGTGTAGTGCAATGTATAATATAATGTTGAATATAATACCTCATTTGTTTTCTGTGCATTGGTGTTATTTTTTTATATATATATATATATATATATATAAATATAATTTTTTTTTTTTTTCGTAACAGCCATCATGATAGTGATCATACCTCCCAAGTGGGTATGTTTCAGTGTTGTTTAATGTCATTTGCGGGAATTTCTACAAATGAGAAGTGTCTCACGCCCCCACACACACACACACACACACACACACACACACACACACACACACACATACATACACACACACAGACAGGGTGAGATTATAATCCAGCCGTAGCATGATTGCTAGCCTACCTGTCTCAGTGATCATGATATGCTGGCTTTAGCATTATATAGAGCACGTTAAGGGATTAGAGTTGTCGCCAAAGATTGCGTCTCTACATCATGTTATATATTAATCATGTTATTCTGAAAGATGAGACTGCGGTAGTTCAGAAATGACAGTCTGTCTAGTTTCTATCAGACACTATTGCTGGCCTTCTGTGTAACTCCATGCAGTGACTGCTCCTTGGAAAGGAAACATTTTAAATTTAGTAGTAACCTTGGCTTTAATCTTAACCACGGTTTCTCATCAATGTGCTACATTAACGGACAAATTCTATTGTTAGGATCCTTTCATGTCATTGCAGACACTTCGTTTGGAAGCGTGTGACGGAATAAGCATTTGAAAGTAATTTATGACCCACAAACACATGACTTGAGCGAAAAGAGAACTTTATTTGTGGCTGCATTGTTGTTTGATCAGGCTTTGCCAAAAAACTGCTGATTAGAGTGATTTTTGTTGAATGTGTTAGACTGGAAAGGAATATTTGGTTTTAACAGAGCACATCAACTTCACAGTTTATGGGGATTCACTGTGCAGTATATTACTCATCTTAGAACCAATGGTGATATTTAGAACAGATCTCACTGTTAACAGTTGTAAACAATAAGGCAAAAATGTAATATTATAATGCTAGATTTTCAAAACACACAATAAGCTGGAATGTACTTAAAAGAGCCAGCAGTGGTACCTTACCAGAATACAAAAAGAAAATAATGACAATAATTTTGCTTAACATGTCATACTTAAAATGGCACCAAATCCAGGATTAATTATGCTTTGTTTGTAATGAAACATCCAGCCGGGCAGTTTGGAGACATCATGATAATAGGAAAAGCAAATTGGGACATACTGTGAAGTAATTTATCACAATAACATCATTACTGCCCAGTTCTCTCAGCTTAAAAACCTCTTTTTAGTATTACATTAATAGACATTCTACAGCTGTCTGGACTGTTTGAACTGTCCCATTACGGTCTTTTAGAGTTTGCTTGACTGGGAGTGAATCTGCTAAGAGGTCACTGTCTGCCTCCTTAAAGGTCATACATTGTGACCTCCCGTTGACCGTCCAGCTGTTCATTTGAGCGTTCCAAATGCCTGCCCTGTGCAGAAGAGTTGCCTATAGTGAGGGTGAAGACTGATTTAATGTTGAGGGAAAGTGTGGAATATATTAGTGTCTTGGTTTAAAGTTTTGGCTTCATCTCCAGTAACTCATTGATCCCCTGACATGGACTCCTTGGTTTTTAACAGTCATTAGGATTTAAAAACCCAACAAAATAGTTTTATTCCTACCCAGATCCTAACTAACAAATATTTGTGTAATAGCATTTGTTTTGTTAAACTACCTCTAAATTGGCTAAATTAAAAAAAATATATATATATATTGTTACCCTTCCTCCTATCAGCCTTTTTGGAGCTATGTTTCATTTGGTGTTATCTGAGACATCAATGACTGCAATAAATCAAAATGTACCTTGTATTGCTTGAGCTGCAAACTCAGGAATCAGGAAACTTAATTTCTGGTCCACTTTCCTTAATTTTGACTGATCTGATAGTCGAGTGAATTAATTTGAAAGTCAGCTCAATCAGTTTCTTTAGTGAGGTTTTTCAAAATCAGGCTAAATCAGGCAAACAGACAAGGAAAAAAAATTCATTTAACAACTCGGAAGCAGCCTCCCTTTATTGATTCTTCACATCAGTTTCATTTTGTTATGTTTGTCATGCGAGATTTGCACTGATGGATACACCAAGGGATCATCTTTTTTGTGTGCTATTATCTAGTTAGGCTTAAATGGGTATTGAAGTTAGGAAGGCCTGCAATAAAACAAAATAAAATGAAAAGAGCAGAAACTACATCTATTTGTATTCAAATTTAAGGAGTAAAAGGAAAAAGTCATCTGACAAATAAGTACAGATACCCAAACGACTCTGCTTAAGTACAGTAATAACAAGTACTTTGTAAATAAATAACAAGTATAAATAACAAGTACTTTGTTATTTATCACTACTTTTGATTACTTTGTAAAACTGATGAACAAGGACTCTAAGCTATAAAGCCATGTTCAGTCTGAGGGATGTCAGTAACACTTTTACGGCATTTAGCAGACATTCTTATCCAGAGCGACTTGCATGTCCTAATGACAGGGACAGTCCCCCTGGAGCAACTCAGGGTTAATGGTCTTGCTCAGGGACCCAGTGGTGGTAGTGCCAGTGGTGGGATTCTAACCTGGGACCTCTTGAGCCATAGGCAGGTACCCTACCACTAGATCACTGCCACCCTTCACAAACCGAGCTCATGTGTGTCACTGAAAGGGAGGAAACCTACTTCAGCAGAATCTCACTAATGCATCTGTTAGCGGTCTCGCATTTCTCGTAAATAAGCAATAGATTTTTGAATTAAATGGCATCTGTCAAAAGGTTCTATTTTAAAAAAATAAACCAGCTGAACAATTTCCTGCTAGTAACACGTTTAGCATGTGCTGTATAGATGAGGCAATTGGTTAGCACAGTATGTGCAGAAGAACTAAAGTAGCTGACCCTGCTTGACCTTTGTCCACTATATGCATGCAGAGAATGCCTCAAGTTTGAGTTCCTGGAAAGAGACTTTGTGAAGAGTCCATCACTAACCCCACCCTCACCCCAACTGCCTCTTCTTGAATGGCTCAGTTTCTTCTTGAAGTTACTTAAATGCAGGGGACATCATCCTAGCCTGCATGTGAACACTAAAGCAAAAGCTCTTGTTTTATTTCAATGGATGTTTTGCTGAATTGGAAGGATGAAAAATCACACCGAAGTTGAATTGGTCTTAAAATTGCCAGTCTTACCCTCAATATAAAATGGACATTTTGACTTTCAGTTCTTCTAAAAAAAAAAAAAAAAAAAAAAAAAAAGCCAAGTTCTTGTTTCGCTCTGAGTAACTTTGGTAATTAACCAAAAAGTCTTGTTCAGCATTGATGACTTGGCAGACTTTTTCAGGGTGTGGTGCCAATTTGATTTATAGGGACATTTCATAGCATATGTGAATCAGTCAAATCAGTTTGCTACCCTCCTACCTGTTTTCTGCTTCCAATCCCTCAGTTACACTGGCTAAAGAAATGACTGAGGATGCATTGAATTCACATGTTAAACATAGCTACTACTGGTTCTTCCAAAAAAAAATGGTATATAAATTATCAAAATATCCAGTCTTAAAAGTCAGTAGTCCATAGCCCTTCTGTTATTGACAATTAATCAATAATTGGTCTGTTTTGATCCAAAGGAATATAACTAAACAGAGGTGGCGTGGTGTGATAGGGGTTGTGGTACTTGCAGTTTATCAGAAACGGCAGTGAATGGGGCTTTTCAACTAAACTGAATGTGGTCTATCTGTTTGAAGATGCAGTCCTAGATAACTGAATGACTACATCTAGGATAAATCTGGATGGCTCCAACTGCATACAGCTTTTCAATTAGGTGTAGTAAACTTGGGGCAGAGGTGGCCTATGCCTTAGAGCTTGATTAGAGGGTCTTAGGCTCAAGTCTGGGACTAGTAGGTTGCCCTTAGGTACCCTTGAGCATGGCACCACAGGTGCAGGCATTGCAGTCCAATGTTCCTGTTCCAGGTGTGTGTGTGAGTTAAGTTCTGGTTTGTTTGGATGGGTTAATGCATGGTACAGATTCACTGCTTATTCTTCCCAGCGTCTGAATGCCAGCACAAGGAATTTAATTTAATTGTAGTTGGCAAACAGCTTCAAGCAGCATTACATGCTACATCAGGCCTGTTAGCTGTTGAGAGATTTTGTTTGCAGACACAATTTGGGTGACTAGTGGCTAAAATTAGTCACTAACCGCTGTCTTGTAGCCCATATACTCAAACAGTCATTTTAACTGCTTATCCTGAGAAGGGTATCAGAGGGCAAAAGGTGGAAAAACACAAAATTTGGGTGACTAGTGGCTAGAATTTGTCAATAACCACTGTCTTGTAACCCAAATTCTCAATCATGTACTCAATCAATCATTTTAACCGCTTATCCTGAGTAGGGTATCAGAGGGCAAAGGGTGGAAAAACAAACTGGAAACTGGAAAGGTAACCAGGCCAATGCAAGGATGTACAGACAAACACATTCACAAATACCCAGGACAAGTTATAATTGCCAGTCGATTTCATGTGCACATTTTTGAAGGGTGGAAGAAAACTGGAGGAAAATCACATGGAGGAAAGCCGTGTTAACACAAGAACTTGCAAATTAGGGGCAGCAGTGGCCTAGTGGTTAGAAATTTGGCCAGGATAAGAAGATTGTGGTTTCGATTCCCTCACCAGTAGGTTGCCCTGAGGTACCCTCGAGCAAGGTACCATCCCCGTCACTGCTCCCCGGGCGCTTTCAATAGCTGCCCCCTGCTGCATGTGTGTGTATGGGTGAAACACAAAGGATGAATTTTCGTTGTGCTGCCCCCAAATTCTAAACTACAGAAGCAGAATATGGAAACCATTAATGTGGCTAATTAAGTGCATATGGGGCAACTGTTCCTTTAAAAATCCCTTTTGGATTGCTTAAATGACAGGTTATATAACATTATATAAACACAGTCATCACCCGTTTATTGAAAAACCAATGGACATGCAAACTTAATTATACATTTCTCTTAAAAAGATTTTCAAACCATTTAGTATCTTCATATAATGTCTTCTGCAATGGACTTGTGACATGTCCAAGGTATTTATTTTATTTTTCATCTAATTTTCACCCTGTGAGCTCTGATATAGGCCACAGCCCCCCTCGCAACCCTTATTAATAAGTGGCTCAGATGATGAATGGATGGAAATAACGGGTTATAAGATGAAATATTAAATTGACCTGAGAACACAGAATATCTTATGTCAAAACCAAATATACCTGGTGTGAATAGTTGGGTCCTATCTGAATCAAACAAATAAGCTTTGGTTGGAGTTTATGCTCTGGCTCAGAGAACCTGTTATATTCAAGATAAACAAAAATATTTGCTAAGCAAATAATCTGAAACCCCGTTCCCAGCTGCCCAGTAGACTTGGTAGGTTGTAGACTCCAGTCTTTTTAACCTTAACACAATTTGAACTATTCCATTTAAGAGGACTACACTGAACCTCAGGGAGATCTGGCTAACTGAGCAGTGACCCTAACTGACTGGCTCTTTTATGAGCACCAACTACCTCATTGGTCCACTGTTTAGGTCTTTATAGTCCATAGCCCATGTGTGTAAATGCACATATTTTCAGTATTTCATGTTCAGCAGAAATTATTTGAGTGGTAGGCCTTTTCAGCATAGCACTGACAATGATTTGGTCTTGGGATGGTAGTATGTGTGCTTCTGTTGCAAGTGTATCAGGCACAGTGTTGACTGGAGGTCCAGCACCTAAATATTCTCTGGTTAGTGAGGTTCTGAATCTTACTGCCACTGATGAGCAAAGACAAGACAGTAATGCTGGCAGTTCATCTGGATTCTGGTGTTAAAATAACAAGGTCAAAGCAAGCTGTGGTGACCGTTACAGACTAAAAATATGGTACGCTCTCAGCAGAATCTGTGTGGACATGAAACATGGCAAATTATCCAGCAGATAAGCATGTATCCAAAGAGCTTGCTCTGAAATGAAAATGCTTATTCCCACATTTTTCCATCTTGAACAAAATCTGAAATAGTGCCATGTTGAGGGGGCAGTAGGACACACAAAAATAGAATGGCCAGTTTTCAAAGAAAGTCCCATTGACTTACATTGTAGGAACATGGAGAAGGCCATGGTGGTGACATATTGGCAAAAACTAATCAGATATATGTACAGCTTCTGTAGGTGCTTCCAGTTTCTAAATTCAGGGGGTGAATTACAGAAATATGTCTGCATATTGCTGCTATGATGGGTTTTCGGGGTTTTTTTGCTGGTTGAAAACACATTTTCTCTTTACCTTCCTATTTAAAGTTTCATGATGAGTAGATAGTGGTGGGTTACTGTGCAAAAATACTACATCACAGTACCTTAGGAAACTTTCACAATATAGTTTCGCCGCAGTATTTTATTTTTTTTTCCTCACACGACTGACTGGAATGAGCCCACAGTATCACATAAAAAATGGTACTATCAATAACTGAACTGATTGTTAATGCTGTGCTGCACTAAATCCAATGAAACAAGACTAATTATGCTGTACTTGTAATGAAACATGCAGTTGCTCAGTGATCTTTAAATACTGAATGACAGTGTATATATACAGAAAAGCGAAGTGTGCATAACTTAGCACGATAGCAATAACGCATAATGTGGCTAGCATATTAGCTTATTGTTCATGTGTTAGCTAACATATTAGCTTCTGGTCAGCCATTAGATTCAAAACTGGAAATGGAAAATGTAACTAAGGTTGGCCAGAGCAACTTTTCACTTGCTTGGAATACTATTGGTGTTTCCAAAATAACTGATTTGGTCCTGAGTTTTAATTTATACCATGGATAACTACTTGCCTAAATAGCCATGATGTTAGAGAATACATTTCAATAATATTTTAGATGTCAATATGTTGTTTTTTTTTCTTGTGATCTACTGTGACACCATTCCAAAACCACATTAATGGTAATATTTAAATGTTTTAAACTTGCTATAAATATTAATATTACACAGTCTGAAGAAGCCTTAGCCTTTTGTACACACACACAGAATGTCCATATATGGAGTTGTTTTTTGTAACCACTGAGACTGTGGCACGAATCTGTGCCGAAGGTCATTTAGGGTTTACTACCATTTATTGCTGAAATAATTATCAGCACAATTGCTCAATTCAGCTTGGAATTGACCTCAAAGTAGATTGTGGCCTTTAATTATGCATAGGCTTCACGTGTTTCTGAAGAGTGATTTGATTTTTGTTTTGTTGTTCTGACATGTTTAATGTTCATCCAGATCATTTAGTACTTTAAAGTCAGCGTATGTATTCAAAGTAAAATCTGTATAAATCCATTTATTTTCTGTTATTTTGCTCAAAATTTGTAAGTAAAGCTCAGAGGTTTTTGTCTGCTCAGCAAAAAGGCGGCCTGTTTTTCTTCATTATAGGTCATGGAAATGTATCTATTCAGTCATTGTGTCAGGGAAAAGGTGTGTGGGAATTCCTATAAATGAATGTTAATCTTGTTCAGGATTGATGACTTGTGAGGTTTATTTATTTATTTTTAAAGGTTTTTTATTTAATTTATGTAGTTTTGCAGCTGTTCATATTGTAAAGAAATCATATAAAAACTTTTGCTGCTTTTCTGTCGCTCAATTCTTAGGCAGCTAAAAAAAAACAAGGGACTGAGAACGGGAATCATTTTTGCACACACATTTTGCTCATTGGGTAACGCTATAGCCTAAAAGGTACTTAATTACATATTTCTCACATATTTAAAAATGGTTTATAACTGTTTTGCAAGACATTTTTACTTTCAAAGACTAAAAGTTGTAGGAGCTTTGGCTGTTTTACTATAACATGATTTTTACCATCACATCCATTATAATAAATTTAAATAAAATGGTTATCTATAAGCTTGCTGTTTCACTTTTGACTAAATCTCTTCAGGTGGAGTTGAGACTGTCCGGTGTTAACATTTAAACATCACATGGGGAAAAAAATCTCATAGGCTATAACAATTTATTTTATTTTTATTTTTTATCAGTAGAGCTGTGAACCTACCTCATCTAATTGCACTATACTAACTTTGTTGTAGTGTTGATTGCAATGATCTATCTATCTATCATACACAATTATGAATATGCATTGTGAATTGTTTCTTACAGCTCCGAACAGCTCTTTTGACTGGATATGACTGGCTATTTTCAGATACACTATATAGGCAAACGTATTGTTAATTTTTTAATTTTTTTTTCCTTTACACATAATTTTAATGACATTCTAAATCCATCAATATTGGAAAAGGTCCCTACTTTGCAGCTATAACAGCTTCTGCTCTTCTGGCAAGGATTTCTGGCAAGGATTTCCAGAGATCTTAGAGTGTGTCTGTGGGGAATTTTTGCTCTTTCATCCTGAGGAGCATGTGAGGTCAGGTCCTAATGTTAGACAAGAAAGCCTGGCTCACAATCTAGTTTATCCCACAGGTGGGGTTGAGGTCAGGCTTCTTTGCGGGTTACTCAAATTCTTCCACACCAAACTTTTTACATTTTGCACAATGGTGTGCCATTGCAATCTCCTGCCATCTGCCAAATCCAGACTCACTTCTCAGACTTCCAGACATCGAGGTGTGGTTTGGCACTTCACGTATGTTTCCTCTGCTCCTCAGTCCAGTGGCTGCTTTACACCTTTCCATCTGACGCTTTGTATTGCATGTGCTGTCATGAGGCATTCATTTAAGCTGCTTGATCATGAAAACCCATTCCTCCTTTATCTTCTGAAACTATGTGCTAGTCATACAACCAAACATCAGCTAATATATTTTCAGATCAGACCAAACAGACCATTTTACATGATGTATTTCACCCAGTCATGGTATGATAGGTTGTAGTTAGGATAGGTTTTGTACACAGAAATATTTAAATTCTAAGGTGAAAGGTGTTTAACTATGGAAGACAAATGAAAAATCATATTAGCATTCCCCTGATGTCACAGGTTGACCCCACTGCCCCAGTGTGTGTGTGTGTGTGTGTGTGTGTGTGTGTGTGTGTGTGTGTATATATACATACATAGTACTGTGCAAAAGTTTTAGGCAGGTGTGAAAAAATGCTGTAAACAAAGAATGCTTTCAGAAATGGAGTGTTAAAAATGTTAGTCATTTATTTTCATCAATCAACAAAATGCAGTGAAGTAACAAAAGAGAAATCTAAATCAAATCAGCATTTGGTGTGACCACCCTTTGCCTTCAATTCTTCTAGGTACACTTGCACACAGTCTTTGAAGGAACTCTGCTGGTAGGTTGTTCCAAACATGACTGTGTTTCAACCTCCGTGTGACATTGATGATCATCAGCACCTGTTTGGTAAAATTGGTTGATCATACACCAACTATAATCCTACAAAATCCCTGACTTTGTGCAAGTGTACCTAGAAGAACTGATGCTGGTTTGAAGGCAAAAGGTAGTAACTCCAAATACTGATTTGATTTAGATTTTTCTTTTGTTTTTCATCTTGTAAATTGATAAAAATAAACAATCATTATTTATATTTCTGAAAGCATTCTTTGTTTACAGCATTTTTTCACACCTGCCTAAATCTTTTGCGTGTGTGTGTGTGTGTGTGTGTATATAATATTTCACAATGCATGATTGATATATAATATAAGGTATACAGAATACTGTGCAAAAATCTTTATACACCACCTTTTGTTTGTGTGTTGCAGACGCTGTGGGGACAGTAATGACAGCACGCTTCCAGTTGCCTGCTGGCAGAAGCTCCGATGTGGGAGAGTCCGAAGTGGCCCAAGACAGACAGAGCACAAAGGTGGTGTGTGACGTTTTGCTGCTGGACAACACAGTGCAAGCCTTCAGAGTTAATGTAAGTACAAACAAGAGTGTCTTGCACTAGGCATTAAGTGTTGGTGTGGCTGCAGGTTTTCATCCCATTCGGGCAGGAGCTCACCTGATTGCACCCAATTTATCAGTGTGTCTCAGTCTTTAAACTGCTTAATTATAAGTACATGGTTAATGTAAGAGTTATGTAATTAATTAATCTTTATCTGCCTTTATCTGCCTTTATCTGCCTGTTGCTTTTTTTACTTTTATCTGTTAGTTTCAATTGAAAAAATGATCAATTCATCCAAAGTGTAAATCAAAAAAATAACTCTTCTGCCAATTAATTTAAATGGATTGGCCACACACAAAGCTTGGCTGACTGGTTTTGCTGCTGCAGATATTGCTAAATTGACTGATAAATAGCAGATTTCACCTGGCAATTGGCATTTCTTTTTTTTTTTTTTTGATAGCGTCAAAATAATGCTGCTTTATTAAGGTACGATTGTACGCAGTTTGCCTTGCCACTCTAGCTGGATTTAGACTGAAAGCCATTCTAAATACTCATTCTAAAATTCTACACATTTGTCTGCACTTTGGTGATATTATCAGTTGATGTGTTTCCGTCGTGTAAAAGCAGTAATCTTCTCCCCAGGCTGGGTGTTTCAGGGATTTTACCCTACTTGACGTCAAGCAAAACCACATTAACGCACGGCCTCTTCTGGCTCTACAATGTCACAAGATAGACAAAAGAGAAAGCATGGAGCCCAGATTTAGCGGTGAACTTTATCACAGTTATTTTCACCAAACATGCGTCTTAAAATCTGCTGTACAAGCTTAAACACTGCTTAAGCTGTTGACTGCATAAGGGGTGAGGAGAATATTGTGTAAATTAAATTTTTTTGCTGATCTATCCCTTGGTTCGTGGTTGTGGCACTGTGACTAACTCGACCGCCAATGACAGTCATCACAACCGAAGCGTGCACATCCTGCATCATCTTTTGCACCGTTAATTGTATCAGAGTAGTAAATGGAAGACTCATAATACACCCCCCCACCCCCTTTCGTTTCGGCCAGTGAGCCAAAACGTATGCATTTGCATACATTTGAATAAATTAGTTTATATTAGTATGCATTGTTGTGTTTGGTATAGACCCCCTGAGTACTACATGATTACAGCATAAACTGTCAGCAGCTACAACTGTCTGGAAAAACGACTCTCATCCTCACTCTGCCTCTTCATCCTTTCCTGTTTCTCTTTCCTGTCCTCTCTCTCTTTCTCTCTCTCTCTGCCTTGTACTCATCTACCCTGCCTCTTTGTCATTTTCTCCCAATCGCTCTTTTCCCTCTGGCTCTAACTCTCATTTTCTCTGTCTTTCTCTCTTCCCTCCCCTCTATTCATGTAGAAGCAGGATCAGGGACAGGTTTTGCTGGACATAGTTTTTGAACATCTGCAGCTGACGGAACGAGACTATTTTGGACTTCAGCTCACTGACGACTCATCAGACAATCAGGTAACAGCAGCTGCTTGGTCAGTTTTTATACATATACATACATATATTGTGGGCAGTGGTGGCCTAGTGGTTAGGGCGTTGGCCACATAGTCGGAGGATCGGGGGTTCAAACCCCTTCCCAGTGGGTTGCCCTGAGGTACCCTTGAGCAAGGTGCCATCCCCGTCCCGCTCCTCCCTGCGATGGGCTGGCGACCTGTCCAGGGTGCGTCCCCCGTCCTCGCCCTATGTGCACTGGGTTGGACGCCAGCACTACCCCGCGACCCCGTTTGGGACAAGCGGCAGAAAATGGATGGATGAATGGACATACATATATTTTTACATATGTACATGCATAAACACACACACACACACACATACATACATGTAGGCATTACAAGCCCAGGGTCAGCCTAACCATAGCTTTATTGTATAAGCTGATGTGTGGCCATTGCATATATTTGTGAATAAATTTAGCTTGTTAGCCTGTGAAAGGTTTCTGTTTTGATAGATGTTTCAGGAAGTAGCATTTGCTTTCTGCTAGTTATATGCAACAGTGTGTCTGCCATTTAAACATTTCTTAATAATTTGCATTTCTTAATGCAAAATATGTTTGATATGTGGTCTAACAATTGTACCTTCAATGCATTTAAATAGGGATCACCCTTCCAAAGCAGTCACATTTCATTAGTTATGTGTGCGAATACCATGTGATGTATGTGTTTGACTTTATGATTATGTATGTGAGAAAATAACAGGAAGTTAGATTGGCAAGGTTCTGCTGCTAGTATTGGGGGGACAGCCCTGTATTAGATATACAATGAAAAGCCAGGCCGAGTCGAGTCTTGTGTTCTTCCTCTAACATTAGAAGTTTTGCCTCTGTCACCTTTGGCTTGCTCAGTAGGGGCTCAGACCCAGATTCTGTAAAGCTACTTTAGGACGACAACAACAGCTGTAAAAAGCACTATAGAAATAAAACTGACTTGACCTTTCACCTGTCAGGTTCCGGACTGCTTCAAGTAACAATCCTTTTACGATGCGACAGTCTGAAGGAAAGAACTGAAGTGCTAAAATTAGTTTTGGAAAAAGGAAAGAGGCAAAGTAACTGTTTATTAGACTAGTTTTAGTAATAACAATTTTAGATAAAAACATGTCATTTTAAAGGTGAAACATCAGACGGGGATAGTACGCAGAAAGCCTGGATATTACATGCACACACATTTTGGGTAAGATCTAGGTAATAAAAGCATCTAAACTTGCCCTAGGCAGCGGTGGCCTAGTGGTAAGGGAGTTGGCCACAGAATCAGAAGATTGTGAATTCAAACCCCTCACCAGTAGGTTGCCCTGAGGTACCCTTGAGCAAGGTACCATCCCCGTCACTGCTCCCCAGGCGCTTTCATAGCCGCCCCCTGCTGCATGTTGTGTTTTTGTGCATGCAGAGATCCAATTTTGTTGTGGTGTGCTGTACTGTGTATGCTCACAATGACAAGAATAGTCACTTTCACTTCCCCCCCCCCACCTTGTTTGTTTTCCTCATAACTGCCTTGGTAGCCTACTAGGCTGTGTTCTGTGAACTTTCTCATTTCCAACACCTAGAATGTGTGAAAATATTTCAGTATTACTTATCGCATCTTTCCTAATAATCTGATTGTGAGTTAACATAAGAAGGCAATTTGAAGGTGGAAGAGGGCATTCCCAATGTTGGCAAAAAAACTGATCACATCTAGAAACTGACATTTTGTTTTGCAATGTTCTTAGAGCAGTCTCACAAAGAGAAATTAGATTTCTTGATGATTTAATGTTCCATGGCCGCATTTTTAGCCCTGTATGGACTTGTTTCCGATTCATATTTACACTTTTACAATACAGATCAACCTTCCTTGTAGAACAAACACACATTTAGACAAATAAAAAAAGTAATGGATGGGTAGATGCAGTCAAACATGATCGCGTACACTGGACAGACTATAGAGTTGAGTCTTGGGTCATGTCACACTCCAGTGGTTTGTAACCGAGCCTGAAGAGGGACTGTGTCGCAGTGTGTTGCAGCACAGTGGAGGAAAGAAAAGGGCCAAATCTATTATTCATATGTTCTGATGAATGTGTTATATATGAGGAAATGTCCTAAATGCTTTACTCTGCATTTTACAGATTGGCTTACAAATGGAAATTGAATTGAATTTTACACTGATTACTTTTTATTATACTGTACACAGAGGTGGCTGGATCCAAGCAAACCTATAAGGAAACAACTGAAAAGTATGTGAAATTGGGTATAATTTTCTACCAGTATTCTTGCTTGTGTAATTGGATTTCTTGTAGGATCAAACTGACTGCACTTTTGTATCTTTTCAGGGGTGGCTCCAAATAATTTGAGCTTTAGGGTGAAATTTTTTGTAAGTGATCCAAGCAAACTGCAAGAGGAGTACACTAGGTGCGTATATATATATATATATATATATATATATATATTTTTTTTTTTAAATCTTTTAAGTTTAAAAGCCAAATACTCTTGTTTTTGCTACATCCAACTTGAATCGTGCTTGTTTTTAGGTACCTGTACTTTTTGCAGCTGAAACAGGATATCTTCAGTGCAAGGTAAATATTGCAATATGTATTTAATACATTGTGCGAGTTACATTTTCTTAAAATTGATGAAAGTAACATCTATCAGTAATTTTGATACGTGTTTTATGTTTGGTTACGGTTCGGTTATGTTATCTAGGGATGTGAATTCTTTGTAATACCTAAACTCTTTTACACCATGACATGTTGCTCATTTCAGCCATAAATAATATATTTTTTTAAATTCAAATTTAACCATTGAAAACATTGCATTTATCTTTAATATCAATTTTATCATTTATTTTCATTGTAACATAAAAGAAATAGTAGAATATTCTGAAATGTTGTTGTTGTTTTGTTTGTTTTTTTTTTAATCACTCAAAATATAATCATCCTCCTTTCCTTATACATTCCAAATACATTATTACGCAATCTGAAATCAGTCATTTTCTGTAGCTTTTTGGTAAATATAACATAGTCTATGTCCTCTTGGTTTCTGTTAGGTTACCGTGTCCACAGAATGCAGCAGCTCTTCTGGCCTCTTACGCCATTCAGGGTACGTATTATTGCAATTCATTCTTTTCCCCTGTTTTTGCTTTTTAGTCTTGGCCAGGAATAAAGATACACATCAGTGTAGATTATTACTGCAACAGTACACGGTTTTCAGATTAATGTAACTCTATATGTAATAATTAAATATGTGATATAATACTTTAATGGCTTAAATACTTTAATGGCTTATTTGTTTCCAATCTCTCTTTCAAAATTAATTTATCAAACACAGTGACTTATTCAGCCACTTTTACTCTTTTAAGTTCAAACGCAAATTTGAATTTGGTATAAGCTACAGAGCCTTAGCAAAACTCTTAAAGATCTGTCAGTACAATTATTTGCAATAAAAGTAATCATCCTTGGAAATGAGTTCAAAGAAGATCTCTCTCAGACAACAAGGAAGGTAAAAGAAGCCGCCAGTCATTCAGAAAATTATGAAGGGTGTTCTGAAAGCAGCAGGAACAACAGTTGGACAGCAATGAACATCCATCAGTCCATCTAGCCATCTCTTTCTACACCACTCAAAATCTTGCAAAACTCCTCTGTTACAAAAGCCCAAAATGGAAAAAAAAAATCTTAAATGTGTACATGAGAAATTAGACTAATCAGAATGAAACAAGACAACTTTAATTCAGCTTGTCGTGCTTGGAGAAAAAAACACCTTACCCACAGTGAAACATGGAGCCACGAGCATCATAATATATCTGATTCTCTGCAAACAGTACTAGGGCATTACACGTAATCAAGTGAAATGTGGTCTTGCCAATCTCAGGATTTGAATCCTCTTAAATAATCTGCATTTAGGGAAAAAAATGACGAATAAAGAGTCTTTCTATAGTTAATGTATGTCACTTTCTGGGTAATTCTATTAAAAACAGCACGTTATAATTCTCTCTATATCTCTCTCTCTCTCTCTCCTCCCTCTCTCTCTCTCTCTCTCTCTCTCTCTCTCTTAATCCGTTGGCCAATCTGGCTCCAAACCTTTTGTCTCTAGATTAACCCCAATTCTTGAGCTGGGGTTTAGCTGATGTTTGTTTTGAAGTTTTTTTAGGGTCAATCAAATAAAGGAAGAGGCTTTAATTTGGCTTAAATAGGGGCAGGTCAGGTCAGATCCTCATAATCAAAATATCCGTTAAATGTGTTATCAGCTGTCAGCAGTCTAATTTGCAATCACAGGCCTGGCTTTCGTGACATACTTGTAGTATACAAATGGCTTATGTTTTAGTATGTGCTGTAATGATCCTGACCAACCTCAGATGAAAAGGTTCTGTTAATGTTTGGATAAATAAAAGCATTTATATCGTTTAAAAGAAATCAGTTACCACTCAGCAATGGCCAGGTTTTTTGCGGAGCGTGCTTTGGATTCACCAATGTGCTGTGCAGTGGTAGCTTGGTGATTAGGGAGTAGGTTCCAGTAGGTTACTCTGAGGTATGGATATGGCTGCCTACTGCTGCACGCTGGGTGTGTTAAAAGTAGATGCATTTCATTGCGGTTCACTGTGCGCTGGACTGTGTTCGCAATCACAAAATAGTCACTTTCACTTGCAATAGCTGGTGAAGTAAATTGCTAATATGTTCAAAACAGTCCTGACCTCAAAGAGTAATCTCAGGTCAGATTTCACAGTATTTCTTCTGCTAAAGTATTTCTTTGATACAGATACACATGAAGTGACCATGTTTGACTAAATCTTGTTATATACAGTACTGTTCAAAAGTTTTAGGCAGGTGTGGAAAAAATGCTGTAAACAAAGAATGCTTTCAAAAATGGAAGTGTTAATCATTTATTTTCATCAGTCAACAAAATGCAGTGAATGAACAAAAGAGAAATCTAAATCAGATCAATATTTGGTGTGACCACCCTTTGCCTTCAAAACAGCATCAATTCTTCTAGGTACACTTGCACACAGTTTTTGAAGGAACTCAAGGCTAGTAGGTTGTTTCAAACATCTTGGAGAACTAACCTCAGATCTTCTGTGGATGTAGGCTTCCTCAAATCTTTCTGTCTCTTCATGTAATCAAGACACACTGGTTGATGTTGAGATCAGGGCTCTGTGGGGGTCAGAAGAATTGATGCTAGTTTGAAGGCAAAAGGTAGTAACACAATTATTGATTTGATTTAGATTTTTCTTTTGTTCGCTCACTTTGCATTTTGTAAATTGATAAAAAATAAACAATCATTATTTATATTTCTGAAAACATTCTTTGTTTACAGCATTTGTACACACACACACACACACATATATGGCTATATGGCTCAATATATACTTGCCTATGGACCTATGGCTCAAGAGATCTCAGGGTTGAATCCCACCTCCAGCACTACCACCACTGGGTTCCTGAGCAAGACCCTTAACCCTGAGTTGCTCCAGGGGAACTTTCCCTGTAATTAGGACATTGAAGTCGCTCTGGTTAAGAGCGTCTGCTAAAAGTCGCAAATGTAAATGTAAAAGTCGCAAATTTTTTTTTTTCCCCCATTCACAAAATTTCGTTTTGTGCTCTTTGAATTGCAGATTTGACTATAAGAAGAACAATATGCATTGCTTATAATTCAGTGTTTAAAGAGGTTGAATTCACAGTTTAAAACTTACATGTCAGGGTCTGAACATCTGGTTGTGACTTTTGGCACCATGTCGCACATTTACCAGACCAAGAGCAAATTGCAGGAATCCCTGCACAAGAGTTTCAAAGGGTAAAGTACCCATTGTGCTCTCTGTCATGTTCACACACACAAACACACATACTTGGTTACACTGTGTGCTTTGTGTTCCAGCTGAGTTGGGGGACTATAGCCAGTCAGAGCACTTGCCTGGCTACCTCTCAGAGTACAGCTTCATTCCTAACCCTCCAGAGGACTTTGAGAAGGAGGTGGCCAAACTGCACCAGCAGCACAAGTAAGGTCGAAGAAAGAACAAATGAGTGAAGATTCCTATTACCTAGATGTTAAACTTTGTTTTACCATTTTAACTGAGCACAGTACATATTACATTGCCATCCAGAAGTACCATTCTAAAACAAATGTTCAGCATTTTTATTCTGTTTTATGAGAAACAATGTCCCACAGTGTGAAAGTGTAGACAATAAAACTTTAAGAATTTAATTATATGCTTAGGCTTGTACCTTGATTATGACATGAAAGCAAACCAGGAGAATTTCTTCTAAAATTTGGATGGTGCTGTCACCTCATAGTGAGAAGGTTCTGGGGTTGATTCCCAAGTGTGGCAGTCCAGGTTCTCTCTATGCAAGTGAGTTTCCTCCGGGAGCTCCGGATTCCTCCCACAGTCCAGAGATTTGCATGTTAGGTGGATTGGAGATGCTAAATTACCCCTAGATGTGTGTGTGTGTGTGTGTGTGTGTGTCCACCCTGTGATGGACTGGTGACCTGTCAAAGGTGTTTCCCCGCCTTTCACTCTGTGAGAGCTGGGATGGATTCCAGCACTGCCCACAACCCCAATTAGGACAAGCGGCTCAAGAAATAAGTGAGTGAGAGAGAGTGTGAGTAGTTCTAGCATTGGCTAACCTATTGGTGTGGCAGGCATGAAGTCCAAAGACTCCAAAGGGATGGCCCTCTCAGCCAATCACCCTCAGGATGATGCTGGATTCAGGACGGTATCACCTTACAATGTCCTGAGATGTTGATGTAAAAATGTTCATTTGATTCAGAGCAAGCATGTTCAAGCCCATACCCTCCAAGTGCTGATGGTATCGTGGGGAGTTCTATATTGTGGTTGGACCTGTGGACGACCACTTTGGGCAGAAGACTGAGACAAAAAGAGCAAAACAGAATAACATATAAAATGATTAGTTTTTTTTCCCCAAAGAATTTGGAATTCCTTCAGTCTTATTTGAATTTAAACATGACTTAAAATTGACTCATAATATGTAATCAGAATTTTTTTATTTTAATGAAAAAAAAGGAACTCTGTCTACTTTGACTTTGTTTCTGCATTTAATATTATTTGAGATGTAAGATGCTCATAAGTAAACAGATTTTATTTTGATATTCTATGAAACAACTTTTTTTTTTTTTTTTTTAATCCCCCCAAAAAATTTGTTTACTGTTGCTGTAACATGACCTATTTTACTTCACTTTATATTAGGTGCTAAAAACAATTATGTACTATTATTGTTACAGAAGCTGATCAGATCTTTTTCTTTTTGTTTTCTTTGTTTTTTTTTTTCCTCTGACATTCAATTTTTTTGCCAGTGCTCTGCTAGTGTGCTGTCAGTTTGGTGCTGGCTTAAGTGAACATCTATAATAGCATGATGGGACTGAGGGGCAAAATAAGGGACGCAGCTGAATATAAACACACACACACACACTCACACTCATGCAGGAACAAGGCAGCTCATTGTTCCCAGCTCCCAGGGATTGAGTCTCCTTACAGACTACTGCACAAATGATCTCTCTCTCTCTCTCTCTCTCTCTCTCTCTCTCTCTCTCTCGCCTCTTTCTTTCTCAGTGGACTCTCTCCAGCTCAGTCAGAGTTTAACTACTTGAGTGCTGCCAGTTCGTTAGAGCTGTACGGAGTAGAACTGCACTATGCTCGGGTCAGTAACTAACTCCCCCCTTAACTCTCCGCGTTTACCCTTTTATTGAGGCCAGCAGTTCAGTATTTGGCCCTGGACTGCAGTCTTTATTCACAGCTTTCCTTAGCAAATATGCAGCCATCTTGGTAAACTGTATTGATCAGACTAAAGTATCAAGCCAATAATTTTTCCAAACTAATTAACATTTTTTCCTTATATTATCAACTTTAAACTGCTTATTCTGTTGTTGCTGCCAGTCTTTCATTTATCTTATGTAAGTTCTAGATGCCCTAGGTGTCAGTAAAATGACTTCACAGCTTTGATTAGAAAGCCCATAAAATCAAATCAGTCTGAATGCGTTAAGCATAAATGAGTTAAGATACTGATCTCAATTTCTCTACATAATTATGTGACAGGACCAGTCCACTGCTGAGGTCTACATTGGTGTGATGTCTGCTGGGATCTCCATTTATAAGAACAGGGTACGGATCAGCCACTTTCCATGGTGAGTGGAATTGCAATTTAACAAAACATGCACTTACAAACTGAGAACCTTCCTGACAATCATTAACTGAATGCATTAAATCAGTTTCTACTGTTTGAGTTTAAAGGCATATTTAGACAGGATTAAAGGGCCCATATCACTGAAAGACAATCTGTAGTATGTAAACACAGAAAGTGTTTCAGCCTGTTATGAAATCGCTGTTTAATAACCAACACATTTGTATATATCAACCCCACCTTATCACATCAAACCTAAGAGGAATGTTCCAGCCCAGGTATCTTGTTTTTACCACTATCTCAAACCATGTTTAGTGTTTAAGCAGAATGAACAGTATAGATTCTGCATCACAAAACAGATTTAAATTGCCGTACACATTTAAAAGTTTTGTCAAATTTCTTAACTGGGTGAAAGTACTTTGACTTCATATTGGGATTGGCAGGAGGAAATACAAAAGCACGTTCCTTCAGGCTATTTAAAGCCACAGCCACAGCTATAAAGCATTAATTTATACTCACAATGTAGTGACAGTTTTCTGATTTCCACATGTGATAACGTTGGAATCTGTAGAAATTAAACTCCCTGGAAATTTGCTCATAATGCACTATTTATTCCCACTAAGAAGCAAGAGAGTAGTCTTTTAATTATTTTTGCATTCTTTTTAAACTAGTTCAATTCTAACACCGCTCAAGACAATTGACAGCTTATGAGTCAATGAAGCAATAGCAGTATTAGGTGTTATAACTCTGTTCATCCATTTAAAAAAGTATTGGCTCTTTAAATTCAGCGTATTAAAAATTCTTCATGGTCCGGACATTAATGACTTTATATGGCTTCCTTATAAGTTGTGGATCATTTCTCAGTGCAGTTTTTTGTGTAGTTTTCTTGTAAAATATCTTTTTAAATAGCTTTTTTTTTTTTTTTTTTTTTTAAAGATGGTTTCAATTTGGGGGTTTTTCTTCTCATCGCTGATGTCCAACTATTGATGTCATTTCCTTTCCCTTTTCCTTTTTTTCAGGGTGAAAATTGTAAAAATCTCCTTTAAATCGAAGCAGTTTTTTATTCAACTTCGTAAAGAAATGGTAAGCGATGGGTCATATTTATTCCACGTTTCCTGTCATACGATGTCAAGTTTTTGAGAAATATCAAAGCGCTCTCGCAATTTTGGATTTGATCTTGCAGCCAGAGGTCCCACTGGTCTTGTTTAGACGTGCAAGAGAAGGCATAAAGCCCACTTAATAATGCAAAGCGTCTTGAGTGTTTATGACATGACAATTCATAATTGATGGAGTCCTTTGCATATTTGAATATTCATTCTTTCAGCTGGTAGAAGTAGAAGAACGAATCTTTCACCTCAGGCTTGATCACCTCAGGCTTCCTTAATATGTAGATCTCATTGGCAGGCCTTGTGCAGTGAAAACATGCACTCATGTTTATTCATTAAATATAAATGTTAGCTGTATGTTGGGGAGAAGCACTGTGCAGTACATGGTACAGTAGAGTGACTATTACTGTTATTATCTTCCTGTGGTTACCACAATAAGTTGCTTCACGATACAGCTTCTGTAGCACATAAATGTAAGTGTACAAAACTGCATAATAAGTTTTCCATTTGAATTATAAACATGGTACCCACAGATTATTATAAAGTCTTATTTGACAGGCTGAAAGTTCTCCACAAGAAGGAGCTATCAGCAATAAAATCCTGTGCTTTCTCCATTATTTAACTGGGTTACTGAACCCCCCCAAAGTTCTTGCTCCACAGCTGGTGAAGTAACCTCACCAAGCGGGTAATTGCAATCTCATTTATCATTGATGCTTGGCAGGATTTTCATTGCTTAACAGTTTGGATTTTGAACATCGTTATTTAAAGTCAATTTGTTTCACCTCTTTATTTTTGAAGGTTTATTAACATTTAAATGATCATTTGTGTGCATATTGCCTTTTACCTGCCTGTTTTGCATGCTGTATTTTTTTTTTTCTTTTTACATTTAAAAAAGTGACATTTAGCTTTTAACCTTAAAGCAGTTTGTATTTATTTTTTTGCAAAAATCTCTTTTCAAATAATCACTGAATTACCTATAATGACAGCCCTGTACTTAGTGTCATGTACGTGAGTAGAAATTCATTTGTACTTAAATGAGTATGAAAATGTGAACACTTCTCCTATTTGTGAGGAAAGAATTGTGCTTCCCTTTTTTTTTTTTTTCCCTTTTATAATATTGTGATATCGCTAATTTCTGAGATTTTTCTCACTTTTGGATCTTTCTAAAACAAAACCTAAAAAAAGAGTAGTGCACTGCCTGTTCCTAGCACTGGATACACTAAGAAAAAGAAAGTCGGTACTTGAATATTTTCCTTCTCTGGTTGTACTTAACTTTTTAAAATGTTTTTTGGAAAAGTACTTTTTTTCCTTTTCATTTAAATAACAATATTTGTAATTGGATAATGGGTTAATATCAGAGGTGGAACGAGAAGAGTCCAACATCAATGACTTTTTTTTACCAGTTGGTTTTATTTTTTTCCAAGCACTGGACAGAATTTCACAAATATTCATATTGTGTTTGAGTTTTGCGGTATTAACTTGGCGTTTTTCCCCACCTATAGCATGACTTTAGTTGTGTAATCACTCAGACCAGAATAAGTGCACCTGAACGGTCCCTCATTGCTTGAGGCACATAAGCATGTTTACTGTTGAGACTCTACGAGCATGTCGTGCCAAGGTGTGGTTTAAAGGCGATTTATTGGTGAAGATTTGCTAATGAAGCCTGGCTTATCCCCTGATTAGCTAGCTTGACATGACCACTAGACTTCAGAGTAGTAATGTGATTATCCTGCAGTGGTAGTGAGAGGATGGCACTGTAACGGTGCACACTAGAGCGTTCTGCTGATCTTAGCAAGTGAGCTTCTCATGTAGTTTAATATTAAGTTGGAAAAACCCCCAAGTGTGTTTTCCTATTAAACCTGAAACTAAAGAGTAACACCACTGGCTGTAAAAAAAAAAAAAAAAAACTCTTTGCATGCTTGCCATCAGTGTAATATACCAGTAAAATGAGGGGGCTGACAGAAAATTAAGGTGAAAGCTAGATATGATTTATGTAATTTGTGTCTTCATCTTTCTCTTTCTCTCTCTCCCTCCCTCAGAGTAAGAGTAGGGAGTCTCTGTTGGGCTTCAGTATGGTGAATTACAGAGCATGTAAAAATGTGTGGAAAGCCTGTGTCGAGCATCACACTTTCTTCAGACTGGAGCGGCCGATGCCTCCGCAAAAAAGCTTCTTTGCACACTATTTCACCCTCGGCTCCAAGTTCCGCTACTGGTGAGAGCTTTACTTATAGGATGTCGGGCAATTCATACACATTTAGGAATTCCCCCTCTTTTTTACGACTTCTGATTCAGCTTCCTAGGATGTTTATGAGGTGAACCAGGTGTTTTACTTTACATTTACTTATTAGCAGGCTCTTTTTGTTACACACTTAAAAGGGAGGTTCAACACTCAATCCACATTGCAGATGTAAGTGAGCATTACGTGCTAAACAATTTAAAAGTACAGTGTATAAGAAATAGAGAAGTAATGAGTAAATAGTGAGTTAGGCATGTAATAGAGGAGGCATTCTCGGAATAAACTTTTAAAAAGTTTATGTTGGTAGAGATGGATGCCTTCAGTGTTTTGTACATAAGTGATGTCTGAAAACAATGTGTCTGAAAGAATCTTCTTATTTCCTCAGCGGGAGGACGGAAGCACAGTCTGTCCAGTATGGGAAAGAACGGGGAGTCAAGGACAGAGTGTTTGCCAGGTGAAAATCTTCACACATGCTTTAAGGCGAATTCTGTAGCCAAAAATTCTGTAGCCATTTTTGTTTCCCAAAGGTTTTTTGAATACCTAGTGGTTTTTGGTGCCATTGCATGGGGTTTGTAAGACTGATCTCAATTTCTCTATCTTTCTACATGTAGAAAATTTAAGTATAACAGTTTAACCTCATTATAAGGATTCTTTGTGGGAGACCTGGCCACAAAACTCTTATTTCTTAGATATTTAAGCTTAAGCTCTTAGTTTACTTTTCAGAAGGGCACCTTTTGGGAAATAATTTTCATTTGAAGGGTAGCAGCTGACACAACAGGTATGGGAAAAGTCATTTGAATTGCTACAGTGCTTGGAGCAATTTTCATCATCCCTCATAAGTTCGTAATATATAAGAATATGGAGTGTTGTCCTTCAGGGTGCTGACAAGTTCTTTTGGTGTATTGCTCATTGTGTTTTGTAGGGAAACTCTGCCAGTTTTGCAGATAAGCTCAGTGGAACAAACACCTTTGGTTTAGTTTAGTTACTTATTGCACCCTTTTTAAATCTTGAGCATGAGTTTACTGGAGCAATGGCCTAACTGGTTCATGACTAAATGTAGCTTTGAGGAGGCAAGACATTACATTGAACCTTTACGAACATATGAGATGTTAAAAGTTAGCTTCTTGTTTTTTGCTGATCTGTCTGACTAATCATTCCTGATGCCAGATTTTTAAAAAAATAAAGAAATGCACGATTAAAAGGGCAGTAAATATTGTGCAAACTGGAGGTTTTAATCATCATACATTTGCATCAGACTGTTTCAAGTTGTGTGTCTGCGTGGGTTTTCTCCAGGTGCTCTGGTTTCCTCCCACCGTCCAAAAACATGCATGTCGGGTGGACTGGAGATGCTAAAGCCCCCCCTAGGTGTGAGTGTGTATGTGTGTTTGCCCTGTGATGGACTAGCGACCTACCCAGGGTGTTTCCCTTC
This sequence comes from Hepsetus odoe, assembly GCA_017165825.1. Classification (NCBI taxonomy): domain Eukaryota; kingdom Metazoa; phylum Chordata; class Actinopteri; order Characiformes; family Hepsetidae; genus Hepsetus; species Hepsetus odoe. The sequence continues at coordinate 4,083,600 of CM029391.1, forward strand.
CTTTCATCCCCTAAGAGCAGGGTGAGGTTCCAGCACTGCCCCCGACCATATGCAGGACAGTGAGTGAGTGAGTGAGTGAGTGAGCGGTGTAACATGGAATTGCACATGTGGATTTCAAGACTATATGACATGCTGAAAGCAATAAAAACTGACAAAAAAAGTGCAAAATAGTCACCTTAAGTGCATTCACTTCATAGACCCAGTGCAAAACTATTGAACATCAATGAAGTCTTGGCACAACTGAGGACATATTGATGAAAATGGCCCTAAGCAAGACCTTTAACCCTGAGTTGCTCCAAGGAGGACTGCCCCTATAATTAGGACAAGGAAGTCGCTCTGGATAAGAGCGTATGCTAAATGCCGTAAATATAAATATTCAGGTGAAGAGGCAAAAATGAAAGGGCTTAGACTTTCATGCATGTGGGTGAGAGTGTGTTCACTCCTTGAGCTGTTTTCCATGCGCGCGTATGTGGTTGAATATTCTGAGAAAGATACGCCTAAACACAGGAAGTTTTACCCAGTCAGTAGTGTACGTGCGAGTGTGTTAAAAGACACTCCCCCTAATTTTTAGAGCAGAGTTTACTGTTTATCGTAGTAAATGATGTTGGGACTCAAGCTGAGGCTAAAGCTTTCATACTATGCTGCTACCAGGTACTGTTAAGTTTTATATATATTCTTGTTTGTCAATTTCAATTTTTCAATTTATTCTTGTATAGCGCCTTTTACAACAAAGTTGCCCCAAAGTTTGTCATGACTGTATTCTGTTTTATAATATCTGTTAAATTAAGAGACTGTTTCAGCAGCTTTATGTATCCCTGGGAGATCCATTTAATTAACAGGCCCCTTTACATCTAAAGTAAGCTGTGTGTTTTATATATATTCTTATTTAATAACTTTTTAAAAACAGATATCTACCTTTATCTGTTGCGGTGCACTTGAGAATTATTGGCAGTTAAAGATCATATCAGCTTGAGTATACACTGAAGAAACTGAAGTGGTAGTTCTGATGGTTGTGGTGACAGAGATCAGTAGGATAAATGTTGCTGACAAGTGTGTTTTGACTTTAGGTCACCCAGCAAGCCCCTCGTCAGGAGGTTGGTGAGTGGAATGGACTGGGAGACGGTCAGCAGGAACTCTCTCTCAGACGACCGACTGGAGACACAGAGTCTACCCAACCGTTCTCCACCAGGATCGCCCAACCAGTGCGTTACACCCACTCTCTCAGACACACTTTCAGGTTTTGGGATATTGCATCAACTGGTGTAAATCTGGAGCTGAGTAATACTGCTGACATCTCCACCAATCCCTAACCTTAATTTCAGTATACAAAAGAAATTCTTATGGTTTTTATCATGGCTTCAAAAATTCACATTGAATCATAGCAGCATGAAGACATTTGGTCCCCACAAAGAAAAAAACTAACACAAACATGCACCAATCCAATCAAACAATTTAAGAAATGCACAGTTATATACACAGACACACACATTGAAGAACTGTCTTTACCCTCTGTCTCCAGCAGTTCCATTTTCACTCCGGATGGCACTCGAGTGCGGCCATCCTCTATTGGCCACCTGGTGGATCATGTGATCGATGACTCCCAGTGCCAAGCATTTGCCAACCATAAGTCTGCATCCTCCACGCAGGCTAACAGCATCAGTCTGGACTCCACCCCGTAAGTTTGGACCTCCTGATCTGCTGCAAATCGGTGTCCCTTCAAAAAGATAACAGCACTTTCTCCTTTAAACGGCCGTCACCAGGGTGCCAATAATTCTAGACAGTTTGTTATTAAATGGTGGTTAACCCAGGGTTGTATATTAAGCTTCAGTTAGGATGTGAGTGTTCTGGGTTTCACAGCACAAATAGGGTATAATACTAGTAGTAATTCCAAAAAATTGAACAAATGGTCAATTTAAAAGCAAATTTAAAAAATAAATAAATAAAGCAATTTTAAAAGCGGAAGTATGTCAGCTTTCTCCTTTAGGGGGCGCTCTTAGCATACAATAAGTTTGCTGTCGTTGAGAGAAACCCAAATCATCAGGAGCTCATGAACGTATGGTTGAAATTTCATTTGGCAAACTGGGTTAAATAGTAAATGATCAATGGTAAGGCTCAGTTTCATTTAAAATTTGAAAAATAAAAAAGCATGTAAGCCTAAGATTGCAAAAGCCTTTAGCTTCCAAATGTTGAAGGTATTCCAGGTGTTCAAGCACAACATGTAATAAAATGTACAGCCTTGGGAAAGATCAGTTTACAAGTTTAAATGAAGCATGAAATAGATTACAGTTAAAGGACAAATTAAGAAAGCTAACTGTGGAGTAAAAATCTGAAAAGGACAATTAATAATTGTACATTGCGCATATATCCACTGTACACAGTTATAATATATGCCAGTCCAGAGTCTAAGCACTGCAGCAGGTGCATAAGAGGTAGAACACATGAGATTATCAGAGATTTTATGTGCACGTTATAGCTGCATTGGCATGTCCAGGACCTCGAAACTAGCATTTACCAAAATCTAAAATCATTTTTAGCATTTTCCCAATATTTGGACTGTGAAGCTACAGTTTATGGACTACAGTCACTATAATAGGAAGGAAAACAAGTACATTTTTGTGTCATGAGAATTTCCACAGTGTAAAAGATGTGACATTTTTTCATGTGCTTATTTTAGCATTGAGTGTTACACACAAGGTGGAAACATTTGCTGGTGGAAGGTGGTTTTTTTTTTTTTTTTTGTTTTTGTTTTTTTTTTTTTTTTTTGCTTCTGACCACATATCTGCGAGATAGACTTGTCAGCTTTTCAAAGGAAGGGAAATCACCTTCAGCTTCATGTGGTTGATGCTAGAATCCGAGTCGAGCTGATGCATGGGACAGAAGTGGTTAAATTTATATCTTTTACTGCTTGACGTATAACAAAGCTCAAACTGATGTACTCTTCCAACATCTAGTCAATAAAATTTCATTTCAGGGTGCAATACTGCATGCAGGTGTGCACTGCTAGTTTTATATGTACAGCAGAAAACCACAGGCTGTTGTAAACAAGTGTCTGGGTGAGGTTGCTGGGTGAGGTTGCTAGTGCTTAACCATAAATAAGAAAGGAGTAATAGTTGTTGAGGGTTGAGGGTGAACCCGTCAAAATTGCTGCTGTTTGTTTCGAAGCACAGAAAAGGCACTTGTCAGCACGGCTGATTTGGAAGTTCTGATGATTGACAGAAGCCTACAGTGACATTTATGTTTGATAGCATCTCACCTCATTTAGTGTTAGGACATCTGACACTTGTTGGAATAAGATGTGAAATGTGATGATAATATGGTGCAAAATTACATTACAATGTTTCTGTTCTTCTGTGCATATTATAAAATATGATTTCTCTCATATTTTTAAGGAGTGTTCTTTTAAATATGTGTTCAGCAAAAAATTTCAGTTTTTTGAATTTGAGGCGAAAAAAGGCGTAACTGCCCTCAAATGGTAGCAATGAATAAACAGGCCCGGTGGCTTTTCTCATATAAAAAGTATATTTGCACCAATAAAGTGATTCTTCAGAAATATAAAGAAACCAGTGGTCGTTCAAGACTCTACTGAACATTTTGCAGAGTGAATATTTTTGTTTGAGCTTTCTGCCCCTGGGATGGACAGTATGATAATATTTATGATGACAAATCATGTCACATCACAGGGCTGATCATATTTTGGTTTTTAGCTCTACTAATGAATATCCACTACATGTCTCATTACACCATAATTGCAATATCATTAGCACTGGTTAAATGTGATTTGATTAAATGATTGATTGATTAATTGATTGATTGATTTTATTTTTTTTGTCATACAAGTGCCACTACTAGTACTGTTGCATCTGACCTCTGTGATGTAAATCAGGTATTGAAAAATAGCTCAAAATATCAACATATGGTATTTTCATCAGCTGGGGCAGTAGTTAGGGACTACGTCCCAGGATCCTGGAACAGTAGGTTGCTTTGAACAAGGTACTGTCCCCATCACTGTTCCCCGTGCACTGGATGTTTGGCTCCACCGCTGCACAGGATGTATGGGTAAAATGGAGAGAGAGAATTTGGTTGTGATTCACTGCATGCTGTGCTGTATTTCACAGTGATAAGTAGCCACTTTCACTTTCATGTGATCAGTATAGCCAAAGAACTCAAATTTGATTGTTTTTATAAAGAATAAGGCTGGTTACAGTACCCCATCCACATGAGATATATATATATATATATATATATATATACACATACACACACACACATATATACATACATATATATATATATACATACATATATTATATATATATATATATATTTTTATATATATATATATATATATATATATATATATATGTAAACATGTATATATGTGATAACAATATATATATAATATTGTATATATATATATATATATATACTCTCTATATATATATATATATATATATATATATATATATATGTATATATATATATATATATATATATATACTATACTAATTGTGTGTATATATATATATATATATATATATATATATATATGTGTGTGTGTATATGTAAGCTGCATTTTACCAAGGATACCTCTAGAACTCTCACTCCACTTTGCATAAAGTAAAGACATTTTGTACTTTGTCCACCAGCGCACTTGCTATCAGATGAATGATGCCGTTTATCAGACCATCAGTCACTCGGACAGGTGCACCTTTCTGGTGAATTTCCTCAGCTGCATTTTGCAGCTTGACTTCTTGAGTAAACTGCTACTTTTACTGTGGCCTGTATCTCTTGGTCCCAGCCTGCAGTTTTGGATTATTTCTTGCCTTCATGCTCCTCACATTGCAAGTTTTTTGGGTTTTTTTTTCATGGCATTTGTTTTTCTTATGTAAATGACCTGGAGGCTGGAGTGCTTAGCGCTGTCTGTGGACTGCTGAGCAGGGCTGCTTTCATGCTTGTAATCTGAGCATTCATAATGAGGCTGTGTGTGTGTGTGTGTGTGTGTGTGTGTGTGTGTGTGTGTGTATGGGCAAAGCAAGGCCACACTCTGTTCCGTTCTTTTTGCTAAAGGCACAAGAGTTAATGCTCTCCGCCTGTTATGCTAATATTCTATAGTCAGATGCATTGTGGGGAATCTTTAGTGAACGCAGCCACCAGATACCAGCAGAACGCCCCCATTCCTCCCCAAACTGTTGCTGATGTTATGTGTGTCTAGCTAGGATACATCTTCTTGGACGGTGGATCATTTAAGCTTGGGCGATGTGACAATAAGTTATTCATTATAATGGTACAACGATAAATTTAGTAAAACAATGACGTTAAAATATCAGTATTTTGGATGTAGAAGGCAATTCATTCATTTTCACTATGTAAACTCTAGACATTTGGGTTTTATATAGAAAGGTTACATTAGAACAAAGCTCCTTGTGTATCTAAACATCCTGTTTCTCAAGTGAGCAAAACTATTGAAACATGATGGTTTATTATTTAAACTATTAACAGCTCTGTATTTATATCCTAAGATTTCACCCCTGAAGGTGAATGTTATATGCAATTTTGAACCTGAGAAAAGAGGAAAAGCCCATTAGAAGCACTTCAGAAACACTGGGCACTGCCACTGTAACTACTTGGAATGTCCTGAGCAATAGACATCAAACTGATCAATCAAGGAAAACAGCAGCAGCTGATGACTGACAGAGTGTGAGACAAAACAGCAGTCAGTGACATTATGAGTAACCTTCATAGGATGGGGTATCGCAATCCACTTGAAACATGGAGACCATGGAGACCATACCAGCATGTGCAAACTACTCACTGGCAGCAAGAGTCAGAAAAACCCTACTTTGAGCTACACCTTTTTATGGACTGATGAGATGATTAATTCCTAGTGTGAAAGGTCAAAACCTGGATTAAAAAAGGTTGTGTTCATGATTCAAAACATAAAAGCTCATCTGGGAAGCACAGTGCGGCAGTGGCTTAGTGGCAAGGGAATAGGCCCCAGGATCGGAAGGTTGTGGGTTTGAATCCCAGACCAGTAGGTTGCCCCGAGGTACTCTTGAGCAAGGTACTGTCCCCATCAATGCTTTCAAGGCGTTTTCAGTAGTTGCCCCCAGCTGCACGTGTGTGAATGGGTTAAATACAGAGGCTGCATTTCTTCGTGTTCTCCTTTGTGTCATAATGACAAGTTGTTACTTTTCACTTCAGTGGAGGTAGTGTCATGATTTAGGATGGTCAGTCACCTGATCCTGAACATGCATTTCAACTCCTTGAGCAGACTATAGAGAGAACCCCCCCCCTGACCCCCCCAGAAGGCTTGGTACAGTTATTGCGAGTAAGGGAAATGCTACCAAGTACTTAAAAAACGTTCTGTTCTGTTTAAAACCCACTTGAAAAACTCAGTGGTTTGTTGCAAAAGGTACCATGTTCTGTCATTTTTCATATCTAGATGTAAATGCCAGGAAATGAAAGATGAACATATGATCTCTCGTCTCATATTCAGCTTTTGATCACAAACCCAAATGTTCTCAGTGCAAAGAAAAAACAAATGAACTAAACAAGTGCATAGCATCTTTGTGTACTGCAGAGTAACAAGTTGCCAATTGGACTTTAGTAGGTTGTTACTGTTACTGTTTCTTTACTAGGGCTGCCAAGCACCCCCCTTATTATTCACAATAAACCTACTACTGCAGTGCAGCACAAAGTCTCTATACTGAAAAGTGCTTATAAGCCACCGATCATCCACCCAGCAAAAGAATCATCCACCCAGCAAAACAATCAGGTTATTTTATAACATTATCTGCACTTTCTATGTGGACTGATCAGGAATAATAATATACTTGCTACTGTCTGTAAAATAGTATTTTGCACCAGCTGACTTAATAATAATTTTCCTCTGCGACTGCTTTTTAAAAAAAATATATGCCATTTATGGCAAATCTCCTCCTAAGCATTAGTGGATGAATGAGAAAGTGAGCGAGTGATTTAGTTACAAGCCACAGGCTGTACTTCAGGAACATCTTAACTAAAATCTAATCTGTTAAGTGACCATGAGAACTTCAGTTAAAACTGAGTAAATCATCCCAATTCCAGTTTTTGAGTGATCATCCTAAAATGCCAAAACTTGGTGTCCTGCCTTTAAGCGTTTCCAGTTTTGTTTTATGCTTATTTCTTTTGCTGTTGCATTTGTTTCAGTTACCTGACCTTTTCCTGTAGCACGTTCATTATTGTCATCTACTGCATCAAGCATTGAATATTTTAATATTTATATTACGTTCTGCTTGTTTGTGTTTACTTCTCAGTTATGCATGTATTGTTTTCTTGGTAACAGTAAAAAATCAATCACTTGTTCAAGATTAATGTACAGTTGTTCCTTCTAATACATTTGATATACTGACACATTTAACATTTGTCTGAGGTTCACACTGTGAGGGCTAAATGAGCAAGAAACTGAATTAACAAGGCTTAAATTTAGTTCAGTTTACTTAGTTTTCATCTAAGTGCTTCATCAAAATCAAAAATCTGTCACACATGTGATCCACAGACTTTAATTTTTAATAAACAATCTAGTTATAATTACTAACTTAGTTTTAGATAAATGGTAAGGTAGTTTGGTTGCATTTTTATATATATTTAGTTGAATGTCAGGCAAGCTGACCATCTATAAAACATCTACAGTGATCCGTCCCATTAAAGTATACAGCTGATTCTGATTTTAGCCAGTTCTTTTCCCGGGTTTGTGATAAATCTCCTGAACTTGACTGTTCTTGAGAATGAAAGATGGGATGTTTCTGGGAGAAGAAAAAAGCTTCAAGTCTTAATATTTATGATATGTCTTTATATTTTTTGCTGGGGTATTTGTTTTCAGCTGTTGAGATGTTGCTGCCCCTGCTGTCATTGGTTCTCACTGTTAATGTAGGACAGTAGTATTACATAGCATGACACAGATCTCAGCATTACTTGCTCAGTATGGCTTATCAAAAGCACACAGTTGGCTTGATTGTGGTGGCACCAGTCCAGGCTCTACAGCTTGAGCAGATACACGGTGCACAGAATTGTATGATTGGTGCATTTCATAAACAGCATTATAAAGGCCTGTTACTGCCAACGAAGTTTACCCTGAATGCACTGGTGTGCATATATGCATGCTGTGGCGGGAAGAATGAGAGGATAAATAAAAAGGGTTTGTGTGTGTGAGTGTGAGGATGAACTGAAGCTGCAGGAGAGCTAGAGGGCTACTGGCAGCATGTGCTATCTCTCTTCTTCAGGAAGCAACGGGCAAAGCTGCATCCAAACGCGCACCCCGCCCACAGTCACGTACAACACACAATGTACAGAAATCATTTCAAAGGATGTTTTCTGTGCCAGCATAGCTGCTTTAGGTCCTCTGCATCTCATTTACTAAACTGTGATGAATTTTTATATGTCTTTCAGCTGTAAATCTGATTTTGGCAACTGAGTAGCGCACATTAAGTTGAAGTCCTTTTTCTCTATTACATTAAGCAGCATCCACCGGACTCCACCTTGTACATTTGTTCATCCGAGCTTCTCTTTCTCATGTTATTTTTATTTTACAGTTGTTTTGCAGACGTGATAATCTTTGTGAATCGCAATGCAATTTCCTTCCACACTGTGACACATTTACAGGCAAGACACAGTAAGGTTCACTGAGCTAGATGAGCCTTTCTATTCATCCCATCATACAAAAACATTATTGTCAAACACAGAAAGGCGCACACGAGCGAGTCAGAAATTAACAAGGTTGAATGGAGCTAAACGGCTAAAAAAGGTTTAAATGGGCCACGTTAGCTTAGTGATTATGGGCCAGGCCCTCTGATAAGAAGGTTGTGGGTTCAAATTCCATGCTAGTAGGTTACTCTGATGTACCCTCAGGCAAGTTACTGTCCTCAACACTGGTCCCCAGGGGCAGGATACTTCCACTGCTGCACTTTGTGTGTAGTAGCATTTTGTAGTGTTGGTTCACTGTTTACTATACTGTGTCTTTGTAAAGACAAACTTCACTTTTTTAAAAACTTAATTTTTTTTAAATGGAAAAAGGGTAAATTAATGTGTACACATATGAACAAACAAATCTGTGAACATACCTGCAGGTCTCCTGACTGTGCTGTAGATGGCCAGCCGCCCGCTCTTCCCCCAAAGCAGTCTAGGAAGAACCTTGTCAGCCATGTCTCTCAGTCGCGATCTGAGTTGGACCTGGATGACCATGCCTCTGAGCTGTATGATGTGCCAGTGGTGTCAGACAAGAGCATGGTGAGACATCCTCATTTATGCATGATGTGTTTGCCTGGAAAAAGGTAGTTTTCATTTGTCCTTAGTTATTTCTGCATATTTGTATTTACTGTACAAAATGCTAAAATGTAAATATCACATGTTCAATATACTGCAGATAAATGATACAGTTACAGGCTCACTGTGCAGGTCAGTGTGTGACTTTGTGTTCCTCTCCCAGCAGAATGGGGCTGTCCCGCATGACAACCTTGTCCTGATTAAAATGAAACCCGATGAAAATGGACGTTTTGGATTCAATGTCAAGGTTTGTTCTTGTTTGCATCAAAACCTTGGTGTTTAGGAAAATACTGAAGTATTTTTTGTTTGATCATTTCTACGGTCATATCGCTCCACAGGGTGGTGCTGATCAGAGAATGCCCATCATTGTGTCCCGAGTGGCTCCTGGAACAGCTGTACGTTCAATCCATGCAATCCAGATGTATATGTAAACTGTTGACAAATGTCTGGTATATTTCTAGACAGGTTTTCAACTTCAAACAAGTAAACAGGATTATTTAAATAGATTGAAATTATAATGTTTTATATGCTACCTCCATTTAATTCTGTGATTCTATGACATTTAACCTTCATCAGGCTGACCTGTGCGTGCCGCGTCTTAACGAGGGTGACCAGGTGGTGCTGATCAATGGGAGAGACATCTCAGATTACACACACGATGACGTGGTTATGCTGATCAAGGCCAGCTGTGAGAACCAATCAGGAGAGCTCATTCTTCTAGTCAGACCCAATGGTGAGGGCAATGCCCAGTCGCTGTTGCTGATCACTCAGTACCTCACACTACACAATAATACATAAGATGTTTTATGGGAACAGAGACAAAACTTGTATCTTATTCATTATCCTTTAACCAGATCTGATAACTAGACCTATGTGGTGAATAGGTAAAGTGCATTTCCATATTTTATTTGGAATCAAATGCAAACTAGACAGTACTTCTTCCTCCGAGGCCTAAATTCTTCCTAGATGCATACCCAGACGATCCCTCCAGGTTGCCTCTATCAAAGAAACATTTAATGGACAGTCATCTCTCGTTGACTTTGAAAACAACAAATGGAAAGTGAATTACGTATGCTCCAGATTTTGACATTTAATGCATTTTAAAGTGTTGGGATATTTTAGGCTAACATGCACAGTATCTTGCTCCTTTCTCTCATTTTTGAATTCAGTGTTGTAGCTGTGCTACCTGTTTTAATCCGGCTTGGCCAGAACATTCTGAGCAAAGCTAGGAGAGCATTTTGACGATAGTTGTAGTTACATGCAGGTTACATTAAATGAGTATTGTGAGTCCAGGCCCCAAAAGGATCAGTACTGTACACACGTAGTGTGGGTTCAGACATGAGAGATTTATATGAACCCTGGTACATTCGCTCTGTTAGTGCTGTACAGTATAGACAGACAGACAGACAGAACAGACTCAGATACAGTATGACTCAGAATGCTTAGTAGGAAAATTGTCCTATGTCCTAAAATCTGCCCAGTCAGATGGGGAATTTTTACCCCTAAAGCTTTTCTTCACCTTTTGCTTTAATTAGTTATGTTAATAATATAAACAGTAATAAAATGCCTAATTTCCCTTTCTCTTGGTTAACTTTTGAAATCCTGCATGAAAGTGGCAGAAATAGATGACCAAAAGTGGATTGTTCTGAATACACAAAAATATGTCAGAATTAGGACACCCCAAGTTAAGACATTAAAAATAAACCTTGAATTAGCTTTTACTATTTTGCATTTGAGTTTGATTAAATGCAGAAATTGCACCTATTGAGAAACTCTTTGTTCTTCCCACCACTTGTGCATGCTCAGCAATCTATGATGTAGATGAGGAAGAGGAGAAGCTGGATTTGGAGGCAGAGTTCCACTACATTCCCGAGACCTGTGGGCTGGATCGGTCCCACTTGGAGCCAGACGGCTGGAAATCCTCCTTCCAGCTGCTGAAAGACGGCCTGACCAGCGGTTCTGTGCTTGCCCAGTTTGATGTGAGTCAGCGAGTTGTCACTTTAATGGTGGCCTTTCCATGTGTCAGTGGCCACAACCTAGAATTGTAACAGAGTAAAAAATAGGTCCATTTAAATCTGATCAAGGATTAGATTTCCCACGCTCCAACAATTAGGCACATAAGAAAGGCTGTTCTAAAACACATGCACGCATGGGGCACTGCAAGTGGTTGCTATGGAACCGTGTGGGCACATTCCATTGATGTATGGTGGGCTGTTTTCTGGAGTGACAGTAAAATCTCAAAGCATGTGGAGAAAACAGTCATCTCCTTTTAAGAAAGTGGAATCTTGTGTCTTCTTTCCATTTCCGTTAATTTTTTTTTTTTTCTAATGAAAAAGCTAATTATTATACAACAATGGAGCAACTTTCTAAGAAAGAAAGCATAATTTATAAGAGTAGGCATTTATGTCAGGTTAACCCGGCAGTTAATCTGAAATTATGGGTTGATGTGATATTTGGATTGGAGGTATCTGCGCTAGTTGTAGATAAGATGTATCACTTTGCCATATGTTAGATTTTCATGAAGTGCCGCTGTTGACTCACTCACACTAAATGCTAAAAATGAATCTTGCACTCACATATTCTTCAGTCCTCATTCATGAATCCTCACTTATTAACCTGCACCAAATTGCTCTTTAAGCCATTAAATTGCTCAGTTTCTTTCATTGATTTGCTGAGACAATCAATAGATTCATTAGCATATATCAGTCTTAATGGCACTGTAACCAAAACACTAATTCTAAGGGATCAAGAATGGTTGAAAATCAGTCCATTAAAGTGTATAATGTAAGTGTGGTCTTTGGCACCTGAGATAGCAAGTAGCTAAGTAGATTTATGTATCAAGCCTTTTTGCAAAACGGTGTTTGGATTTGAGGATTAAGAAACATTTTATTCACATAATGTAATTTCCTGTCTGATGCAGACTCTGATGTTTCCTGTTTGCTGAGTTTACTGTTTCTCTAGCAGGTTTCTCACAGTGCATTGCCTGAGGGCCCCAGTTGAAAGTTTTTTTCACAGTTGTAACACGGCTGGTACAATTCATTAAACACTTGGAAATTAACAGCTGGGTTAAACCAGGTGTGCTAGACCAAAGAGAACAGAGTTTTCTTGTTTTTTTATAGACCTGGACTCTATTTCTTTACATTTCTTACAGTCAGCATTTTCACTCATGGGAATTCCAGTGACTGTCTCTGGGACGTCCTTTAGCTCAGGAGATTTTTTTATTTTTTTTTCTTCACAGTGTAGACAGACTTATTAGGTTACAGATTGCCTTGAAGGCTTTGCTTTGCTGTGACTTTTGCACGGCAATGGTTCAGAAGGATGCTTAAAATCATGTAAAATCTTCAGTGCACTTTTTAACTTTGGGGGACAGTTAACACTGTTAATTCTTGGGTGGCACTTGGCAGATTATGATAGTTATGAGTCATCAGATAGATGAAGTTATTTAAAATCATACAAAAATGATTACATAGCACCTATGCCATTTTATTTTAAAAAGGTTTTTTAAATGTACAATTAAGGCAAAGTAAGTCTTTACTTATATTTGGAATATTTATAATTTTCCCAATATGTTCCCCTTTCTAGCAACTGTATCGGAAAAGGCCCGGAATGTCCATGTCCTGTGCTAGATTGCCACAGAACATTTCAAAAAATCGCTATCGCGACATCTCACCTTGTAAGTGCAGCACTACATGTATTTCCATTTCCCTCTTCTCCATATTTGCATCAGGATGGTTGAAATTGCTAGAACATTCCTAACACAGGCTCGCTTTTTGTGCAGATGATGCAACTCGAGTCATCCTGAAAGCAGCAGAGGACTATATCAATGCAAATTACATCAATGTGAGTACTGTCATCCAAGTCTGAAATGAGTCTGAAAAGAAAATATCCCCTATTTCTAGTTATTTACAGTATGATTTGTCCACCTGCCAATGCTGATGTTTGTATGTTGTCCTGCATAGATGGAGATACCAGGGGGTGGAGGGGTAAGGCGCTATATTGCCTGTCAGGGGCCGCTGCCCAGCACCTGCGGAGACTTCTGGCAGATGGTGTGGGAGCAGAGCACCACCCTAGTGGTCATGCTCACGACACAGGTGGAGCGTGGTAGGGTACGTATTACATGTCTACTTATCCCAAATGTAGACAATAAGGATGTGTTTGGTGTCTGAAATTCACCTCATCAGTTTGCCTACAAGGATTATATAATGTAATGTAATGATCACAAATTTCCTAAAGCCATCCTAACATCAACCTGTAAAGTAATGTCAGGTGTACTAATGTATGAAAATAAACAATACGATGCATGCTGCAGATGCAATAGCAATGGAGTGAGCATGTTGATGGAGAAGTAAAGATAAGATCAAAAGGTGTAGAACTGTGCCTTTGTGGACTTGAAGGAAGCATATAACAGGGTACCTAAAGAGGAGATGTGGTTTTGTATGAGGAAGTCAGGAGTGGTAGGGAAGTATGTGAGAGTAGAACATGATATGTATGAGGGTGGTGTGACAGTGGTGAGGTCTGTAATAGGAGTGACAGGTGCATTTAAAGGTGAGGTGTGACAGTGGTGAGGTCTGTAATAGGAGTGACAGATGCATTTAAAGGTGAGGTGGGATATGATTAGACAGGAGTCCCCGTGGCTGCAATTTTAATTATACCCTAAAATCTCCAAATTTGACAAGTTCTAAAATAATGATAATAATAATCATAATATTAATAATAAACTATAATAATGTCTGGTAAACTGGAAGTCAGGTGGGAGAGAGTTTTTTTGTGGATCAAGGATCTTCCTGGGGAAAAGTTACATTTTAAGAAAATAAATTTTAATTGCAATTACCGGGGTGGTGGTCCCCCTTTTTAAGAAAGGGGACCGGAGGGTGTGTTCCAACTATAGAGGGATCACACTTCTCAGCCTCCCCGGGAAAGTCTATTCAGGGGTCCTGGAAAGGAGGGTCCGTCGGATAGTCAAACCTCGGATTCAGGAGGAGCAGTGTGGTTTTCGTCCAGGTCGCGGAACAGTGGACCAGCTCTACACCCTTGGCAGGGTCCTGGAGGGTGCATGGGAGTTTGCCCAACCAGTCTACATGTGCTTTGTGGACTTGGAAAAGGCATTCGACCGTGTCCCTCGGGGAGTCCTGTGGGGGGTACTCAGAGAGTATGGGGTATCGGATTCCCTATTAAGGGCTGTCCGGTCCCTGTACAATTGGTGTCAGAGCTTGGTCCGCATTGCCGGCAGTAAGTCGAACCTGTTTCCGGTGAGAGTTGGACTCCGCCAGGGCTGCCCTTTGTCACCGATCCTGTTCATAACTTTTATGGACAGTATTTCTAGGCACAGCCAGGGCATTGAGGGGGTCTGGTTTGGTGGGCTCAGGATTGGGTCACTGCTTTTTGCAGATGACGTTGTCCTGTTGGCCTCATCAGGCCGTGACCTTCAGCTCTCACTGGATCGGTTCGCAGCTGAGTGTGAAGCGGCTGGGATGAGAATCAGCACCTCCAAATCTGAGGCCATGGTCCTCAGCCAGAAAAGGGTGGAGTGCCCTCTCAGGGTTGGGAGTGAGATCCTGCCCCAAGTGGAGGAGTTTAAGTATCTCGGGATCTTCTTCACGAGTGAGGGTAGAATGGAGCGGGAGATCGACAGGCAGATCGGGGCAGCGTCCGCAGTGATGCGGGCTCTGCGTCGGTCCGTCATGGTGAAGAAGGAGCTGAGCCAAAAGGCAAAGCTCTCAATTTACCGGTCGATCTATGCTCCCACCCTCACCTATGGTCACGAGCTGTGGGTAGTGACTGAAAGAACGAGACCGCGAATACAAGCGGCCGAAATGAGTTTCCTCCGCAGGGTGTCTGGGCTCTCCCTTAGAGATAGGGTGAGAAGCTCAGTCATCCGGGAGGGGCTCAGAGTAGAGCCGCTGCTCCTCCGCATCGAGAGGAGCCAGATGAGGTGGCTCGGGCATCTAATTAGGATGCCCCCTGGACGCCTCCCTGGTGAGGTGTTCCGGGCACGCCCCACCGGAAAGAGACCCCGGGGAAGACCCAGGACACGCTGGAGAGACTATGTCTCTCGGGTGGCCTGGGAACGCCTTGGGATCCGCCCGGAGGCGCTGGAAGAAGTGGCCGGGGAGAGGGAAGTCTGGGCATCCCTGCTGAAGCTGCTGACCCCGCGACCCAACCTCGGATAAGTGGAAGAGAATGGATGGATGGAATTGCAATTACATAGCAATTCCCATTTTTCCCCAGATCATTCATTTGGTTGCAGCAGCCCTGAATAGTAGCCACCTCAGAGTTTTGTCCATTTGCAAACTACAACTTTTTTTTTTTCAAGAGCCAGGGTTTGTTTAATAAAGCATTATAGGTTAGATATAATCTCAGGACCTTTTGTGTTTGACATCTTTCCAGGTGAAGTGTCACCAATACTGGCCAAACGTGTCTGAGACTGGAACCTATGGCGGCTTCCAGGTGTCATGCGTGTCTGAGGAAGGGAGCTCGGCTTACCTGCTCCGAGCTCTGACGCTCACACAACTGGAGGTAACTTACACCCTGCATGGCAATAACTTGCTTCAATCTGGTTTAAAATAATTTAACATAAAACCTATGTGTTTTAATTTCTGCATCAAACATTTCAATATTTTCAACAATACTACCTTTGGAAATCATTTATTTAAAGAAATTCTTCTCTTCATACCAAGGAGGGCACTTTGATTAAAAAAGCTGAAAAGGGATTTAAAAAATGGATGTTTGCTAAATTTTTTTTAATTATTATTATTATTACTTATTGACCATTTTGAGAAGGTGGATCCCTTTTTTGATGTGTGTTTTATAATTAAATCTGTGTGTTTTTGCATGTAGAGTAAAGAGGAGAGATTGCTTTGTCAAATGCAGTACATGGCGTGGCCTGATCATGGCGTTCCAGATGACTCCACCGACTTCCTGAACTTTGTTAGTTTGGTGCGCAGCAAACGAGGCGATTCGCAGGAAGCTGTGGTAGTGCACTGCAGGTCAGGCCTTCATAAACATCACATAAACCTCACCACAATGCTTCACACCTTTTGCAATCTTCAAATGACCTACATACAGTTTTGCTCAGCATTAATAACCATTCAATTTAAATCATAACAAGTACATTTTCTCACACAGGCACAGAGATGTGGCATTTAATAAATGTTCGGAAACCACAAAAATTCTCTGCTTGTTTCATTGAACTTGGAAAGTCATATGACAACATAGAATTATGCCCTGCCTTTTTTAATGGCAGCAATGATTGTGGGTTAAAGGCATTGTAGCCAAATTTCATTAATACTACAGGACAAACAGATGTTAATTCAATCCAGTTTTTTTACTGACCCATAACTCTGCCCCTTTCTTCTACTGTACAGTGCCGGGATTGGTCGGACAGGGGTTCTAATCACCATGGAGACTGCGATGTGTCTGATAGAGCAGAGCCAACCTGTGTATCCATTAGACATTGTGAGAACAATGAGAGACCAGCGGGCAATGATGATTCAAACTCCAGTGAGTATTGTCATATTTTTGAAAGTGCTTCTGTCCATATAAGCAAGGTTTTACAGAGCCGTTGTAAGAAAAGCAACACCTCTGGTGCCCAATCTTGTGTCTTATTTCCATTTCCGTGCACTTTATTAGTTGCTAAAAAGCCACAGATGTTTACATTTTACCTGTTCATAACTGAACCCTCTATCATGACCCAGAGCAGGATTGTTTTTTCTTTTAATCTTGGCTTCTCCGTTGAATCAAGGGTTTTTTTTTTATTTAACCTTTACGAACAAAGTCTGTTGGATAAAGCACTACATAGATAAAGGGATCTAGGGGTATACAATTAGAAGCTGTCAACGCTAGTCTGTGGATTCTGGCTCCAAACAGTAATTTTCATGTTTTTCATTTCATTTCATTTTATAATGTACATAAAGTTAGTCATTTAAAATATAATCAAAAATTCTGCACTCACACCCGGGTCTAAGTGTCATTGCATAATGATACACAAGCCTTTGTTCTAAGTAAACAGTGGCCTTCTAATTTCATTTTCAAATGCAAATTAAATATAGCAAATAATTGTCTACAGTGTGGCTGAGTAGAAACGGAAATCAAGATCTATGAAGTCAAGTGCTTGGAACTGGTGAAACCATGACCTGCCGATAAATTCAAAGCTTTACAGAATGCTATTAAAATCCGCTTCAACTTCACAGGAAACTGTAACTGTTTACATCTAACAAAGTCCCAGTTTAAAAAATTGCTATGCTACCATGCAGAACTGTGAGTGTGGTTAACTGAAATTAATCAGGTTTGAGCATGTTCACATCTCTTCTAAAAGTCTGAAACAGTCAGTTTGAAACTAATCCCACTCTCTAAATCTAGAACACACCAGTTGCAGCAAGTGGGGGTCTTTTAAAGTTAAGTCAAGTCAACTTTATTTATATAGCGCTTTTTACAAAATCCGGGTCCGAGCCCCAATTGGGTAAGCCAAGGGCGACAGAGGCAAAGAAAAACTCCCCCAAACATGAGGAATAAACCTTGGGAGAAACCAAGACCCAAAAGGGGAACCCATCCTCCTTTGATCTACACCAGATATAAAAAGAAAGAAAGAAAGAGAAAAACCCTGTATAGTGATCATTTCCAGTAAGCATGAGTTACAGTAAAAGTAAGAGAGTCCAATGCTGACTGTAAGTGGACTGTGAGGCTGAAGTTGAAATGTTCTGTTCTACCTTACATGGGGCTGCAGTTTTGCTACTGAATATTTAGAATGTAAAGTTAACTTAATTTTCACCTAAACAGAGTAAACCATTTAATGAGAAACTAATAGAGTGTTTTTTAAAAAAACATTTGAAAGTAAGGGTATTTAAGCAAGGCTTTTACTTTTTGGTTACAAATCTGGAAATGGCTATTTCATCAAGCATATTGGCTCCAACACAGCCTTTAGGATTTTCTATATTTCCTATAAATACAGAACCTAAAACATTAGCCAGTTTTAAAAGTAGATTTCTAAAATCCAATTAAACTGAGGAGACAAGAATATTATACTTGCTCATTTATTTCAAAAGGGCTTGTAAATTAAGTTATTTTGTTCTGTTGTTTTGATTGTTTAATTACATGTTAGACTTGTTTTGACATGTTTTGGCTTTTAATCAATGAATTGATTAATGTGATGTCTTTGTTCTGCAGAGCCAATACCGGTTTGTTTGTGAGGCCATTCTAAGAGTGTACGATGAGGAGATGGTGAAGCCACTGGAGCCACCGGAGCCACCAACCTGTGAACCAGAGGACTAAAGAGTTGCCCTTTCCCAGGCTCCTCTGCTGTACCACTACTGCCTGTGACAACTGCAGCCAGCTCACCTTCGCCCACTGCTGGATGCCAGCAGAACTGATGCCTGAACACTGGAACACAGGCGACAAAGCACTATTTGCACTTTATGTTAACAAACGACGACTAAAGGGGATTTCCTAGAAAGACAAATGCATCAGGTTATTGCATAATCATACATTTATAACAACGATAAACATTCAGGGTGGATAAAAATCTACGGAACAAAAGATGACATGCTGACTTATAGTGCCATACACTGAAATGAGCCCCAGTCCAAGCAGGATCAAACTTGCGAAAACTGTTTTTAATGCTGTGTGTCGGGTTTTGTTTTTTTTTTTTTCTTGTTTTTTAGTTTAAAAACCTCCCCGCCCTCTGTTAATTTTCTCAGAACTTGGAGATATCAAGCCCCCTTTAAGAGGCCTGCAGAAGTACTCTGAGTATTCTGCTTTTGACTATACACTTTTTCTCTGCTCAAGCTCCGAGGCTTTGAAAAAGCAAGACAGTACTACTGCTTTGACGTGCACTGTTTCCTCTTAGAGCCCGCTGCGTGTCCTTCTAGGACTTGAGCCATTGTAAAACTGCTAAATTCATATAAAGGTTTAGGCCAGCAGTTAGGAATACAGCTTCTGTATACATTGTGATTAAATAATGTGGGGGGGAAAAAAACAGCGCTGCTGTGAGTGTGATACTTGCTTACAAGATACACCAGATCAGGCTGACTACTTTGGCTTCCAGTTTTACAAATTTTAGAGCACATGGTTCCAACATAAAATGCCTTATCCCGTAGTTACCCTCCCAGCTAATGGATTTCATCATCTACTTGGTCGAAAGGAGCTTTCGAGGCTTCAGCAGCAGCTCCTGTTTGTTTATGTACAGAGAATGTGGAGCCTTCTGTGTTTCAGCGTGCAATTTCTGTTCAGCGTTCAGATTGCTGGTGAAGATGAGCTTGTTGTAATTGTTTGTTTTCATCCCTCATTCTAATTCTTTCATTTTTTTTTTTTTTTGGTGTTTTGAAAACACTCCTCCTTGACCCATGGCTTTGGCTTTTTATACTGAAAAAAGCATTTAATTCTTTACAAAATGATCGCGTGATTCGGCCAGAACTTATGTGTTTGAAAAAATAAACCAACTGTCACCTGCTTTCTTGCATCGGTCCCTTTGCATGGTAAAAGCATTAGCGATCCCACCTGTAAACCTGTAAAGAGTTCCCATTCGTGTAATTGGCTAACTAAACCTAAGGTGCTATAGGCCCTGCCCACTTACCTGACTAACAAAGGTAAGGTAAAGGCTCTGCTCTTGTACCTGCTATGGGTAAAGGTGCTATGGGCTTCTCCCCAATGCCTGTTTCAGGTAAAGGTTCTTTAGGCTCCACCCCTGTACCTGTTTCAGGTAAATGTGCTGTAGACGACATCAGTGTTCCTGATAAATGTGCTGCACATTCAGCACTTATATCCAGATGACTTGGAGTTAAAAAGATAAAAATAAAAATCTGCCCTCTGCTGGCAGAGGCAGATTTTCTCAACAATATTATTTGAATTAACTTTTAATGTCATTGTTTGATTTATTTCTTTCCCCCCACAAACATTTTCTACAGAGTCTCCTGTGAATTGTATTTTGGCTGTATATCACTGTTGGGCGCAGATGTAATCCGACATACAAGACCAAAATTCTGGAACATGCAAGAACTCATATCATCCTTAATGAGTTCATAGGAGAAATGAGGTGACCAACTACTGTTTGCTTCCCTCAAATGAGCCCATAAAAGTCGTTTTTCTTTTTTTTTCGTCCATCCTTCCTGCTTTGTATTAACAAAGGCATTCCACACTGTATAAGAATCTTGGCTTCCAGGTCCAACGCATTTTTCATCCAAATGAATGTCCATAAAGCAAATATGCGAGCTTCCGTGTGTGTTGTGATGACTCTTGAGCTATAGATTTGCTATTGATATTGTGTTGGGACGATGGTATTTTTGTATTTTATCGGGGAGAAAAAAAAAAACATGGACAGCATTTTGCAGCTGACTGTAGTAGCCAATCAGGCTACTTATTCTTACTGTAGTTATGGAAGATGGGAGTCATGTTGAAATTATATTTATGTTGAAAATTTGTTAAATAGAGACACCTGTAGGGGAAACTCTTAACTACATAGTGTCACCTGTTAAATATTTGTAAATATGTTGTTATATATTAAAAGTGTTCTGAAAACATTATAGTTGTCATATTGTCTCATATGTAGGCTAAGACCTGCCAGCACGTAGTTAGGTTCAGATGAATGTCCCAATTTCCAATCAAGTTTTACACATTTTCAGATAATTCCTAAAATTGATACACTTTTTTAATCATTCTTTACACAGTACTCCATAATGGTGAACCAAATGCAGGTTTTTGGAGTATATGTAAATTGATTATAAATAAAAGACTGAACTACCCCATTTATATAAGTATTCAGCCCCATCACTACTCTGGCAGCAATGACAGCCTCAGGTCTTCATGGGAATGATCCTTTAAGTTTAAATCAAGGCTGGACTTTTACCATGATCAGCTCTTTTCAGTTTCATTTGGGTTTTTTTTTTTTGATGGATGTCTAGACAAAATGTTATTTGTTTAATTAAAAATGAACTGTATAGTAATAATCAGGGGCACACACCCTGAGGCAAATGTTTGTCAACCCATAAAATCTGAAAAAAGGGGTCTTTTGCAATGACAACTATAACCCCCTTAAATCTGTCAAGATGCAGCCCCACTACCCTAAACAGCCCCCTGAATAGGGGTCTTCCTAGCTCCTGCATGAAAGTTGGACACCATAAAGACCAGAAAAGATCAGAAATCTTTCATATATCGTGTTGGCATCTACCTAGATGGCTGTAGCAGCTCTAGGGGATATGGTTAGGTGTAGCTGGTACACAACAGTTTCTGACCATGCTCATGCTGTACAATGCTGGTGTACAGTTGTTTAACTCTACACCCTTTCTCTTCTGAAATCATCAACAGTAAATTGATAGGATCTAGATCAATAGAAACATATGAATAGATGTGCTTTTCAAACAAATGCTTTCATTTTCAAAAGTGCCTTGAATTTATGGACTAGCATCCATCAAACATTTCCCACTTGTTAGGAAGGCACTGTTATCCCACATAATCTCTTATTGTTATACAAATAGCTTTTAACTGGAAGCACTGGTTTTAATAACTCTGAATGTTAATAATACCAGTGATATAATGAACGTTTTGTTGGCAGGTACTTTTGTACCCATCTTTGTGGTTCATGCAGATATGGGAGCATCCCCCATTCTTCAGTGCACACTCATTAATATCTGAGAAAGAAAAGACAACAAGCATGAGTAAACATCATACAGAAATCAACTGTCATTTTTGCAGTGACTATTAGCTCTAGGAACTACATAGAGTCCAAAATTCTGCCTCTACCTCTAATGTTGCTTGAGCTTGGTTGTATGTGTAAAGCGAACTGACCCATGCAGTGGTGTCCATCAGGATGCTGTGTGTATTCCCATGGGCAAACACAATGGTGTGTCCCTGGCAAGTTAACACACTTCCATTCACACCTGTGCTGTTGCTTCTGTTCCATCTCTTCACACTCATCAGTGTCTAAAATGGATTCACACACTCACTACACATGATAGCATATCTGTTATGATTATTGTGTCTGTAGTTCTATATTGTATAGTTCTCTATAGTTCTATTCAAGACATAGCCTTCTCATTGAATGTCTTATTTCAAAAATGTTGATATATGTTGGGGAGAATGGAAAATGCTTTTTCACTTTGCCTCTAATATCTTAGAAGCCAGTAAGAAGCAAGTTGGTAATAATAAGATTCAATGACAATGTAATTTCCTTTCTGAATATTAGCATTTAAGGGTGGTACGAAACAGCGTCACAGTGAGAAGGTTCTGGTTCGATTCCCAGGCCGGGTGGTCCGGGTTCTTTCTGTGTGTAGTTTGCATCTTCTCCCCGTGTCTGTGTGGTTTTCCTCCAGGAGCTCCGGTTTCCTCCCACTGTCCCGAAGACGTGCATGTCAAGTGGACTGGGAATGATAAGTTGCCCCCTAGGTGTCAGTGTGTGTTTTTGTGAGTATGTTTGTCTGTATGTTAGCCCTGTGATGGACATGTGTTTCCCCGCATCTTGCCTTGTGAGAGTTGGGATTGGGTCCAGCATTGGCTGTGATCCTGTTTATATCTATTTGCTGCATGAGTCTTGTGTATCAGGATTATATCTGGACAGAGTTTATGTGCATAAATTTGAGGCCCCATGAGTGCGGTCCTTAACACCGCAACAGAAAGCAGTTATATGCTACATAATTATATTTCCATCTGACAAGCCAGAGATGCATTTTACAACCTCTATAAAGGAATGTGGCTAAAATCATATCAAGTTCCAATCCAGATACCTGGCAATGAAATGATTAGTGTAAGCGAGGTTTATTATAGCTGTGGTATATAAAGCATGTGGTTATGGCTGCTGTCAGGTTGTATCAAAGCATCCTGGATCCCTGGACTGACTGTCTTATAACCCTTGCCCCAAGTCAAGATTACCGGACTTGAAAGATAATGGGGAAAGGAAAAAAAAACAAAAAAAAAACCGTCATCAGCTGACTTCAACAAAGTCACCCAGGTTCACCTGCAGTACATACCAACGTTGAACTCTGGTGCTAAATTTCTCACCCCTGAATCTGAATGTTGTTTTCTGTATCCACTGTCCAATGGTAACACTGCAGCACCCAGGCACCCTGCTTTTCATTTAAATATTTGATATTAATTGAAATACTTGCTATTAAAGGCCACTATATCTATTACTTTTGGTAGTGTCTCAACTGATATGTAATTGCCATTTTAAGTTTTGTTCTTTGCAGGAACCACGCAGATTTGTAACAACAACCTTTTAACATGGAATATTTCTTCACCTAAACATATTAAAATACCAAGGACCTATAATCTGAGCCCATAGTTCCTGACTCTCTTATATTATGCACAAGCTTCATAGTAGTAAACATTTAGTGCTCAAATAACAGAATTATAAACTATAAACTAGATTAACTTTTATTCTTTTACTACTCAGGTTTATTGAATTGTAAATAAAAACATCAGCAATCCCTGCTTTCACTTTTTCACATATTTTGAATAAAAAAAGACATGGCTTGAAAACAGAGAAGGGCAGACAGGTTGATGGATTTAAAAGTCACCAGTGCAGGACATCCTGTCTGAAGAAAGCTGGAAGCCAGTGCTGCAGCTGCACCTGTACGAGCCAAAGGTGTTTTCACAGACCTGCTGGCATTGGTGCAGCCCTTCCACACACTCATCCAGATCTATGAACACGCGCGCGCACGCACACACGCACGCACACGCACGCGCACACACACACACACACACACACACACACACACACACACACACACAAAGAATAAAGACAAAGTATGAAAAGCAATTTCAAAATAAAGGTAATTCAAAGTGCAAATCGGGTGCATTCTGGCACAATGTTGTGAACACCAGTATTGAATTTAAATGTAAATTTCCTGGTTGTGACCCAGAGGTTTTCTTGCATAATGCACATTTTTACATTTCTGATCCACGCTGGCAAAAATTAAGAAATACTTTTCCCAGGCTTCAGTTATTGCTTTCGTCAACTCAGTTTATGGCCATTCTCTCAATAAGGATCCAACAGATTCTACAGCTGATGTGCTGTACAGGATGTTTTTAGCAGATGTTTAAAGATGACTGCTACAGGAAGCCTAGACCTGATTTGTTAAAATGTGTGCAGTCTGTTAAAGCACTTATGGGCTGAGGAATGGGGTATTCCCTTTTCTAAAAACACAAATAGTCGTTTTCAAGGCTGAAACTAAGGCACTAAAGTGTTTTAAATTCA
Organism: Hepsetus odoe; assembly: GCA_017165825.1. NCBI lineage: Eukaryota > Metazoa > Chordata > Actinopteri > Characiformes > Hepsetidae > Hepsetus > Hepsetus odoe. Next base: position 4,108,081 of record CM029391.1, read on the forward strand.
CAGCATATCACCAGGTTGTTAGCAGTATGATTTTTTCTCCTACGGACTCTCCCTCTCTCAGTCGGTTTCTATATATATTTTTCAAATGGATATATAGCACAAGAATCACTACAGCAAGCTTGGTCCCATACTTGCTGTGACCTGTCTGCATGCCACCACTTAAAGTTACAATAATGCTATGGTGTGTAAAGAATTCATAGCCTTGGGGCCACTCTCAAAGAAGATGTAAAAAAAAAAATGAATCTAAGAGGCATTTAGCATGTCACAGCAACTTTGCCAACAGGCAAATGTTTGTAAGCCTTAAGTGTCCATTAGTCACACATCCATAAGATATGGAACTAATAAGCTTTTTGAAGCTGATTAAGAAACACAAGAATAAGCTTCTGACCCCAAATCATGATCAAAAAGCCATGTCTGGATGTTCACCGTTTCTGCGTGGATATGAAAAGGAAACTATGCAGTATGCATAAATGAATGCATACAGTTTGCATTCATATATGAGTAAAAAGAGTGTGTGTAAACTCTCACCCCGGCATGTGCGCTGATCCTCCAGCAGGACAAAGCCAGCCTTGCCCTGACACTTGGCTCTATTCTGCTCATTTACCTGGCACATCTGAGAGCAGCCACCATTGCTCAAGGAGCATGGAGTTTCCTCTGCAGGTAAGCAAACACATTTTTTTTAATTCTAAAAAATAATCCATTAAACAAATGGAATCAAAACCTGGGTATCTGAAAGTTTTTGACATATGCTGAAGGCATATATTGAAATTTATCAGGTATATCAGCTTAATTTTAATTCTGTTTATTTCTCCCTCTGAAGTGGTTCAGGTCTTCAAAGAAAACGAGGCAAAACAAGTGAAAAAGTTAGCTGCCAATGTGTAAGATTCGTTTCATCCTTAGTTATGTGATCAAACAATTAAGCAAATTGGTGTTATTTGGTCTTGATAAATAGTAAGACTTTGAGAGCTCTGCAGACCTTCATGTTGCAAATCTGTATACTGATAAAAAAATACAGTGATCAAAAATGTTTTGCATTTATAAATAACTGTATTCCTAATAGGCTGCTTTTTCACATTAAGTGGTGCTTGGATGGCACAGGGGATAACACTGCTCCTGCACACTGGAGACTGTGGTTCGCTTTTATCGACAAGCGAGTACATGCCACACTCAAAGTGAACTGTTGAATGTTTTTTAAAATCAGTTTTGCATGATAATAAGTGGATATTCATAAAACTCCATAACTATATTTACTGAACTGTCTACCCCATGCAGAAAGGACCCATACATCATGTACAATTAAATGAATGGTCCCCTTCTTTCATGAAGTGTTTATCAGGGTCCTTAGATGATGTCAGTATGAACTTTTTTTTGCAGAAAGATGGTCTAACGTGGATATTATAAGAATTTATCACAAATTATAAAAATGTCACACCCATCCATCTAATAGCCTTCCCAAGATCAAGGAGGGGCATCTGGATCCTATACCAGAGGTCAAGGAGAGGAACCCTTTACATGTTTGAGTGTCGCATGAAAAGTCCAAAAGCAATTTATTTCCACTAGAAAGGCACATCCGAGCGGATTTCTCTTTTTCTGCGTGATGCATTTACCTTATGAGGCATGGACAAGGAAAGGAATTTGTTGGCTACAAATCCTCTAAAAACAGACAAGTGATGATGAGAATGCCTGTGGCATATATACTAAACAGCTTTGGCTGGTCTATTCTAATGTTCTTTCATTTTTAACTTCAGGCAGCAAGAAGCAGATGTGAAAAGACCTGCTGTTCGGAGTTAGAAAATGAATTAAACAGAGAGACTGAGGTCAATAGCAGCAGTAAGCGCAGCTTGTTTCTAGGTCAGCATGGTTTGCAGTTTAAAGCCACACTAGACCTGTCACGTTAGTGATTCTAAAAGACTTCCTCATATTTGCACCAATTATGAGTGAAAATAACACTATGTTAACAAGGGGGAGTGTTTTTTGTGAGTGGTACATTGGATAGAGATGAAGGATTAAAGGCTGTGTAATAGGGAGAGAGAGAGAGCAGAGAGAGGATGCAAAAGTATATGACACAATATGCCAAAGTAAATTCACCAGACTAAGGCCATTTTTCTTGAAAGCCTTGTTTAAAATTCTACTGTGACAAATATAAAACTGCTGGTATAAAGTCACGTGGAAAGTATGGACTAACTGCTGATTCAAGTAGGGATTACAGACTTTTCAGTTTAATACAGTTAACAATCAATGGATGTTTTTAGCACATCTAAATAAACACTTAACTGAAACCACAATGAGTTAGTAAGCAATCTTAAATAGACTTGTTCATGTGGTTTTCGACACTGTATGACATACTGTCATATGTTAAAGTGGACAAAAGTATAAACAGAATCTAAGCTTTATGACGTCTGCTACTACTGAATTTTTCTACATGGTGTACTTTTTGACTTCCATATTTGAGGATCACAGTAATTTGTACAGTGGCTAAAAGCACATAAACAAGTGTATTTGCAATTATTTTTCATTTATATTATAAGTAGAGTGAACTGTGATGATCTGACCAGTTGGCATAATACAAGCTGTTTCAGTATAAGATTCCATTACTTCTTTACTATAATTGTCCCATTGCTCCAGTGCAAAACTAAACAAAAAGAGGTCAAATATACATTAATAAAACATAATCTTAGAGATCTGATTCAAAGAAGAGGCTTACCGATGCACATGGGTGTGATTCCACTCCACTGCCCTTCCTGGAGACAGTAGCTATACACGTCCCCATTGGCCAGGGTGTAACCAGGGTAACAGGCATATTGAACATAATGTTTGTACTGGAATGGGGCAGGGTTGACTATCGTACGGAAATAGAATGTTCCGTGAGCAGGAAGAGGAGGGTAGGGGCAGATGGGCCTGAGTTTTACATGCAGGACTTCACCAATGTCTGAACTGCTAAGAGAAACATTGTGCCTAGCCGTGGAGTTCAGTGTGAGTTTAACCACAGTTTCTTTTTTTGTTCCATTTTCCTGACTGGGGTTGCTAATAACTGATGTCCAGTTTTTTGGAGCAAGGTTCAGTCTGTGGGAGTTTGTAGATCTGATTCTGTCCAGTCTTGATATGTCATTTAATCCTTCATTGATAGAACCAAGTGACTGTCTATCAGAATCTATAGAATCTTTGCCCACATTCACCTGCACAGTGTGTTTGTTGCTTTTTGCAAGGGGTTGCAAAAAAGAGCCTCTGCTTTTAACATCTGGAGATCCTGTCAGGTGCAGGGCAAGGGCTAGCTTGTTGGCCGCTGTCACTACCTCTGTCCTGGGGAATAAATCTTCATCAGTCACGTTTGCTGAACTTCTCTCAAGAGGTGGCTTTCCTTTATGAATCACAGCACCAGTAAATAGTGCAGAACTAACCGTAAAATGCTTATGTGAGATTTTTGAGGAAAGAGGCTCGTTTTCAAGCAATGCTAGATTACTGCCGCTTCCTTCCAATGAAACTGCAAGTGGTTTGGTTTCATCTTCAGTTGGTGGTGACTTCCTGATGTTATCAGATAAATCCCTGACCAGTTCAGACCTTTTAGATGTATCCCCATAGGTTCTGTTACTAGAACTGCTTTTGTTGACTTGAGTTACAAGTGAATTAGCTTTATCAGGAACTATGTTGTGATTTTTTTCCCATGACACATGCAATGGCATAACCACATCTTTGTGTTCCCTGTGTTCCACGGAATCATCATGGTTTTCTTCCTCATCTTCTCCATTAATTGATGGAGAAAACATTTGATTCATGAGTCTGAAAGGTTCTTGTGCCTCATGATCATTTACAGCTGAAGTGATCAAGATAGTTGATCTTGTAGGCTTTAATAACAAAGGAGCAGAGGTTAGATGCTTTGCTGAGACTGTGGTAGTGTCCAGCAATTTAGTTACAGGCAGTGGTTGGGAAAGATCTACTGTTAGGGCTGGCTTTCTCACAATGTTCAGTCTGCTGATAGTTTCTTTAAGTCTCACATTTACTCCTATAACTCGTGTAGTGTCTTTATCAGACCAATGATATTTTGATGTTTTATCTTCCATAGGTTTCAAAAGAACCTTTGGCACATCTTCACTCAAAAAGGGTAGATTAACCCCAAGCGGAGGGGGTCTCAGGAATATTTCTTTGGATGCTGTGTTAGGAATAGATTTGAAATGATTCTTCAGACCAGGCAGGATGTTGGAGTTAAGCACCAGACTGGGTTTGTACAAGGATGTCTGCTTCAGCTGCAATGACCTCATTATGTCTGCCTCTGAAAATAGAATCAAAAAAAGTATCTCTGTAGTAGCAACATTACAAAAACAGACACTTCCTGAAACTTGTACTTAGGGTAAGTTTCATAGTTGACGGCTAAAGGTAAATTGGCATACAGCATATGTGATTGCATTGACTACATGCTCTAATTAAACATACCGTGGTTAAGAACACTTACCTTTACACACAGGCATGCTGCCGTTCCACCTCTTGCCTTTGCAGTAAAGTAGGGCAGAGCCAAAGAGCCTGAAGCTGCTGTCACATGTGAAGCGGACTACCGAGGCATCTGGTGAAACAACCTTGCTGCCGTGCTGGATCTCACCAGGGTTCGGGCATCCTGAAGCTGGAGTGGTGATCAGATAAAGGAAGTCACATATGAACAACAAATCATACACACACACACACACACACACACACACACACATATATATATATATATATATATATATATTATATATACACACATACACACATACATATGCTGTATGCCAATTTACCTTTAGCCGTCAACTATGAAACTTACCCTAAGTACAAGTTTCAGGAAGTGTCTGTTTTTGTAATGTTGCTACTACAGAGATACTTTTTTTGATTCTATTTTTTTATTTTATATATATCTCATATCATTACTGACCAACACACAAGGGGGGCTCTCTGGCCCATTGTCCAGACACACAGCTGCTGGTGCGGTATCCATGAATCCTGAAGCCTGGGTTACAGCTGAACGTAACATACAGTCCCCCGTAACGAAAAAACGTGTGACCATTCTCAAGATGCCTGAAGCCACTGCAGCCATCATTGGCATAACCTTGATGAACAAAGGTGAGGTTCAGACACACATGCAAAATGTTCAAAAGACTAAAAAAACTGCAATCTCATTTCATCTCTTCACTTCAACATTTCCAAAGCATTCAATCCAATCAATTCATGTGTAGTGCAACCTATTTCACTTAAATAACAAGATCCTAGCATTTTTAAGTGTTTTTAGTACAACCAAACAGATATTAATGGACTGAGGTCTGATGCCCCAGTCGAGTTGGATTGTGGACTGGTTCAGTGTCTTGCCTTACCTGGAACCAGCGTCCAGTGCAGGGTCAACAGTGCCAACAGCAGCAGTGAAGCTTTTTCAGTTGCCATAGACCCTCAGAGTGGTTTTCCTGAGCTTTCACTGAGCAGAGTTCAGACTGACAGCAGAAGAGCAAGAGGAATGCCGTGGAGATAGCAGAGAGGGGAGGAGAATAGAAGGGAGGGCACAAGACAGAAGTGAACTCCACAGCTTCAACCTAAACCCACCTCTATTCAAAGAAAGAAAGCAGGATATAATTCCATGAACATCTATACAGTGATCATTCTTGAACACATCATACTATAATGCTGGCAGTCAACTGATAACAATGTTCAACATTTTGTGTTTCTGTGACCCAGCCAAGTAAAATCTGTAAGGGTGATATCCAGTGCAGGGGCAACAGTAAATGCACCAGCCAGCAGAGGGCAGAACATTCACCCTCCAGGCAGGAGGTGGTGGTGCAAAGTCACAGCTGACAACAATCAGCATTCAGCCTCAGCACTATCAAGCCACAGCTCTCAAGGTATGAGTCTTATGCTACATCACACTCCTGATTTTCTCAGTGTTTTATTCACTCCAGCACTTGGGTCCTTGGATTTCAATATATAGGAGAATTAATGGTGTTCACTGGCATCGCTGTTCCCCAAAAAAACCCTTTGTTTTGTTACCAAATTCTTCAAAGAAAAAAAGAATTACACACAACTTCCCAACTACTTTGTATAATGTACTCACTTTAGTGTTCCATGTAAAATAGAAATGCCAAAACAGCTGTTAGTGACTCTGCTGTGAGTTACCTCTAGATGTGGGAGGGTGGGAGCACTTGTTCTAGCAAGTAAAACGTTTATTTGGATGTGCTGATAAATGCATTGACTTGGTAGTCGAGAGCAGAGATTCCGGAAGGAAAACTGCTGAAGCATCTCTCTGAAAAAACATCTGCAACAGATGGATTTTCTGATTGTTAAAACAGGTCATACTTAAGAATAGTATATTCTAAAACACAGTACTACCATTAGGTAGATGTGACTTTTTACTTAGACTCAGTTCAGGCATGAGGTGGCAAAGGAAAGTTATTCAGGCTGTTAAAAATGACAAAGATGACTTATGGTTTATTACAAACCTTAAGCCGCTTTGTGACTCTTTTTAAAGGCCTGTTTCACTCAATCAAGTCTGGGGACACTGAAAGCCATGTTAACACCCTTACCTTTTATAACCAACCTATTTTCTTTTCTGTAGAACATTTACAGTATTCAGTATCTATTAGAACCCTTTCTTTCCTCCTTCCCAACCATAGGCCACAAGGTAAAACATCCCTACATCACATCATGTCCACTCCCATATTTAGGGAGGAAGTTGGCAAGTTGGCTATTTACTGGTCTTACAGTACTATGAAACAGCTCTGCACAGTGGGCCAATACATTGCTATGTCATAACTTCCATTTCTTAATGTTTCAGACTTTGAGAATTACCAGGAAAACTATTTTTGATATATAGATAATAATCTTTTATTGCTTTTTACATACCATATTGAGTGTAAGCCTTCTGAGACGTCTTGAGGATTATATAATGCATTGGCAATGAGTACATTAGAGGGAGTACAGGTTGGATGATTTGTAGAAAAAATAAGAGAAGTGAGATTGCCATGGTTTGGACATGTGCATAGAAAATACAAAGCAGCTGAAAGAAAAAGATTTATCACGCTTTGGAATTGTCTCAATCTGATATGTATTGAGGTCTAATGAGCTCAAATTAGCTCAGACACCTACAAAACACTAGTAGATCAACTGAAAAATGTCCAAACTTTTGGACAACCAACATTTTATTTGTTTTAAACAAACCAATAGTCAAATCTATAGAAATGTTACCATTAAATTTATTTTGTGGGGATGTATTCTATCTGATAAGATCATCCAAAACATTTGCATGCAATGTTATGTAACATGAGTCTTTCCTGTTATTCATTATTAGTGTGATGGAGCAGAAACTAATTATCAAACAAAAATGCGATGCACAATGGGTGGTGGAGGTCTAGTGGTAGGATACTCGTTTATAGAACAAGAGGTTGCAGGTTCGAATCCCATTTCCAGCACCACCACCATTGGGTTCCTGAGCAAATCCTTTAACCCCAGGTTGCTCCAGAGAGCCTGTCCCTGTAATTGGGAATTGGAAGTCGCTCTGGATAAGAGCTTCTGGTGAATGCTATAAATGTAAATGCATGTTGATGAATACAACAGAATTTACAACAATACAACATTGTTCTGTTTTAACAGACAACAATGCTCACTATGCAGTCATGTTTAAAACTGAACCTTGTAGAATGTTCTATATTTTCCATGAACAAGACCTAAAACATAATGAGACTGATAAAATAAAATCCTTTTAAATGAGTCGAAAAGATTTTACTTTACTTTTACTATTTTTATATATATGTATATATTAACATATTTGTGAGTGGCAAAATTTTGTGTGAATGTGTGCTAGTACTAGCAGTTCATTTGAAGGCAATCACTCCAAAAGCAAGGGGTGTAATTGTTTGGAAGAACACAACTAAACTCTCTTTCTAACAATGGATGATGGTAATGTTATAAAGTTCACCTTCAGGAGAACACCAAGGGAGGAGATGGCAGGATTGCAAGAAGAGTCATTGCTTTCCAAAAAAGAACATTGCTACCAGCTTACAATTTGCTAATGATAACACCAACCCAGAAAGTTGATACAGAAAATGATAAATGGTTCACAGCCTTGTTTGTACCCTTGTATATTTTTGAGCAGAGCAGTATAAGCATTATACTACTAATAAAATTATATAAATAAAATTCTAAAATATATCATAATAATATATAATTTATATATATTCTCCAAAAGTCCATCCCAGGTTTGGAAGTTTTAGGGAAGTGCATTGATGATAGACCATCTCAGAGTAGAATTCCATACTGTTCTGTATTAAGGCAAGGTCAAAGAGATAAAGAGCTAAACCTGCTGTGCACCTGTTTCTGACATAGATGTATGAAAGTGATTTTTTTTTTTTAATTACTGCTATATTCTGTTCTTAAAAACAAACAAACATAAATCAGAGAAATCAGAGGGTAGATTGTTTATAAGTAACTCAATCTCTAGTTATACTAATAGTGAAAAGAAAAAATTTAGATGTTCTGTACTGGCTTGGGTAAATGTATGTCCACATGTGTGTGTGTTTCAGCCTTGCTGCTGTTCCTTCATGTCCAGCTTGTGCACAACTCTGAACGCCTCTAAGAACTCGTTAAAGTCAATGCTGCCATCCTTGTTGAAATCGATGCTGCGTGCCATGTCGTCTATTGCCTGGTCATCCACATCCACACCTAAGTGAGCGTTAAATAACTTCCAGGTCTGACGAAACTCCTCAATGGAGATCTGACCTGTGGGAGGAGAGATGGAGGAAAGCAAACATTTTTAATTAATATTCCATCCATTATCTGCCGCTTATCCCAAACGGGGTCGCAGGGGAGTGCTAGTGTCCAACCCAGCGCACACAGGGCGAGGACGGGGGACGCACCCTGGACAGGTCGCCAGCCCATCGCAGTTTTTAATTAATATTATTTACACAAACACATTAGCATTTGAAAACAATACTACTCTTTAATTGCTCAGCAACTGTTAGCTTAGAGTATAAAACTAGTCAATGGTATGGTAATGAAGGGTCAGAAATGAAAACCAATAAATAAACCAATATCTATTTTCCTTTTTTGTTTCATCAATTGAAAAGAGCTTTCTTAAACATCTCTGGCATGATTTACTTCAGTCATCTCAAATTTCCCAGTGAGGATGATCCCACTGTCAGGACTCTCTCATATCTGTGACTTTCTTTTTGTTTTCCATGTCTATGTAAACATGTGCGTGATCAGATCAATAGGGATATCGTGTTTGCACACTGAGGAGAGAATCCTGGTTTTTCTATGCTTCATAATGTCTCAACTTTTTTTGCGGCAGTGGACGTGTTGTGGCTCAAAAACAAAACAAAAAATAAAAACATTCACCTGAATTGTCTTTGTCAATGATGTTGAAGATAATCTCAAGATCAGTTCGGTACCTGTACAGAGTTTCTGCTAAGTTTGGAGTCACCTGAAAATACAGACAAAGGACCAAAAAGTAAAACAATGTTTGATAAGCTTGTTAAATTGTATTGTTGCTCCACTGTGATGTCAAGACAAGTAGTCAAGTAGGATTTAATTATCATTTCATCCATGTACAGTACATAGTGAAAACAAAATAACATTCCTCTAGGACCCTCGTGCTACACACAAGACAACATCAGACACAACAGAAGACACAACATAATACACAAGACAAGGCAACAACAAGTGTGTGATATGAAAAGAGAAACCTGGGCGACCTGGGGGGTAGACTGTCCAGCACTGATGTTCTCAAAGCAAGACTCGTATTCAACATTTCCATCAGACGCCATACGAACAAGGCGTGGTCGCAGAGTTCGCCATGGCAGATCCAACCTCAGCACTGATTCCACTACCAGGGCCCATTCATTGGTGGAGATCCTACCTGCAAAAGAAAGGGACAGATAATTGAAAAAAAGAGTTTATATTTGTGGTTAAATTCAATAAGTTACACGTGTAGAGTTTTTTGAATGAACATTACCTGTGTTATTAATGTCATATTGCTGAAACCCTGCCATGAGTTCAGAGTGATGGGCAAACAGTTTTTCTTGCAGAGCTTTCAAAGCTGAGCTTTCTGCCACACTCACCCTGAAACAAACACACACGCACTGTAGTACAAACACATGGATGCACTGATATACAAGAGCACATATTCAACTCAAAATCATTAGCACTTGTCTTGTAGCACTCTTGATTGGTTTATGCAATGTTTCTCTGATTTCTTGTAGGTATATTGTGCCAAGTCACGCTCCAACATGGCTATACACATGTATATCACTGAAACCCAGCATTTACAGACAGTAGGATATGTACTTCTGCTGCAGTGTAAGCTTCCTGGTGCTTCGGCTGACTTGATACTGGAAGAAGCGTGGGATGATCTCTGGTCCCAGTTTTATATAGGCACCACGGTTGCTGCCCTCCTCATAATAGTTAGAGGCAGAGAAAATAGTGATCACCTTTAAAAGGGAAAGCCAAGAGTAAAGAAAGAGCCCAGTCACTTTTTTGAGATATTGTTAGAATTTAGTGTTCATGTCAAGAGTTTTTTTTTTTCCCACAGATATACACAAGGGGGCACTCCTGTCATGTGTCTATGAACACGTGCGTCTCTGTTTCACTCAAACAACTTATGTCAATATTGCCTAGCTAATTGTTAAGGTTGTGAGGATATGATTTGTACTGAGCTGCTCTCTGAATGAAAAACAATCTAGGTCAACCAGTTATAACAAAAGTATAAAATTTAGTCAGTCAGTCTGCAGTGCTTAGCAACAAAAACATCCTGTATAAATCTAGAGTATTAGGAGAGGTTGCAACGTTGTCATGATAAAAAAATGTTTTTGAGACATAAGTGGGGAAAAACAACAAAAATATATAATTTTGGGCCCTAACAGAGACAATTTCACAGTCTCGTTTCTTGCACAAATGGAAAAAGTTTTCCCCCTGGGAGAAGAGCAAACTTTTGCTTCCAGTTTGTAAACTATGCCTGATTGTGACTAAGAGACCTCCTTCTTTTGATTTAGACTGTTCCTGTTTAGGGATCGCCACAGCGGATCAACCATCTTCTGGTCCTCTGCATGTTCCTTCTTCAAAACAACTGCCTGCATGTCCTCTCTCACAACATCCATAAACCTACTCTTTGCCCTTCTTCTTTCCTGACAGCTCCTTCCTCAACATCCTTCTCCCAATATAATCTTCATCTAAAAAGAACTAATAAGAGTTCAATGCTCTAAAATGCTTTTGTATACATTCTTGTATGCTTCTCTCCTATACTTTTTAATAATTTTTGATTACATAATATTACAGGTTTTTTGGATTTTGAGTTTCGTATGATCATACCTACGATCATACGTATCATACCTGTCCATCATGACAGATTTCATAGCCTTCCTGCTTGCACTCGTGAGATCGGATGAGCAGACACATCCCATGCTTTTTCAGCAGCCTCTGTGTCACATCTGGACCAAAGTAACAACCTCCACCACGAAATAAGTTTGGGCTGCAGCCATTTTGGTTTTTTGGATCACTCCACAACAAATCCACAATCTGCATACAGTAAAATTAAGAAAGTAGAACTAGCTTTAGGAATTATATATCATAAAATGCCTGTAAAATATTTTTACAAAACTAGTTTTAAAAAAGTAGTTTAATCAAGTTTTATGGAGAAATTGGGACAGCTTTTAATACAACACACTTACATTTGCTACACACAATAGAATATGACAAAGCCTAAATACCTACATGTATCTACATCTGTTTTCCATACCTGCCTCCACTCCAGCTCCTCCCTGGGTGGCTCTGGGAGTGCAAGGGAAACAATAGAGTCAAGAAAGGGAACTTGCAGCATATCAGCAGGGCTGGGGAGCCCGGGTGAGGGAGGAGGACGTCGTGGTGTGACCCTGCTTGTCCTCCGGGGTGAGCAGACAGAAGAGGCAGATGAAGACGATGAGGAGGAAGAGCTGCTGCTCTGCTTGCTAAGCCGACTCTTCTTTTTACATCTCATGTGACCTGTGGAGCAGGGGCTGTCCAGCGTAGCCCTACCCCTCTGTCTGTTACTGTTGTGGCTAATGGTGCTCACATCTGTGTAATCCAGGCTGCGCCTGGGTAGCCTCAGAGCCGACTTCACCTACAGCGAAAAAGGAAAGTGTTGTGACTCTGCTATAATGCCTGCAGTGTTTAGGATAAATGGACAGATTAAGATCACAAAAATCTATACTGAGCTATTTTTAAAACAATGCATGGATTTCAGTAGAAGTAATAAAAAACTTAATATCTAATACAACAATATGTAACTTTAAATGTATAAAAATAAAGTATAATTATGTTCTTTACAGATTTACTTAACCATCCATTAATGTTAATTAATTTTTAATTTAATTAACTATAACTCTTTCCTTTTACCTTGATCCAACTCCCAAAACTATGCATAGTTCTACACTGTGTGGACAATTATTAGGCAACTGAGTATTTTGACCATATAATTGTTATGCATATATTACAACTCCAAGCTGTATAAACTCTAATACTAATTGGATTTAGGCAGATCAGTTGATTATATTTGTGTAATGAGGGAGGGTGTGCATAATTATTGTCAGCTTGTCAGCTTCTTTTCTTCCTCAGGCAAAGCTGGCCAAAAAGAGGTAGAACTGACTCTGAAAAGTAAAAAATTATATAAAGAATTTTTGAAGATATTGGAACCATCAAATGGTTTGTTGCAAATAGTCAACAGGGTTACAAGAAACAAGAGGAGTGGCTATATTGGACACTGATTATTATTTTTTTTTAATTGTCAAAAATGTTTTAAAATGTTTTATTTGATGAAAAAAGGGTGAGATGAGTGTGGTGAGAATTTATTTCAGTTAATTGTGTAATTCTGCACACTAATAGTCAACAATTGTGCACATGACTGACACAACCCCTGTTCGCATTCACATTTACTTTGTAAAACAGGTTTCAGGGTTTTTAACATCTTGGACTGACTGATAGGACTGTATTTGTTCCATATTAAAATTGCAATTGTAATTATAACAGTGTAAACATTAGTCTCTTCTTTTTTACTGTGGGATTCCTTGTGGTCAAAGGGGTTTCGAGGTTTTTGTCCGCAGCAAGTGTTAACAGATGGATCCCCATATCTCAGAATATGATAATCTGACTTAATTTACAGAAGTCTTAATTTACAGAAGGTATTCAGTAACAAACACATTACCTGACTATTACATCATGCAGTTTAAAACACAAAAATGGAAGTGTAAAGTGAACAGACACATTTATCCCAACTGCTAGAGAGTTTAAGGAGTATTTCACCTAGGAACCAGAGGCACAAAGAATAATTTAACTGAGCAATTTTAGACCAGTTTGCAATATAGTACCTTTATTTTAAAAATCTCCCACCAGCACACATATAGCACACACATATATGCTATCAAGATCTTTGCAATAGTATGAAAAATATCTAATGTTGACAACTGAAATAAAAATATTGTCCTGCGAATCCCCTGCATTGCTTTTTCTTTACACACCTCACTCTAATGAAAGGCTTGGTAATAAACTTGTAAGTCAAGTGTTTTAGAGCACATAAAACACAAATTAAAAAACTGGGGTTGCAACACATTAGTAGACTCACCTTGTGTCTTTCTACAGAACTCAGAAAGTCTAAGTCTGTCTTATCAGAAATACCACCATGAACAACAAGGACTTTGTTGTCTATGATAGTGGCAATAGGGAGTAGGCTAAATACATCCTGAAGTAGCTGGAGGATCTCTCTCCCATGTACCTGCAATATTAAATAATATTACCAATGGATGCAGCTATAATCATTTCCACCAGATGGCAGAAAGTCAAACCAAATATTAGGATTTATGTTATTCTACAATGAACAATGTTGCCTGAATTTGACCAATTTGATTTTATTACTGGTACATGACAGAACTTACCTTATATTTTTGCATAACCTCTTTTGTAAAGCCATATCTGAAAGTTAAATAATATGCACACTTCTGAGAACTATTCCCTTTACAGAAATGCACACAAGACTAGTCATTACATTAGATCAGATAAAAAAATAAAATCAGGTTTTTTTTTGCCTGAGGTTCATGATGTGATCTTCATGGTTTCCTCTGTTCAGATGCATGTGGTCTGGGTACAGGAGCAAGAAAGCAAACAATATGATGATGATCTCAATGGACTTCTTTCCCCTGTCCACGAAATCACCATTGAATATGTATGGGTTCTCGGCAGATGGCAGACCATTCTGGGGAAAAAACAAATTAGAGAAAAAATTAAATGTTTTCTATTTTCAAGTGACAGGTCAAAATAACCATAATTTTAATTGCTGTTATAGTTAATCACGTAATTACTGAACTGGATTAAAAATTTCAAAAAAGGCTAGATGATGGAGTATCCTTCTAATAATTTAGCTTAGGGGTGTCAAACTCAATCGCACAAGGGGCCAAAACTCAAAGCACACTTTAGGTTGCGGGCCTAACAGGATAAACATTATATTGAATAGATTAAATGTTTTTTGAACATAAATATGAATCAAAACAGACAGGATACAATATTATTCCAAAATAAATAAACTGAAACTTTCAATAACTTAAAATATTTTGATCTCCATAAAAACATCTCCTGTCAAAATTATACAAAATATGAACATGCTGCAAAAAAAACCTGATACAAGTTGAAATTTTGCTTTTAAGTAAAAAAAAGAAATAATTTTCTTTGCTCTCATGACATTTTGTCAGAGTTGGATGCTTGGCATCTTTTCTTGGCAACAAGTTTGTTTATGTTTGGCCATCATTAGGGGCTCAAAAAAAAAATCTCATGGCTGTGGCCTGCAGGCCTTAAGTTTGACACATGTGATTTAGCTGATCTGGGGAACTAGGCACCTCTTCACTGCATGATACATTTCATAACTAATTGACATAAATAATTTACATGTTGCATTTTTTTCCATTTATGTACTTTATATTAAATCTTAATCTTATGATTAAGTCTTATGATGGGAGAATATTGTGCAGGCAATTCACTAGCTACCCTAATCTTTTATTTGTTGATAGTATTTTGGGTAAAGATTATAAAACAATAAGTCACTATACAGTTATATGCAAAAACAGGTACCAGTCGTCAAATTACATGTTCTGTTGATTTGTTCCCTATAGTCCCAACACCGCGTTCAAAATTATTATGCAAATTTTATTTAAGTGTCATAAAGATAAAATATTTTGTTTTTCAATGAAACTCGTGGATCGTATTGTGTCTCAGGGCTCTTTGGATCACTGAAATCAATCTCGGACACCTGTGATAATTAGTTTGCCAGGTGAGCCCAATTAAAGGAAAAACTACTGAAGAAGGACGTTCCACATTATTAAGCAGACCAACGTTTTCAAGCAATATGGGAAAGGAGAAGGATCTCTCTGCTGCCGAAAAGTAGTGAAATAGTTGAATGCCTTGGACAAGATATAGATATTGGATCTAGATATTTCACAAAAACTTAAGCATGAACATCGTACTGCTAAGAGGCTGAGTCTGAGCATACACGGGTTTGTGCAGATAAAGGCACATTGAGGAAGGTTTCTGCCAGACTAATACATCGGCTAAAAAGAGCAGCTGCTAAAATGCCATTACAAAGCAGCAAACAAGTATTTGAAGCTGCTGGTGCCTCTGGAGTCCCGCAAACATCAAGGTGTAGGTTGCAGTTATGCATAAACCTTCTATTTGGCTGCCCCCAAGCAGAAATGGCTGCAGTGGGCCCAGAACTACATAAAGTCTAATTTTCAAACAGTCTTGTTCACCAATGAGTGCTGGATAGTCCTGATGGATGCAGTGGTGGATGGTTGGTGGACAGCCACCATGTCCCAACAAGGCTGCGATGTCAACAAGGAGGTGGCGGAGTCCCTTTTGGGCCGGAATCATGGGGAGAGAGCTGGTTGACCTCTGAAAAGTATGTGGATTTTCTGACAGACCACTTTCTTCCATGGTACAAAAAGAAGAACATGCTTTCCGTAACAAAATCATCTTCATGAATGACAATGCTGCAATGCTCATGCTGCAAGGAATACCTCTGCATCATTGGCTGCTATTGGCATAAAAAGAGTGCCGATGGTGTGGCCTCCATCTTCCCCTGACCTCAAACCTATTGAGAACCTTTGGAGCATCCTCAAGCAAAGGATCTATGAGGGTGGGAGGCAGTTCACATCCAAACAGCAGCTCTGGGAGGCTATTCTGACATCCTGCAAAAAATTCAAGCAGAAACTCTCCAAAAACTCTCTTAATAAAGTTAAATAGATGCAAGAATTGTGAAGCTGCTATCAAATAAGGGGTCCTATGTTAATCTGTAACTTGACCTGTTTTTGATTGAAATAGCTTTTGATTTCAGTAAATATGACCTCCTAATGCTGCAAATTCAATTTTCAGTTCTTTACAACCTATGAAATGTTTTGAAACTATTATTGTGCATAATAATTTGGAACAGTGCATTTTAAGTTTTACATTTTTTTAAAAACATACTGTTCTATATATCATTGGGAGGTATGTTCAGTAACATTCGAATTATACTCTAATGGTTGATGACTCGAAAATTATGCTGACTGTCACTTGCATCGACTATTTAGGGAAATCAGAGAGAAATATCATTTGCATAATAATTTGGAATGTGGTGTATAGATGCTGTGTGCTTATTTTTTCAGATGATAAAAAAAACAAACAAAAAAACTCATTTCACCAGAAGTGTTCAAACTGTGGACAATTGTACAAACACCTTAAACTACATAATTTCTGATAAAATCATAGTATTACCTTATAAAATATAAGCAGCAAATCGTCCAGTCTTCCATGTAGGTCACCTGCACTGGCAAACAAATAAGAGTTGCTTATGCTCAAAGCTGGTTCAAACCACTCTGGACATCTACTATTCTGGGGATATTTATTTCAACTTCATCTATGTGAGATAGCTAAAAATAGCCCTGAGGCTTATAATTAAACATTTCTCAGTGGTAGATCTCAAAAACAGTGCAGGCAGCGTTGCTTGTAATGAAGACCCTTATTAGAATCTGAGAGTAGTTTAATTCTCTGAGCTTTAATCTGTGTCTGGTAAAAACAAACCATTTCTGTTTAGAGTAAATCAGATGAGACATTTCCATGTAGGAATTTTGCCATTAATGTTGTTTTGTGTTTTAATTTGATCTGAAGCACTATTGGGACTGTGAGATTGCAGCATCTCAGATGAGGAGCCCATTGAGGTGCAATGAAGTGCTTCATGAAACAGTGCATAAATACACTCTTCTTTATTCAGGAAGCACTTCACTCATGCATGCATTCAGAAAATGAAACATACCCTAATAACACAGCTGAAAATGTGCTTATAATCATTGAAAGCAAGCAAAAAAAGAAGGAAAATGTAATGAATGAGAAACTCTAGGGTGCATCTAGATAAAAATGTTTACACAAAACAAACTGATGTTCCCTTACCGCAGATTGTGATCTCTTTGGCATAGGATGAAGACAAGTAAATGACATTTGGCATCTGTTTTAGGAATTTCTGCGTCTCATGGAGTAACAACAAGACATATTTGCCATGGAGAGTCTGGAGGAGAAATAGAAAAGCTGACACTAATTTATGTGAAACAGCATTAAAACCCAATTAACTCAATATACATTGTCTATATTTGATTAATTAAGTACATTTTTATTTTTTAGCCTTTTTTGTATTGTTTGGAGCAAAAACATGTTCACCAAAAATTCACTGAACTGAACATAAGTTCACCGCGGGCAGCGGTGGCCTAGTGGTTAGGGTGTTGGCCACATGATCGGAGGATCGGGGGTTCGAACCCCTTGCCCTGAGGTACCCTTGAGCAAGGTGCCGTCCCCATCACTGCTCCCCGGGCGCTTTCAATAGCTGCCCACTGCTGCATGGTGTTTGAAAGTGTGCATGGGTTAAATGCAGAGGTCCAATTTTGTTGTGGTTCATTGTCTGCTGTGCTTCAACCTCGCAATGACAAGGGTTATCACTTTCACTTTTTTTCCACTTAAAAACATGCATGTGTTCTAATTTGGATTGGATTTAGATGCACACTCCATATTTTTTATATAATCTATGTTATTTGATTTTTGACTGTAGCAAAGATCTTGCTGTCTTTCAACAAAGCTACCTATCCTGACCAAGACATCTTGTAGGTTTCAGTTTGCAAACTAAAGAGCAGTGCCCTGGCCACAGCTTACTGAGCTGTATGATGATCTCTTGGTTAAAGTTGCAGTGTGTTGTACCTGCTGTTCCTTGAAGGCACTGAGCAGGGCGTTGGTATCAGTGACACTCAGCGGGAAGGAGAGGTGAGGGCCAGTATACGACTCTGGCACCACAATCTGCTCATACTTACACTGCCTGACTTCTTCCGTCACAGGGTCTACTGCTGAGTCCAGCAGGTGAGAGATCAGGTCTGGGGATAAAAGGCATACTCAGATTACATTTGCATACCATCTTGGACACTAAAAGGTTTTAAATATCTAAATCCATAGTGAATTATTTTCATTTTTAATATTTCTTGAGCCACTCTCCATTTCTTGATATTTTGCTTTAAAGCATTTTGTTAAAAAATGGGAACCAATGGTTTACCGCGAACAGGCCAAAAAGTTTTCAACAATACAAGGTGTCTAGACAAAGAACAATCTGGACCTGTTTCTTCATTGCTTCACACCTAAAGTTAGATGGTTTTGTTCTGCATAAATGATTCATACATAGGTCACTATGTGGTCAAAACCAGGGACTAAACTGAAAATGAGAACCAAAAGCTGTTCAGGAGAACTGTTTCTTTTAAAAAATACAAGAAAGTCTGGCCCTTTGGAAGCTAAATTTGAGGAAATTTGAATTGGCTCAAGACTTTTCCACAGTAGTGTGTGTGTGTGTGTGTCTATGACTATGTTTTTTAATTTGAACAAATTTTATTTGGGTTAAAAAAAAATTTTAAAAAGTGTGCACACTTTCTACTTTCTACTTTCTAACCAGTGTTGTGTGTGAAAGTTACATAAGATGTGGGATATTGTTTTCTCATATCCATTACATTATGAGTACCCAGCCTGGACAACAATACTAGGAGGCATTGCTCTGATTCTCAAGCAGCCACTGCAGAGAGCCAAAACAACACTTCAGTCTGAAAAGCGTCCCTTAACACAATGGGATTTGTAGAAAGCACCTCTATTGTGGCACCCATGAAAATGTAAATTTGCAAGCTTTGCCACAAACATATTTAAAAGGGACCCAACCCCAAGCACCATTAACTGCTGTTTCCAAAGGAAAAGTATGAACAGTATGAACTCATCTGTGACAGGCTTTTGCAACCTCTCAAAGCTTTGTTTACTGAGGTTGATGTTGACAAATGAATGGAACAGGTTTGTCACAAGTACAAGGTAATCTGCCCTCTTCAGGATAGCATCTAGGCAAAACTGCTATAGCCTCAATAATTCAGTCTATAATAGAAGCTTTTTCAAAAAAATTGGTTATGGTCAAAGTAAGGCATTTAAAGGATGACAAAACTATAGATCAGCAATGATAAACGAGCCAAGGAACACAATTGTGTGTCACAGAACAAATGAAGTCCATTATAACCTTAATGTTTCATGTGTTGGATGCAATCATCTTTAAGAGTTGCAAAAGAAATTTAATCCTGGATTAAGATTTAGCATTTATCTTCAAATGGTTTCCAGGTACTAGCCAGGGTTCCCCATGTTTTGTTCAGTGCTATCTGTCTCTATGATTCACGAACATCGAATTCAGAATGCTTCTCGGTGCTCCTACTGCTTCTGATATGTTTTCTTTGTCTCTGTTTGAAATTAGCTGAGGCTAATTGTCTGCTGTAATCCTCTGCCTGCATGTGGAGGCTGCCTGCTGCATTTCTGGCACCCTCCACAATACCACAGCTCAAAATGGGATCTCCTTGGGTTGCTAAGCAACTGTTTCTCCATAGTATTTTTTAAAATCATTTAAAAGGATAGGTGCATGGTGGTCAAAAGCCCTGGTCGTTTGATATGAGAGGATATGGAGCAAATGGCATTGGGTTTCTGTATGCATTGGGGGACTATGACATGACAAGAGTAGTTAGTGGCATGGCAGTAAATGAATGATTATTTCTAACATTTCAGTGGAATGAAACTGCATGGGGTCCAACTTGCATACAAATTATAAACATAGCATGATATATTCCAAACTTCAACACAGCAGAATAACACGACTTTTAGTGTAAGGTTCATAATGCTAATACCTGGTCCATTTCCATTGAGCTGTGTGAAGTTATCCAACATAAAGCTGAAAAAACTGGAGAGCTTAGGGAATAAAAAAATAAACAGGATTACAGCATTTTCAAAATTAGTCAACTGTCAGTGTAAAAATGTTGTTTTTTTCAGTTATAACCTAAAAAATTACTTCATATGGCATGATTATTCAAACTCAAATAAATATTTTGAAGTAAACAAAACAAATCAATAAAAAGGTTAAATGCTATAAACTAAAAGCAACCTTTTTTGTTTACATCCAAACTACTAAAGCACATGCAAACCACCTGTGACCTGTGGCACTTTTCTACAGCGTACCACAGTCATATACAATTACATTCCAGCCGATATGAATCTCAATTGCTAAAATAATGTTTTTAAACAGTAAAAACTATTTAAACAAAAAACAAAAAACTGTCAAGCAGATAAAAGCTCTCAATTGTTGATCAGATCATTTAGACATTTTACATATAAATAGATAAATAGAAGAAACTCACACCAAGAACATAATTAAAATAACTGTGATATACAGAATATCTGTTTACCTGCAGCTGATCTTGCTCCCCTGCATACTCTATAGACTGAAAAATGTTCCATGTGTATCGTCTCCTCATTTCCAATCGTGCAACGTAACGCCGATACCATTGTTGGATAAGGATGGCTGCTTTCATTGCTAGCCGTGTACAACACAAACAATATGAGCTGGAAAACTAGAAATGCAACTTTTATTGAAAATAAAGGCCAATCAAATACATCTCTGCCAAGATTGGATGAGTAGTATCATAGATTAGCTATAGTTCTAAACACAAATCTGAGTACCCAAAAGAAGTTAACAAAACCTTAAATCACTGAAAAATAAAACATTGTGAGATATTTGTACATCCCTGAACCACTAGCCGCCACACAACCTCAAATAGCATAATCCAAACAATGCTTAACAGTAAACAAGGTGTTTTTTTAATTAAATGTTTTTTCCTTTTCCTACAAATATACATTTGGTGATGGTAGCAAAGGGGTTACATTTTTGTTTAATCAGGCCACGGCACCTGATTCCTAAATGCTAGAATAGCAAAATGTTGTGTTGCATACTTATAATAATATGTATAACTACTATTAAAAGTCCATGCTCTTATTTTCAAAAGATCAAGCTATTGCCCTTTTTCAAATGCATCTATGTTTGTTTAATATAAGGATACTTAAAGCTTCCAAAAACACACTGGAGTGCAGAGGCTTTACTAAAAATAGATGATGTCTCAGGAGATCAGCATGGCTACTAATTAAAGAAATGGAATAGCTGAGAATGCAGAGATTAACAAAAAACAAGGGGAAAAGGGACAGGAGTCAATTAATACTGTGCTAATATTGTACAGCTACTATTCAAAGCACCTTCATGCTCAAAGCTCCAGTCATTTACTACTGAGATGGCACCTGCCAGCCAAGGATAAATTACAGCATTACTTTAAATTATAAAATTAAAAATGCAGAGATATTAGATCTTGCTGTTATTCAAAACTGATGTAATAATTTGAACTACAAGGAGCTGACTGGAACTTTGATATTGTAACATGCAGCAAAGAGCCATAGGTCACCCACAAAACCCAGAGCAAAGGCCCACTCTCATGAGATCTCTGTGACAGGTACAAATAAAAAAAAGGCATGTATTCTCTTGCCTCAAAAGGCCATGGATGTACATATTTTATTTACTTCCTTTACCCTTTACCATAGTACCATCATTATTTGTTTGCTCTAGACCTGAAGTTCTATATGTCATTACCATTGCATATCAAATGCTGCCAGCTCAATTTCAGCAATGCTGAAATACAAGCAGCTGCAATGGCATCTGATTTTATGCAAAATGTGACCTTGTTTATTCATAACAATATAAAATATTTATAAAATTGGTAATATGGGGCAAAAAATACACGAGCAACTGCCTATGCATGGCAACACTGCTTTAGGAATGGTAATTAATACGTTCTTTATTCTAAATATAAAACAGCAAATTTTTTTATGAGCTGAACTGTTCATTTCATATGTACGCATGAGAAAGTATGTTTCCTAAAACAGAACATTAAAGTTTAAAAAGAGACCCTGAATGGAGTGGGCCACTAAATAACAACACTGCGAAACTTTAGAAAGCTGCAAAAGCAATTTTTAGCATTAGAAGGGACAGGACTGGCTGCGCACAGATACTGAAGAATGTGAGCAAGTGCTAATGATGACATCAGGACAAGAGCTTACTCAATGCAGGATTCGGCTGTCTGGCCGATACATCTGTATAACGAGGAGGAAGTAAGTTCAACTGAAACACAGCCTCTGCAAATGCATGCTCAGAATCCACTGCACAAATTCTCAGTGACACAAAGCATGATGTAAATCTGAAGACCAACGTGTGGCCTTCATAAACCTATCTATTAACAAGATTCAGAGAACAGAAGAATGACAGAAAAATTGTGACATCTTGAGACATCATGTCGAATCTTATACATAAAGAATACAACATCAAACATATTGAAATCAACTTAAGGGATACAGAGATGGGTTACTGTACAGGAAAGAGGTCAAAATGACTCAGATGCACTTTATAGTAGAGACTGGCTAAAGGTAGCGATCCGGCATCTACTCACCAATTTCTGAAGGCCTTCCCTGGTTCTCAATGGCTACTGATGTCCCACAGCCCATGGTAGCAACATTAGTTCTGCCTGCTCATGTATCTCTGTACTTCCACTCCTAGTGAAAACTAATAAAATAAAATAAGAGCGTGGATTCATGCACTTGATTTTTGATTATGCACTTGATTTGGATTTATGAGCCATTAGGCAAGGGTGGATCAGTTCATTCTTATATTGTAGGTTATCAGCTCATCCTTAGCTATATATTTTTTCTTCGTAAGCATATACAAATGTTAGTTTGCAGAAGAAAACTGAATAAAGGATTAGCTTTGCTGTTATTGCCATGCATGTCTCACACATTTACGATTAACACCTGAATCCACTCTTTGTGAGAGATGAGAGAATCATAAACAGACAGACAAACAGGCTTTTTACCATCTTCCTGAAGATGGAAAGGGAAAAAATGATGCCGTGAACTGATTCATCTTGAGGTTTATGCAAGTTTTACAGTTCAATTTAGAGTGCTAAAAAATGAAAAACAAACAACACAGCTCTGGACTCCTGCACAATGCAGCAAATGAGAGACTTTAGTGAATCTTGTGTAAAAGAGTATCTTGTGTTAATAAAAACAACATGGTTCATAGTAAGAAGAATAGCAGTGGTGGCCTAGTGGTGAAGGAGTTGGCCGAATGATTGTTGGTTCGATTCCCTCACCAGTAGGTTTCCCTGAGGTACCCTTGAGCAAGGTACCGTCCCTGTCACTGCTCCCCGGGTGCTTAGCTGCCCTCTGCTGCACGTGTGTGTATGGGTGAAACGCAGAGGTCGAATTTCATTGTGTTGTGCTGTGCTGCGTTTCACGATGACGAGGGTAGTCACTTTCACTTTCACTAACAGTTCATGGGCTGAGCAGTATCCCTACTCAAGAGACTTCCAAATGGCTTATTTTAAGAAAAGACCATTTTTATTCACCTTGTTAATGAAGGAGAGGCTGGTAATGATTCAGAGGACCAAACAGTAATTTAAAGTATTTAGAAGACATTCTGAATTCATATTACTGATGTCAGGGACAGCCTGACAGGAACAGTCCTGAAACAGTCTGAAAACCCAATGGTGGGACTTTCACAGATCAGCATCCTACTACTAGCCCAGATAAAGAGAGAGAGAGAGAGAGAGAGAGAGAGAGAGAGAGAGGTCAAAAACTCATTAGAGAGCACGAACCGAATACCTGTGGAAAGGTGTTGTTTTTCAGGTACAGCCAATAAAAAATAAATAAAACAGTGAATTTTAAAAAATGGACGACTCTCCTCAGGATGTTGGGTTCAGGCTCAAATCTCAGCTAAAACACGACGGACTAACCGCCTTTAACACGGCATAAATACGACGCTGGACACTGAATAAAGCCTATTAGAGTGGGAGAAACGAGAAGCAGACGGTAAACAAGTAAATAATACGTACCGTGTGAGGAAACGCACAAGCAACAGGTTCCTGTCAGAACACTTCGCGCGCGAACAGCCGTTGGTGACGCACACGCGCGCGCACCCATGTATTTTAGCGATGTCCCACTCCGGCCGAATCGTTTTTATGAATCGGTTCTTTTCGTTCAATCAAAGCAATTCACGCACTCAAAAGAATCGACGTCTTTTGTAGCGTTTCTGATCTTAAATGAATAATGAGACTGAATAAAATGGCAGTTTTAAGTAATATAAAACACAGCTGTATCTCTATCGTGTATTTTCTCTCTGGAGACTGTTGTTGACTTCCTTGTGTTGATGGTGCGCTTTGCAATCTGATTAATTGGTGAATCCATCGATGGTGGAAGCAAAAGGGGAATCAAATAAATTCTGTGACGTAAAAAGGGATCAGCGAATCAGGAGTTCGATTCATTACAAATGACATGTGGAAGGAATCGATTCAGCAAAATGACTCAGACTTCCTATCACTATTCTCTGCTGCTTCCATGGCGACGCGCTTCTGAGCGTGAGAGCGCGCTTCAATACAGACACAGGGAGGAGAGGCGTTTAAAGAGACGCATCATCTCGTGATAAATTTAAGTAAAAATATAGAACTACATTTCCCTCTTGATTTTTACATTTTCAATTTCGCTCTTAATACACAAATTTTTCACAGGCGGGGGCGATAGGAGCCAGGACTTACTGTTTCTTTAGGGACTATTTTGCCCAACAATTCCCTTTGTGTGTACCTCCGCTCTGATTTGAAAAGGGAAAATGCCTCAGGATTGTATGATGTAGAGATGTAGGGGACTAGCCAGTTCAAAGTATCCTGAGTAGTTCTCTAAACATACAAGCTATTGGGAAAAGGTCCCAGGATAAAAAGGTTGTAGGTTCAAATTCCTGACCAGCAGGTTTACCTGAGGTACCCTTGAGCAAGGTACTGTCTCCATCACTGCTCCCCAGATGCTCAATATAACCACCCCCTCATGTGTATGGAGGGGGAAAGCAGTGTTTCATTGTGTGTTAGGCTGTTTCACAATGACTGTCAAGTCAAGTCAAGTCAAGTAAAAGAGTCCATCGGTGACTGTAATTGGAGGTTCATGAGCTAATGGTGGTAGCTCTGAGTGGGGGAAGCTTTAATCTTCGTGGCAGCAGCTCCTGCAGAAGAGCCAGTCTGATGTAGCTGATCTGAAGTTCAGGTCGAGAGAAATGTGATAGTTTCTCAGACTTGGTGGAGTAGCGGGTATGGTATAATACCGAAACTGTCCACCACACAGGTGATGGACAGCTGCCCATCTCATAACTGTCATTTTTAACTTTAATATTAAAGTGTAACATGCAACAACTAAGGCCTATAGCAACAAATTTATGACCAAAACAGACATTGCATCTGTAGTGCTCTTTCTGAGCATGAAGCCATATTGTTGCTCACTAATCACATTCTACCCAAGCTTCCAATAGTCATTCCTTTAACTTCTTGTTCTGGCTTATCAATTTTACCCCTCTACTTTTACTACAGCACTGTGGCTAGACAGAGAGACAGAGCTGGGAAAGATGTGCAGCAGATCAGGACGATAAAGGATGGACATGGAAACGTACTCACAGGTGAACAGAGCATGTAGAGCAGATGGAAGGAGTACTTTGAGGGGCTGATGAATGAAGAAAATGAGAGAGTGAAGATTGGATGGTGTGAGGATAGTGAACCAGGAAGTGCAGCAAATAAGCAAGATGGAAGAAAAGACAGCGATGAAGATGGAAAGGCTGTTGGACTGCATGACATACCAGTGGAAGCATGCAGATGTTTAGGGGAGATGGCAGTGGAGTTTCTGACCAGATTAACACAATCTTGGAAAGTGAGAAGATGCCTGAGGAGTGGAGACAAAGTGTACTGGTACCGATTTTCAGGAATAAGGGTGATGCACAGAGCTGTAGTAACTAGAGGGATAATATTGATCAGCCACAGTATGAAGCTATGGAAAAAGAGTAGTGGAAGTAAGGTTAAGAGGTGAGGATTAATGAACAGCAGTATGGCTTTATATTGAGAAAGAGCACTACAGATGCAATGCTTGCTTTGAGGATGTTGATGGAGAAGTGAAAGTTACAACCCTTGTCACAGCAAAAAAATTCAACCTCTGTGTATAGTACAGAGGAGGTCAGGAGGAGTTGCATTGTGCCTTTGTGGACTTGGAGAAAGCATATGACAGGGTACTTAGGAGTTGTGGTTTTGTATAAGGAAGTCAGAAGTATGGGAGAGTAGTCCAGGATATGAGGGCAGTTTGACCGTGGTGAGATCTGCAGTAGGAGTGATGGATGCATTTAAGGTAGAGGTTGGATTACATCATGGATCAGCCCTGAGCCCATTCTTGTTTGCAATGGTAACGGACAGGTTGACAGACGTCACCATAGGCAATGATGTTTGCTAATGAAATTGTAATATGCAGTGAGATTAAGGAACAGCTTGAAGAGTACCTAGAAAAATGCTCTAGAGAGTGGGTCAAAAACAGAATACAAGTGAATGAAAGGGGAGAGAGAGGAAAAAAAAAAAAAAAAAAAAAGCAAGCATGCAGGGAGTAGAGGTAACAAAAGGTGAAGGAGTTTAAACACTTGGGATCAACAGTTCAGTGTTATGGTGAGTGTGGAAGAGAGGTGAAGTGTGCAGGCAGGTTGGAATGGATGGAGAAGAGTGGCAGGAATGATTCATGACAGATGGGTACCAGCTAGAGTAAAAGATTTACAGGACAGTAGTGAGACCAGCCATGGTGAATGGATTGGAGACAGTGGCACTGAGGAAAAGACCAGAGGCGGAGCTGTAGGCATCAAAGTTTAAGATGCTGATAATTTTTCATTGGGTGCAGCAAAGATGAACAGGATTAGAAATTAGATTAGAGGGACAGCTCAGGTTAGATGCTTTGAAGACAACGTTAGAGACGCAAGATTGCATTGGTTTGGACATGTCCAGAGGAGAGATATGAGGATTATATTGGAAGGAGGATGTTGACGATGGAGCTGTCAGGAAAGAGGAGGCTTATGGGTCTGGTGAGAGGACATGCAGGTGGTTGGTTTGAAGCAAAATACAGGAAGAAATGGAGACTGTTCCACTGCAGCAACCCCTAAATGGGAGCAGTCGCAAGAAAAAGGAAGACTTACTGGAACACTGCACAGGCTTCCAGTGGCCCATCATAAGAAAATGGTTGAAACAGGAGTGCTGGAGAGCCTCCTGAAACCTTAAGGAGGCTAAACGAAGCTAAGGGCTAGTCTTCCCAAGTGAACTCTAAATGCATTTTTGGGCTGCAGGTAGCACTTTGACAATTAGTATTAGTTTATACATCTGCCGATAGCCTGGCAAGCTTCCCATTAACTTAAGACTTTTTGGAGTGCCCCCTTACCTTGGAAGGCAATTCTTGTTGGTGCAACAACCCTGCTAATGATTAATTGCAGGCAACCAGCAATACTAAAAGTACACATTTATTTTAGGACTTAAATATTTACAGCCATTAAAACTTTAACACAGCATGAGTCATGCAGCAGCCATGTGAACTGCTCTGCGCCTCAGTTGCTTAACTGCATCCCCCAGCTCCCTCTGCGTGATAACACAATGGCGGTTGAGGGCTGAGAGGCGGGCAGCCTCCTCGCTCACTCTCCAGAGCAAGAGCTGGGTTGGGGCCCATTGCTTCTTCAACACCCTCATGTCAATGGACTGGGTCTGGGAAGACAGTAGGAAAGAGATTAGGCAACTGAAGTCTTGCATGTTCATAAACTGGGTCACCTAGGTTTAAGTCCCAGACCTGTAGGTTACCCGTAGGGTCCCTCGAGCAAAGTACCATCCAACACTGCTTCCTGGATGTATGGCTACCCATTGCATCACTTGGTTTAGAGGCAGAGGAAACATTGTGGTGGTGTGTTTAAAACGAGCTTGATTTTAAACACAGGCCAAGCAATGGGCTCAGCTTTTCCATTTTAACATGAAGGACAAACTTAGCACCAATTTCCATGAGTGAAAATAAGTAAACAATCACTAGAGGACAATAGCATACAGGAGTCCACTTGCATCTCAAACAAGACTGATTCTTGTAAAAGGTTACCTTGAAGGGGGACATAAACTCAGTTTCAAGATAGAGCTTTTCACATCAATAAAGCTCAGGTTCAAGCATTTAAGTAAACCATTTAATAACTTACATTGTTAAAGTAAAATGCCATCATAAGAAATTGACAACTGCATTTGGGGGTGTAGGAGGTCCTTCATCACCTCTAAAGTCATTAAAGCTCAATTTGTACAAATACAGTTCAGCCAATTCCTTCAACACAATCACATTAAGTTAGGAACATTTTAGAATAAAGTATTTTAATTTAACTAGCAAAATTCAACAAAAAAAAAAAAAACTGGAACAGGGCTCAGCATTACCTCTCTCTGGTGGCGGTATATGAAGAGTGTGTGCGCTCGCAGTCGGGCCTTCATGACCGTAAGTGCTGAGGCTGGTTTACTTCTGGGATAAAGCGCTTTCATGGTTGCAGAGAATATACCCCAGCTTCGCTTGACTTTCCTTTAAGGCTGGAAAAATCAACAATCACAACAGCATACCAGATGTGACCAATTAACCCAATTAACCAACTACACGTGACCTGACCCTCTGTCCAATCACTGAACTGTCTTTGTCATTGTCTTTCTGGGCTCAGTAAACAGTAATGAGAGATAGGATCAGTACAAATGCACATCAGCGCAAAATCTTGAGAAAAAAAACAACAATGTCTAACATAAAACTGATTATGAACCCAAAACTTCCACAGTTGAATATGTAGCTTTCTGATGTCCACAGCTTTCTTTCTGCAGAAGGAATACAATGATTTGAAGCTACACTCTAAGGTAAATTTCCATAAAGTGAGATTTTTTCAGATCTCCCAGATTAAGCCGAGGTAAAGTCTGTCTAATAAGGAAAAAGCTGAGGAATGTTCCTAATGAATAATCCTCTACTTTTGGCATAAGTTCTCTGGCTAAATTTAAAAAAAAAAAATTTTTAAACTTGTTTGGTGAAGTGACAGAATAGAGGTCTGTTTTTATTTTTTAAGTGGTTCAACTCCTCTGCACCTGAATGGTTTCAGGAGCAGTGTCACCAGAAAGAAGCATTTTAAAATATGTTTTTTGTGCCTTTCAGTTGTGCTGATCTGTCTTCAAGAGTTGAGTTAGTTCATTAGGAAAAGAATGACAAGATATTGTTTCAGAATTACTGTCTGCACAGTTAAAATGTTCTCCTTAATCAACTTATTTCATAATAAAAGTCACAATTTTAGTTAAATCAAAGATAAGTGACATTTATTTTGACAAGTGACAAGTATTTTGTTATACTGCCCAATAATGCATTACATTCATAGTGTTTTTTACTTTTGTTTGAAGCATTATTAATGAACTCTGATTTGGTCAAAGTTATGATTTACTGACTCTCAGCCTGAAAACTGCACACATTCCATAATTTAAACAAATTATACACTCACATGTGTGTGTGTTTGATTTTTGGTGTTTACATTTATTCTCTGCTTTTTTTTATAGTCTATGCCACTATAAATGGAACATAAACTTGAAAATTAATTTTTTATTATTACAAATTGTTTTGCAAATCAATTTTATAGAATTTTGTAATGGATGTTTTACACCATGGTCTATCTGTGTATCAAGATTTTTGCAGCTCATTTCTCAGTGTCAGTTTCAAACATATCTGGGGGATGTTTCTGCATTTTGGATGATTTTCTGGCAACCATAAAATTGTATGTGCTCCATGTCTTTGGTTTAAAAAGGGGTAGTGGTGGTCTAGTGGTTAGGAAGTTGGCCACATGGATCAGAAGATTGTGGGTTCAAAGCCCTTACCACTAGGTTGCCCTGCGGTACTCTTGAGCAAGGTACCATCCCAGTCATTGCTTCCTGGGTCCTTTCAATAGCTAACACCTGCTGTGAGTGTGTGGATTAAATGCAGAGGTGTAATTTCATTGTGGTTCACAGTGACAAGAATGGTCACTTTAAAAACCACTTTCAAAAAAAATTAGGGCATAGACAGTGGACACATTAATATTCTCTCCCTTTATTCAATGACATAGTATGTAAGGTTGACACAAATGTCATCATAAATAGGTAACCTAAAATAAAAGTTGGATTTTATTCACTAAACACAATGTATTTTTAGAAATTAGGAAATGTACTGTTCTAGCTACTTTTTGCCAAACCTGTTCATACACTGACAATCAGATGTTTTCCTTCAGAGCAGTAAAAAAGACTTTTATGCGCTTAGATGAAACCAGTTTGGTTATTTGAATTGATTTAATTAGCTAAATTGATTGACAGTCTCAGTGGTGTTCAGACTGCCATTGTGAAAGTTTTCACTTTAGTAATTATTCTTGATAGATCTCTTCACTATTATCACAAAACCACTTGGAAGTACATGGTTCCTAAAATACAAAAGTTCAAAATCCTGTGTTTGTGCGGTGCCTTTAGCTCTACCCCTGTATTAGGACTGTCAAAACCTTGCACCTCCAAATTTGCCCCCCCCCCCCCCCCGACAAATATGGCCACAATCATAAACGCACAAACAACACAGCAACAAGACATTACACTAATATCCTCCTCATCATTCTCTTGCCTTTCAGACTGATTATGCAGAAATTTGAAGTAATCCGTGGAATTTCACTTTAGGCATCTGAATAAATAATTGCCATCAAAAACATGTTTCATAAGGAGACAAGGAAGTAGGTTTAACACGCAACTAATCACTTATACAATTTGAAAGGGACAGTGGATTTCTACTGAGGCAGACAGAGCCACTTGGACGGTCCTGGTGAGAAAAGGGAGCTTGAGCCATGTTCTTCATCAGGTGCATTTGTTCATGCAGAGGAGCAGCTCCATGCGGATTGCGATGCGAGTGTGCCAGCCCAAAGGAATGAGGCGGATGTAGCGGGCCACGATAGGTGGACGGAGAAGGTTCTGTACTGAGGATGAGCGGTCAGAGTTCCCATAGAACACCTAGGATGGGACAGACACAGATTTTAGTATATACTGTAGAGTGTCATCAGTATTGATTCTGGAGGGCTTGATACAATTACAACACAGTTTCTTGATTTCTTTGCTCAGACACCTACCAAACCTCTGGCATCTTCATGTAGGTTGCTAACAGCAGCCCTCATGTGACCCTCTTGACCTGCAACCACTCTGACCAGCTAGCAACCCTCCACATACATCATCCTCAAAAGGAACATAGGCCATCCAAAGATGAAGTGAAAGTGACTATTCATCATTGTGAAACACAACCACTGCTTTTCACCCATACACACTGTGCAGCAGGGGGCATCTATTTAAAGCACGCAGGGAGCAGTGATGGGGATGGTACCTTGTTCAAGGGTATCTCAGGGCAACTACTGATCTGGGATTCGAACCCAGTACCATTTGATCCTGGGGCATAATCCCTAAACACTAGGTGATTACTGCTTGAGGGGATCATAGGGCTACACCTACCCATGACAAACAAATCTGCATGCAGGCAATAAGAAAAGAGTAAAGAGTGACTTCAGCAAAGGACTATACTTTGCAGAGTGATTAAGAGGGACTCCTTTTAAGCAACGTCAGCCTTTTTTGTGTGCTAAATTTGAGCATCGTGCTCTAAATGTTTCTAAGTCTCTTCTTGTCATTGTTCAAAAAGCATAAATCATTTCTAGACTACTCTGGTCCTAAATTTAACTTCAATCATGCTGGAAGAAGAGATAGTTTTTCAATTTATGAATTTAGAATCTTGTATTTAACAAGTCAAGAGATCAAGGATGACCAAGAAAATCCATAAACTGTTTGTCCACTGGTTCATCCTGATGCACCAAATAGCTTGGCCACTTTACCTAGACATTTCAAAGCACATTAAGAAGAATTGCATTTCTGTCTATTTTCATTAGCTTTTTGCATTATGCAGCTAAAGTGTTCAAGATATTATTAGCTGGGCATGTTTATAGCTTAAGCTAACTGGTAAATTAGCAAGCAAATGCATACTGCTATGTCAGTTAACACTCATGGCCATTATGCAAGAGTAGAACAGTAAAAATAGCCTATAGCCCTTCCTTTTCTCTAGATCAGTGGTTCTGGAGGCCCCTGCATTTTAGTTTTTTTTCCTAATCTTTACATGTCAGGGAAAGGCTTGTTCATTGACTGGATAAGATTACTTACTTACGATGATGCAATTAAAACTCAAAAGACAATTTCATTGTCAGCACTAAAGCAGGTTGTCCAATATATTTCATATTTCAAGTCCAATAATTATAATAATTATAATAATTAAAAACTGTAATGTACACATAAAACACCATCAAAAAAAATTCTACAACTTTATTTCAATTAATAGAAACCTCACAGAAAACAAACAATTCCTTGATCGGCAGCTTCTACACACCCTGTTGTTGCCAGTCTGGTCTTTGTAGTAGATCCAGTTAAGGTTCTCACTGGTGCGGTACTGAACGCTGTACTTGGTAATCCACTCATCTGCATCACAGCGTCCTTGGGTCAGTATGCCAGACACCACTTTCACCTCTTTCAGGTCAATCTGTAGCCATTGATTGGTATCTTGGTACTTAGACAACCAGGCACATCTGCAAAGAGAGAGGGTTTCATATGCAAACCTTCTGCATCTTCTGACTTTTAAAGCCTTTGTGGATGTAGTGCTAATTGGGTGAGTAGTAGTTAATCCTTCTTACAGCACCCTTTTGATCCAAACACCGAATACAAGAAAATGTCTCCAAATGGTTTAACAAGAGTCTAAGGCTTTGTTTAGACAGACAGCTCAAACCAGACTTGAGTATGACAGATTATTTGCAGTCAGAATAGCAAGAGTCTAGATTTTTCCAATCAGGTCCAAACTACATTTGTATGTGGTCTCAAATCTGTTACAATTCACATTTTTTGACAGATTGGATTTTGCAAGGCTTGTTTGTCAGTTTTGGGCAGTGGTGATATATAGTAACTTCTGTGTTGTGTGATGTAGCTGAAGAACAGCAATTTTAACTATTGTGCTAATAAAGTTGCATCAAGATGAAAGATCATAAATGCAAAAGGTTTTTCTATTTTTGCCCTTGCCTCATGTTGCCATTACTATGACAACTAATGTAGCTATACAAGCAAATGCTGGTCGGATCAGAAAAATCTGATTTGGTCACTTAAATGTCTAACATCTTAAAATGTGATTTGCCTTGCAGTGTGAACAAATCAATGTCAGTTCAATATGCATATGTTAACAGCCCATTATTGGGCTGTTAATGATTAGATTCCAACATCATTACTGCTCCCTGTTTCATGAGTATCTTCACTAGTTAAATTTTAAAACAAAATTGAGCCAAATAATTCAAATAAAGTGCCAGACAGGTTGAATTTTACCCCCGACTACATGCTTTTCAGTGCTTCACCATAATAAACTGTCTTTAAATCTAGGTATCTCTGGATGCTGATGATACAGAAAGATAACAACCCAAATTACACTTAATTTAAGCAATCTTTTTAAAAATGTTAAGACTTTCACATTCTTATAGATGTTCAGGCTAGTGACTTTCCCCTGTATGTTGTATGAACTGCACAAAACTTCAAGTTGAGAAATGTTCAAGTGGAAAAATATATAATTGTGGATTTTAAATGTGTGGATCTGGAATTTAGATTTCAGTACTTTGTTTTAAAAAGCTTGAAAGTGGCCTCTTAAAATTAAGCTTTATATATATATATATGTGTGTGCGTGTGTGTGTGTGTATATATATACTACTGTGCAAAAGTTTTAGGCAGGTGTGAAAAAATGCTGTAAACAAAGAACGCTTTCAGAAATATAAATAATGATTGTTTATTTTTATCAATTTACAAAATGCAAAGTGAGCGAACAAAAGAAAAATCTATCAATATTTGGTGTTACTACCTTTTGCCTTCAAACCAGCATCAGTTCTTCTGGGTACACTTACACAAAGTCAGGGATTCTGTAGGATTATAGTCGGTGTGTGATCAGCCAATTTTGCAAACAGGTGCTGATGATGTCAGTGTCACATACATGGGGATTGAAGTACAGTAATGTTTGGAACAACCTACCAGCCGAGTTCCCTTCAACAACTGTGTGCAAGTGTACCTGAAAAAACCGATACTGTTTTTGAGCAAGTGTCACATAAATATTGATTTAATTTACTCTTTGTTCGCTCACTTTGCATTTTGTTGATTGATCAAAATAAATGATGCTACTTCCATTTTTGAAAGCATTCTTTGTTTACAGCATTTTTCACACCTACCTAAAACCTTTAGCACAGTACTGTGTGTGTGTGTGTGTGTGTGTGTGTGTGTGTGTGTGTGTATATATATATATATATATATATATATATATATATATATATATATATATATATATATATATATATATATCTCTTTCTTATATACATATATACATGCACACATACATACATACATACATACATTTTTTATGGTCACTGGTCTTTCCTACTAGGACTTTATTCAGCCTACCATTATGCAGGTGTTAGTGAATTGGATCAGGTGTGTTAGGTTAGGATTAATGAAACAGTGCAGAAACAGGAGGGCAGGATTAGGAAATATACAACCTTGTAACAAGCATAGCATGATTAGTACTGATCCTGGTTGTTAAGCCTGGCTTTGTTTGTGGTCCAGGAGGAAAACCAGCCTGTGTACTGGTCTTCATTAGAGCAGCTGATCTGATCTGGAGTGATGGATCCAGCCTCAAAACCCATTGGCCTGTGATAGGGACATTCTGTAAAAATAGGACTTAATCAGTCAGCATACAAGACCATTTAAGTAGTCTTTATTAGAGGCAAATGTTTTATTTGTGTTAATATGTACATTGTTCACATTAAAATGGGAAGAAGTGTGGTCTCTTTGGAGTAATGCAACAAAATTGGTCAACTGGCCAAAGGCATGCTGTTGTCTGACCATGTATTTAAAATGAAAATGAAAAAATTTGTTTTCATCTGACTAGGAATATTTTCTTATTTTTTAATTTTATAAACAAGAATAATTTTATTTTCATTTTGGCTGATTTCTAACCAGATATAACTAAATATAGCCAAATAATCAGAGGCAGGTATTTGAACACTACTACTTTAGCATTGCTATTACACCTTATCATTATACATGACTAACTGTGCAAAAAAAACAGCCTTCTCTAACTTTTCATGTAGCACTGACTTTTTTACTTTATATATATATATATATATATATATAATATATATAAATATTCAATCTTATTTTAGTGGTCAATGTAGAAAAACAGAGTTCTGTGCTAGTGTGTTTCATGTGCTCATTTAGCCCACACACTGTGAACTTGTGGCTATAAAACGAATCCCAAAAAAAACTCTCATTGGCCACTTAAAATTTATGTTCAGGACCTCCCTCTCCGGAACACAACTGGTGGTTAATATTCTCCTGCAAGCATGCTTAAAACCTGCTTGGTGAGAAATTTAGCATACTCACTTAGAAAACCACATACACTGTACTTTTAAAAAGCAGTCAAATGAACTCTCAATATGAGGATTTGACTGTTTTTAGCAACATACATACAAACAGTGGTCGACTGTCTGAGGTGTATAATAACAATTATCTCCCTGATGATACTTGTAGCAAAAGGCTGTGCTCTGCGGCTCAAGCGGTGCTAGTGCTGGATTACTGGACAGGACTAGGCTCGTACCCACAATTTCTTGATCTGCAGCTGTATCCTACCCTAGGCTATGCCCACCCCACTGTGATTCCACACTGGAGTGGACAAAATCAGAACATGCCACACTCTTCAAAAACACAGAAAAACACAGGTCTGATAGGAGTACACAGGTCTAATTAAAAGCAGTCTCTTAATCCTCGTGTTTGGAGTGGCCCTGTCTTTCCTCTTTTGCATGAATTGCCGAAAAGCCACTACTTGGTTTAATTCACAAACCATATGTCTCAGACTATTAAGCTGTTCTTTTTCTGCACAAGAGCAACAATGGATTAAACACTACAATGGCAATGTGAGGCCTTGGACTGCTTGAAGGACTCTGAATAGAACAGTGATCTCTGAACCAGGGTTGTTCCTCCGTGCCTAAAGCAAAACTAACATCACTAAGCTTCCCTTTCCAGCTCTGTAATACCAGTGCCATCCTCATGTCCGAACCTCCGTCCTAAAAGCTTTGCTCTAATGCTCCATTTCGACAGAGCTCAGCAGCTGTTAAGACTTAACTACGACAGATGGTTGCTTTCCCAACTTAAGCTCCAACTAACACAGTTTATTTATTTATTTTCAGAAACAAGTGGGCTTTGAACAAGGGCATGTGAAAAACAATGAATGTGCTTCTGTGGCATCAATAATGAAGACAAATGTGGGGATTTATCACTCGGAAATCAGGAACAGCCATAACAAAACATATTTATCACTTATTTTTTAAATGGAAACTGTAGGAGAAATTTTATCGTTAAAAAGTTCAGATCCAACAAATCCCCTGTACTGACAGCCACATGAGGTCCGCTTTTGACATTCATGTCTTTTTTGACCTCAACAGTCCTAATTACTGTTTAAAGGATCCTCTCTTTGTCCTCAAGAAAGAAAGGACTATTACACTTTTAACACTGATGTATTCAAATTGTGTCTGTTTTGCTCGCCTGTCCTGTTTTTGTGCTCCTTTTTAAAAACAGTCTAGACTGTAACACCCCTCCTAGCTTTAGCATGAGTGCAAGCTGAACTGGTGATAAAGGATGTTTAAATGTGTTGAAATTAAGTTGTTTTTGCAGATTATATGAGCTATGTGGACTGAGGAATGAGTTGTATATTTTGAAACATTTTTCATGTCCATTCTTGTGAGAAATCTTTTAATTTTATTTTAGAATGGAGGTATTTTAATGCCTATACCCAGACATTCCAGGCATTGAAACAGTTATTGGTCAGAATTAGTTGTCCATTTATTATTTAATATTCCCATGCTGTGTAAAAGGCAGCTGCCCATTTCAAACAGTGTGAAAACTGAGGTGCCTCAGGCACATTTAACACATTTTCTGGGGTACTGTCAAATAGATTTGCATTGACAGGTGGCTCTTTCCAAAGGGCATCTTTGCCTGTGCCACACAAAAAGTGGACCTCCGCCATGCTGTGCCATTGCTTCAAACAAAGGGCATTCTCCATCCAACCTCACTACACTCAACAGAACATCAACAGTGATGCTGATTTCAGTCCCTTAAACTGAAATGAAAGATTTATCCATTGCCATTAGTTCAGACCATTTGTCAAATAAATGGAATTAAAAGCAGTGTGCAGACATTTGGTAAAAGTTAGTTTGTTTCCTGAATTTAACATTGGGAAAAAAGAAAAATTAAATGTAGTCTTTGCAAACATTCTAGGACTTTTTTATTTTATTCTTTGTTGTTGTTGTTTAACGAATGTGAACAAAATATCCAGTCCCATATTTAAATGTGTTCCCTGTAGGAGAATAGTTATTTTTTCTCATAATAATTGCAAAGACTGGGAAGGAGGCCCACAACCACCTTGAATGGATCCCTCATATCACACTTTCACCAGCAATTAGTCTTATTTTACAAGCAAATGAAAAGCAATTGACATTTTATTTATTCAAGGTCATTTCCATATGAAGGTGGTCCATTCATTTTCTGCACTGGAGCCCATTACAATCCCAGGTGCACCATTGAATGCATATTGCAAATGGCTAAACTGGAGTTACATGAGCATGGGATTTATAGTTATATATGTGTACTCTTTTTTAGGAATTACGCTTCCAGGAGGGTTATTCCAAGCTGTGTAATCTGCGCATCATATTTGGTGTCCAACTCTTAACTAATGAGATTACGTGTCTACTCTTGCTCTCTGCCATTCTCCTTTCCTTTTGCAGTGTTTACTCTGTTTTTACCCTCTCATTTGCATCTCTCTCTCTCTCTCTCTCTCTAATTCTCTCACTTTTTCTCTCTCAGCAGAAATGGAGCATATCTGCCTGCTGGCTGTGTAGCTGTGGGTGGCTGTGGTGGCACACACAGGCCAGGTGAAGCTTCTGCAGGATGATTAATGACTTTCCAGTCCACTGCGGGTGAAGGGCCTGTCCCAGAGCACACATACCAACCCCCAGTTTGGAATAATGAAAGAATAAATACATATCTGGCCTCCTAACCCATACATCTACATTATTAGCAACACAGGCTTTCATATTGATGCTGGTGACATTTGAAACATTCATAGCTGTCCTTTTGGATATAGATACTCTTGGATGAAGATACTCACAGATAAAGATACTTTTGGGTCTCAAATAGCAAATATAACACACAAGAAACTCAAGCCTTGGAGGTATAAAGGCTGTTCTGACACTGCAAGGATTCTCTCACTTGGTTACCTGGCATGCACTCCAATGCCTGGCTCCAGCTCTCCGAGCCAGTGATGATAGAGGTGAACTCAGTGGGAGACTCCCCTCCGTTGCAATCACACTTGCAAGCTTTTCCTGACCAACTCTCATTGTCCTCTACATCCTGATGGCGAAAGAGATGGGTAACCAAGACGCTAAGCCACACATCACACATCATGTTTCACTGATTTGTACCTTAATTTTGAGAGAAATAATAGTGAATTCTTTCAACCCACCTGCTGCGAATAAATTCCAATAAAAACTGTCAGCAAAAAAAAAAAAAAAAAAGTACTACATGAGTAAGTTTTAAGTGGATAGCTTATATGAAAAAAAAATGTACAGAAACTAAATTTGCAGTGAGATATAAGTAAGCACAATATCAGTAAAATTATCTTTAGCAATTAAGGTAGTAGACCATTTTTTGCTCTATAAAATCATTTAAAAAAATATTAATGCAAAGTACAATTTAAAAGTTTGACTCTCAAATTTTGTAATTGTGTAATCACTGCCTTTACTCTGAACCCCATTTTAAGGATATAACCCAAGAAAAATAATAAATTGGTCAAACCGCTTGGACTCTTGAAGCCAAATGGCCACTTACCTTCACTGATCACCAGCAAGGTGAAGAACAAAGCGTGCAGGCTTCCGTGCTCCATCATTTCTTGTCTTTGACTGGTGGACCACCCTACTGGTGAAGGGACTGGATTACTATAATCCACCCAGCTCTAATGGCTTTATCTAATACCCTTTATCTCCACAGAGCTCCTCCCTCAGCTGTAGAAGGCCAGCTCAAATGGTCCAACCTTGTCTCTTCATCAACAAAAAATGCCAGATCAAAAACAACCCCCTCGAAGTTCAACTCGGGCCTTTTCCCCCAAATGACCCAGTTAATGCTCCAGTGCATACAATTAACTCAACCTCACATGGCATTCTCATGGTGCATATCGCAGGTACATATTCAATTCAATTCAATTCAATTTATTCTTGTATAGCGCCTTTTACAACAAAGTTGCCCCAAGGCACTTTACATTGATAACAGGTTACAGTAATAGATGTTTAAGATGTTTAAGCCGGACGACTACGGAGGAGAGGAACCAAAAACTCCACTATGTGGAGAAAAAAACCTCTGAGGGTCCAAGGTCAACCGGCTACCCAACCCCCTTGGGTATACTAACAGTACAGAGTTAGTTTGGTTTTAAACTCCAGGATCAGTGAGGAGTCCCAAGTTGCTTCCAGGTACCAATGAGCCGCCAGGGTCCCTTGGCGCATCAGATGCATCACACAGACCAGATGGTAGCTCGGCATTGAACTCAGGTGATGACCACAACGGGCCCCCCCGGACATGTGGGGAGAGAAATGGAATGAGGGGGTCAGTAATGGGCAGGATCCAGTAGTGACAGACACAGAAATGAAACAGTGCGATGGCATGTACAGCAGCACCAGCGACATTACTAGACATTACTATAACTGCATATGATGCAGGGCTGTGGCAGTTTGTCCTGCTCTACCGATAATTAACCACATGAGGTTTGTTATAGGGCTGGCTCAGTTTTTGTGAATTTATAAAATGGTTGATGTTTCAACCAACTCAACTTAACCACTTAGTTTCTGATTTCCAAAAAAGGAAGTTTAACTCACCAACACCTATGTCACCTGTGTGAAAATGTGAGTGCTCGCTCAGTCACTCATTCTACCAATGAAACAATTTGAACTGCTGGCAGCCCTGCTGAATCTAAATTTGATACAACCTGGAACAAAGCAACATGGAACAGTAGAACATCTGTTAAGGAGTGGCCATCCTAGCACAATTACTCCAAGAGCTCATAGAAATCTTATCACAGAAGTCCAAGAAGAAAATATAAGGAGCTGCACACCTCTATCATCCCAGTTAATGGCAGTGTTCGTGATTCCCACTTTAGAAAGACTCTGGGCAAAAATGGGATCCACCAGAGAATCCACCAAGCACGAAGAACAGCCAAGCACTTTCAACAGCTGCCAAACAAAATTAAAAAAAAAAAACAAAGTCCACCTCTGAAAGGCTAAAAAAAAGATTTAGAAGCAGCCTAGCCAAAGTCCTGACTTAAACCCCATTGATATGTTGAGGCAGGACAGTACAACGGCACAATCCTCCGATAATAAGAATCCAGAAGTGCTTAATTAAAGTTGTTGCAGCTAAGTTTAGGAGGCAATTTTTTTTTCACATTTAGGTGTATTTTTTTCTGCCAGGAAAGAAAAAAAAGTTTAGAATATTTAGAACATTTTTGTATAACTTACAATTTCAGCTTTCAATTCAGTGCATTTCAGTTTTTAACAAACAAAACTTTTTTATATCACAAAAAGGACATGCATTTCCACAATTCATACATATCGCTAGGACAAATATCTCTTTGCAGTCAATTTCTCGATTTCAAATTGCTGAATGTCAATTTTCAAAGGTCACTATTTTTTAAATCTTGCCATCACAATATTTATTTATTAAATCAT
Organism: Hepsetus odoe; assembly: GCA_017165825.1. Lineage (NCBI taxonomy): Eukaryota > Metazoa > Chordata > Actinopteri > Characiformes > Hepsetidae > Hepsetus > Hepsetus odoe. The sequence continues at coordinate 4,149,239 of CM029391.1, forward strand.
TGATGAAATTCCATAAGGTCTGTAGTAACACAATTTTCATCCTTAAAAGAAACAACAGCAAGCCATGAAGTCGGTTATTGGGAGGACATCATTTTTATTTGTCATTAATTACAGGGCAATATACATTGTAAATGCTGTTTGTGTCAGACATGCCAAGACTTGAAACAAACACAGCCAGAGTGCCATTTCTTCCAGGGGCCCTGGAGAAAGAGGAATCAACAGGTCTACTGGGGAAAACAGAAAAAAGACAGCGTGTGGGAGGAACAAGTGCAGCGGTGAAGGTGAAACAGTTCCATGATACACTTATATTTGAAAGTGAAATGGAAAAAAGTGAAGGGACCTAAATTAAAGCCTGATCCAACTTAGCTTCGCTGTACCTAAGAGGGGTAACGCACATCTTAAAGGAAAAAACCTTTGGTTGTTTTTTAACCTATAAGTAGCATAACTTGGATTGCTCTAAAACACCTGCCAGTTGCCCTCTAATATAATCTGAGTCAAAAGATTTTTTGTTTCTTTACTAGATTACTATAATCTACCTTATGCTTTAAAAGTGGCAGATTGAGATAAGGCTGAAAAGAATGCTCAACTGGCCTAAGTGCCTCCCTGGTTGCTGGACAGTGAGATGGCCATTTGAAATATCAGTCAGAAAAAGTTAGAGTGCTGTCCCCTGAAACTGACCCCAAGAGTCTCTCTCTCTCTCACACACAAACACACGTACACCTTCCATAACAGCACCTAATAAAGACACCTTTAACAAGGTTAATATTCACCCAGAACTAAATACAGATGTCTTTCAAAATACATTCAGCTTCAGAGGGATATGGATGAAGCTTGAAAATGTAGTGAGCTTGTGGACTAATTAGCTGTCATAAGATCACTGATTGTAATTGTTCAGGTTTACTCTCTCAAATTGGCACACAAGAATATCAAGGTCAAGAGCACAGAAGAGGCAAAAAACTCAAAGTAAAAAAGAAAAGGCATTCATGGAGTTTGAAAATGACTTCAATGAGTAAAAAATCTCAGCTGGGAACAGAGTAGCTGGTCCATATTCATGGTTTTAGGTCCAAATTACATTCACTGGCAGATACTTTCTTACATAACGGCAAGAAGTCCTGAAAGGAAGCTGGAAAGGCTGGGGCCCAAATAAAAAAAAAATATCTGGACAATTTACAGTTGTTTCAACTTTCCAACTTTGAGCACTATTGCATCAGAGCAGGATGTTTCTCTACCATAAAGCTTGGATGTTGAGGGCCTAGAAGCTTTATGTCATAAGCAATATAAGAGGGAAAAACTCCCTAAAGGAAAAAAATTAATTAAAGCTGTTAGGAGTTGGTTTTCATTACACAGATCTTTCCAATTCTTCCTACTGACTATAATTCACTGTCTGCCTTGTTAGTGCAGAGGTATTCCTTTAAAATAAAATGGGATAAAGCCATGAAGTTAGAACAGCGCTTCTGCCCTGATATGGATTATGGTCAGATTGTACTAAGAGTATGCGTTTTGCAGCCTAATGTCCATCATGTTTTATGACTGTTAGCATAAAACAACTGAAATAACTGCCTATTTTGGTTCCTCATTCTTAAAAAATACAGAGACATTATTGTTTGTGGTGGACAAATGTGGAAGGTGTGATTGACAGAGGTTGGCTTTGACATGCTGGAGATGCTGGGGAAGTATGCAGGACGCAAGTCTACTGAGACTTGCCCAGAACTCCCAAAAATCACTTCAAAAGAATAACAGGACTGTAGGGCTGCAGACTACAGCAAAATTGATCTATTGTTCTAAACTGAAAATGCAGAAGGATATAAGTTGGTGTTCCGTGCAAATGTGAATCAGAATGTGGAATGTGGAATCAAATGTGGAATCATAAATACTCGCACGATATGTGCAGAATGCTGTACGCACAATGCAAAAATGAATGTTGCACTACTGTAATCATCATTTGCAGCAACACAATCACAATATAACAATTTGTCCATATCGTACAGCCCTACAGCGCAGTACAGTCGATTTGCTCTGCTCAACAAAGGCCTTTAATTCACAAGTCAGGTCAGGCATGCTCAAGCAGGGGATATATGAAAGATCTGCATCAATTTTGGTCACAAAAGTTGCAGATCAGCACGATGCATCCTCGCAGCCCACCAGTCCACAAAGAGTTCAGCTCTGATGGTGACATTAACTGGACAATAGCATAAGAAATAACATTGTGGTGGTACACCCTGCCATTCTGCACTGTGCCAAGGCAGGTCAAAGAGTTAATACCATAGAAACAGATGCACAATCAGTCCTGGTACAAAGGCTCCTCAAAAAGAGAAAAAAACAAGACTGTACGCAGAAACAAAATGGAAAATAAATGGGAATTATGTCTATTTATTAAAACGTCTGCATAATTTAGTTGCTGATACATATTAGAGAAACTTATTGCCTTAGATTTCTTTGCAGTGGTAGTGATAGGAACCAGGGGTCACAATGTACACAACTCAAATATAGATAGTATATATTTGAACCTGCAAACCTACATGTCTTCTGATTTTTTTGTGTAATGTCAAATAGTCATAAATCAGAAAAATTGTCTTTGAGGAACATTTTGCGAAACAACGCCCTGAATGTACCTCTCCATCATAAATGTATTCTAAAAAAAGTTGTAGAACTTTGTTGTAAAACAAAGTCTAAGGCATGAAGCAGAGTATTCTTAACCATTTCAGTTACAAATGTTCTGTGAGGTAGCTTTTAGAGGCATTACACTCTTCTGAGGTCTGGTTTTTATCACCACCAGCTAAAAACAAACAAGTTTCTCTGGAACGGCACATTTCACGTGAAACTGCTCTGAATGGCTGCTCTGGATTCCCCCTTTAAGAAGAAAAAAAAAACTTACTGTAATCAATACAAAAGCAAACAATGGAAGAAGACAATAGTTATAAATATTTAGTGAAGTAAAATTCACCTTCAGTTCATTATGAGATTTTAAAATATAATGCTCATCCAAGTGTAAAAAAGAAAGAAAAAACAGATTGTTATTGCACAACGGTTGTAAAATGCAAAATGACTGCAGAGGCCTGCATTTCAGCTCAATTTCTTGATAACTTCTGATTTAAAGTCTAACAAAGGCTTCTGTTAAGACTAAAATAAAAAATAAAAAAATAACTTGGCCCATATGTTTCGACAGAGTTTAGTACAGAGGGTTCTGTACTATAGTACTGGATTTAGCGGAATGACATGATTGTAAAAGACGTGCTGATGTGGTGTGGCATAAATGAAATGAAATGTTAGTGATAATAGCATGTGAGTATGACTCCTTCCTTCAATTATGTTAAACTAAAAAGACTTTGGAAAACCAAACCTCGAAAATAAAACTAGTGGTGCAAACAGACCAAAAATAAAATCGATCAAAAAGTTTAATATGTTCACAATATGTTGCACATAAGTCTAATGTGTCCAAATTACGTATACATGTTTTTCAGAAATTAAATCCATGTACAGTCCAGTTCTCTTGAAAAGTGCTTAAGGTAAAAGTTTTAGACAAAGTTTTCACTGCAGTTTATAAAACACCATATCGGCACAAAACACCTGTGTGAAATACCTGTTTAAAGTGCACCATTGAGAAACAATACATAAAAAAGAAAAAAGAATATGTAGGTTTTAGATAAAAAAATGAAAATTGAATAATATGATTCAATTTCTAATGGGTAAACTAAGCTGAATGTTGTTCGATTTAAGATTGGCAATAAGTACAGTTAAAGGATAAACAAGTATTTAGCAATGAAAACCAAAATTGAAAATTTGTTATCACTTGTAATCACTTGTTTTGCTCCCTGTTCACATATTGCTCCATTCTCGTAATTCTTACTAACTCTTTATATTAAATATCCATCTTATTTATTTATATATATATATATATATATATATATATATATATATAATAGAACATTCTTTTAGCCATATACTGTGCTGTTAAAATAAATTAATTCAGTAGAATATAGAAATATAATATATGTGACTTAAACCTCTTTGTAGCTCAGAGAGAATGTCATTTTAGGGCTCTGGCTCATAAAAGTTATTTTTTTGACAAAGCTGAGCTTTGATCCTTCCTAATAAATTCTATTCACATCCTTTAACTATTACCTGATCATTATCTGAAGAATGCTATCAGCATTCTTAACACTGAAAAAGCTAATCGGCTAATCCTAAAGATAAAGGAATGCTTTAGTGTCTTTCGACATCAGCATCTGTTCAATAACACAGATAATAATTTCATGCATTTCCCAGTATGCCTTTGCTGAATTAGGCCCTAAATCAGATTTTTCAGTATACCCGATTTGAGAAGGACAGATTTCCTGAAATCTGAATGGGAAAAAGCGTCACCTGTCTCTTTTCCAATCTGATTCAATCCGAATTTGTAGGTGGATACACGATTCAGTCTGACAGGAAATCACAGCTGTGGGCAGCCATATCCAGTGATGAGGACACTTAAGGGTACCTCAAAGCAACCTATGAGTCTGGGATTTGATCCCATAACCTTGTGATCCTGGGGCCTAGTCCCTAAACACTAAGCCACAGCTGCCACATATCTCATGTAGTCAGCAGGGTTCAAACATGCCCTAATGGATTTCTGGTCCATTGCCTTGATCACTTGCCAATCCCTACCTGCCAATTATAACATTCTTAAAAATTATTGCTTTGAATTGAAACTTCTAACACAATAGACATTAAAAAGCACAATTTTATATTGTATGTTTTTGATTTACAGACACTTCCAGTAAAGAATGCATTAATAAGCCATATTAATATTTTAACATAAAAGCCATATTAATATTAATGGTAGAGCCTATTTGTCCAGCTGCTAAAAAGCTAAATACTCTTGAGAAATATGGCATGATGTGTCTGTTTATAGTAGTAAAGCAACGAAGATCTTAGCTTATAGATGCGACCGGTTGGTTAATTAAGCCTTGTCCTAGTCATTGCACTTACATGTGGTACAAAAGTGAATTTGTGAACAAACGTGGCTTGTCTGAAATACTGAAAAATTTGATTTAAGAAACAAATGTTTGCCCTGCAATGTCTCTACAGTCTGAGTGACAGACTGCCTCTTTGAAGAACAAAAAATAAACTTGAAAGTAACTTAAAATGTAAAGACAGAATTAAAAATCAAACGTTTTTAAAACTGTAGAATTAAAAATGACCATTGCTCATGTTCTGGGGTTCTCTGTAGATGTGAAAGCTGATAAATAAGGCAACAGGACATGAAAAACATTAATGTCTTTGATATTTGGATTTTTGAAAAATTTGGAGAAGAACCAATTCACTGTAAAAGACAAGTATGCCTGTAACAGTTACAATAAAAAGTTTAAGAGAAGGGCTAGCAATACCTTGGATGGATTGTCTAAAAGATATTAAGAAAGAAAGTCTAGGGTTGCATTAGCCAGGAGTCAGAATAAACATCATGGGAAATAATAATAATAATAATAATAATAATCTACAACTTAGTTTTCAATCTGAGTTTTCAATGTGAGTCAGGGAAATGTGATGAAATTATTGTCAGTGGTACTAAAGTACAGGTTAAGTATTCCTTCAAAATCTCAAAGAAAATGTATACACTACATTCATATTCACATTCTAGTAACCACACAGAGTCATAATGTAGCTCTGACACTCTGAGATTGCCCCTGCACATGAACCAGATTACAGCACCGTAAGCAAAGTCCCTCCTGCCTTCATCTTATGGGGTCTGGGGGTTAGAAGCATTTGGTGGATCCCTGTGCGAACCTAGATCAACCAACAGCCTGAAATACATGACTGACTGAAGAAATGCAGCACTATTGAATTAAGCTTTCGGCATAGAGCCATTGTTGTAAATGGGGGCTCCAAAATCTACTGCACTTGTCAGCCTTCCAGCCATTCGATCTATATTTTGTTTAGGGAAGGAATTTTGGCATTCATAGGATCTAGCCTATGGAAAAGAAAAAAATTTGGAATCTCTGAGAGATTAGCTTTTGTTATCATGGAGAGCTTATAACATTTAAACCTGCAGAGTGTTACAATATGCATGAGAGGCCTAGGCCTTCGGCTGAGGATTCATAATAGAACAAATTGTCCAAGAAAAAAGTTATAATAATATTAATAATAATCCTAACAATATGTACTATTTTGTTACAACAATAAAATGCACTCTGTACAATGTAAATATTAAGACACTGATAATTAATTAAATAATCTCCATGAAATATAGAATTATTACACATTGAGTTTTTATACATTCTCTGGTGTATAAACTAAAGCTTTAACTATTCCACAGGTTTCTTTCCCCCAACCAATAAATTTACAAATACGTAGATACATATCATCAATGTTGATAAGATATCCAACAGAAAAACAACCTTTATGTCATGAACGATAATACAAATTCTATCAAATGTGGATGCTTTTTTGTTAAAAAACAAACTTGCAACATGACTATCGCCACCTTCTGTCCAGGGAGGAGCGCTGTGCTGTGCACGAGCAGTATGGTGTAATATTTCCAGGATAACCTGATGAAAGAAAGGAGGCAAGCTGTTCCCCTACAAAGCTGTTTCTTTCAGGTCGTTGAGGTTTGGCATACGGGGGCGAGTGGACCTGGTGAAGCCAATGCCGTTCTGCCCACCTTTGCTGGCCATTTGGTCAGGGTAGGGGGCCCCTTCGGCACGGGTCAGGGCCGAGGCGTGCCAGCTGGATTCAATCTGCCCCGGCAGAGGGTAGTTGTGGGGCTTGCGGCTCTTTGTGTTGGGAGTGACACTTCCCACCGGAAGCCCCCGGGTATCTGGCAGATTTGGAGGTGCTTTGGGGGTGGGGTTAGGAAGAGGCTGGAAGCGCAGTTCAGAAGATCGGTCAGGCGGAGGAGGAGGAGGAGGCTGGCCTGCCTGGGAAGAAGAGGGAGGTGAGGAGAGATGCAGCAGCTTACGCAGAGACTTCAGAGGCTGGTTCTGGAAAGGAAAGGAAATCAAAAGAACTTATGACGGATGCAGGAAAGAAATAAATTAATAGATGAAATAAATCAGTGACAGCTTCTTCGTTTAATTGCTTTTCTTCATCAAATAAATAAATACACACAGACAGTACTGTGCAAATGTTTTAGGCAGGTGTGGAAAAAATGCTGTAAACAAAGAATGCTTTCACAAATGGAAGCACAAATCATTTATTTTCATCAATGAACAAAATGCAGTGAATGAACAAAAGAAAAATCTAAATCCAATCAATATTTGGTGTGACCACACTTCGCCTTCAAAACAGCATCAATTCTTCTAGGTACACTTGCACACAGTTTTTGAAGGAACTTGGCTGGTAGGTTGTTCCAAACTTCTTGGAGAACTAACCACAGATCAGGTGATCAGACCAGATCGGGGCTCTGTGGGGGCCATAAGAATTGATACTGGTTTGAAGGCAAAAGGTAGTAACACCAAATATTGATTTGATTTAGATTTTTCTTTTGTTTGCTCACTTTGCATTTTGTAAATTGAAAAAAATAAACAATCATTATTTATATTTCTGAAAGCATTCTTTGTTTACAGCATTTTTTCCACACCTGCCTAAAACTTTTGCACAGTACTGTATATATATAAAATTTTAAACTCTAATATTTCGTTGGACCGCCTTAAGATTTGACGCAGACTCAATTTGACAGCACATCCCAAAATTTCTCAATGGGGTTAAGGTCTGGATTCTGTGGTGGCCAATCCATGTGTGAAAATGATGTCTCATGCTCCCTGAACCACTCTTTCACAATTTGAGCCTGATGAATCCTGGCATTGTCATCTTGGAATATGGACGGGCCATCAGGGAAGAAGAAATTCACTGATGGATTAACCTGGTCATTCAGTATATTCAGGTGGTCAGCTGACCTCATTCTTAAGGGACATAGCGTTACTGATCCGAGACCTGACCAACTTCAGCAACTCCAGATCATAGCACTGCCCCTACAGGCTTGTGCAGTAGGCACTAGGGATGATTGGTGCATCACTTCATGCATCCCTCTTCTTATCCTGATGCGCCCATCGCTCTGGAACAGGGTAAATCTGGACTCATTAGACCACATGACCATCTTCCATTGCTCCAGAGTATAATCTTGATGATCCCCAGTAAACTGAAGCCTTTTTTTGCAATTAGCCTCACTGATCACTGGTTTTCTTAAGGCTACACAGCTATTTAGTCCCAATTCCTTGACATCCCTTTGCATTGTGCGTGTGGAAATGCTTTTACTTTTAATACTGAACAGCCGTGAGTTCTGCTGTTTATGTTTTAAGGATTTGATTTCACCAAATGTTTAAGTGATCGCTGATCACTGTCATTCAACATTTTTTTCCACATTTTTTCCGCGAAGATGATGGTTCCGCAATTTCCTTCCAGTTTTTAATGTTGGACAGTTCTTAACCCAATTTTAGTAGTTTCAGCTTCTCCTTAGATATTTTCTTTGCTTGATGCATGCCAATAATTTGACCTTTCTGAAACAGATTATCTTTTCAAACACGATTGTTTAAGTAATGAGAAGCTACTCACTGCATCATTTAGGGTTAAATAACTTGTTGTTGCTGAAACATAATCACCCATGCAGTAATTATCCAATAGGAGGCTCTTACTCCTTATATATATTATATATGTATGTGTTTCATATGTTCAATATGTTTCAGCTGACAAGAAGTTATTCAACATAAGCCAATGGTGGAAAAAAAAACTTTAAATGATCATGAGACCACATATTTTCAGGTATGTGAAATTGTACTCACTGCAGTGTTTAATAATGAAAATAAAAGCATTTCATCTGGTGTGACATCTGGACAGAAGAAGGAGGGAAAAAAAAACCTGGTGATGGAACCCAGAAGTTCAGGAGTGTATACAGAGGAAGAGGCTGATGAAGAAGTAGGATAGAGTGATGAACCTATTGTATATTTGTTTTCTAGACAGAAAGACAGGGAAAAAAAGACTTGGAAAGATGTGCAGCAGCTTCGGGCAATAAAGGATAGCGATGGAAACATACTCAAAATGGAGCAGAGTGTGTTGTGTAGATGGAAGGAACACTTTGAGGGGCTGATTAATGCAGAGAACAAAAGAGAGAGAGAAGACTGGATGACGTGAGGTAGTGAACCAGGGATTGCAGCAAATTTGCAAGATGGAAGAAGAGGCAGAGACGAAGAGGATGAAGTATGGAAAGGCCATTGGTGCAGATGACATATTTGTGAAGGATGGAGGTTTTTAGGAGAGATGGCAGTGGAGTGTCTAACCAGATTGTTTATCACAATATTGGAAAGTGAGAGGATAGCTTGGGAGTGGAGTTGGAAGTGTACTGGTACTGATTGTCAAGAAAAAGGGTGATGCAAAAAGCTATAGTAACTAAAAAAAAAAAAAAGAAGGATAAAGTTTAAGTTATGGGAAAGAGAAGTGGGTGCAAGGTTAAAGAAAGAGATGATGATGAGTGAGGAGAAAAAATTTTCATGCCCAGAAAAATAACTATAGATGCAATGTTTGCTCTGAGGGTGTTGATAGAGAAGTATAGCAAATATCAGAAGAAACTGTACCGTACCTTTGCAGACCTGGAGAAAGCATATGACAGGGTGCCAAGAGAGAAGTTTTGGTTTTGTATGAGGAAGTCAGGAATGGCTGAGAAATATGTGAGAGTGGTACAAGCTATGGATGAGGGAATTGTCACAAAGGTGAGATCTGCAGCAGGAGTGATGGATGCATTTAAAGCAAAGCATCGTAGCTCACAGGAGCCCATGTGGACTACAATGTTTGCAGATGACACTGTGATCTGTAGTGATAGTAGAGAGCAGCTTGAGGAGTTGCTCTGGATTGCTGGAAATATACTCTAGAGAAGAGACTAATGAAGTCAGTAGGACAAAGACAGAATACATAAGTGTGACTGAAATTGAGCACACCAGAATGCTAGGATGCAGGGAGTACAGGTGTCAAATGTGGAGGAGTTTAAATACTTGAGATCAAAAGTTAAGAGTGAAAAGGAGAGCAGAAGACAGGTGAAGAAGAGAGTACAGGCAGGTTGGAATGGTTGAAGAAGAGTAGCAGCAGTGATCTGGGACAGACAGCAAGAGTGAAAGGAAAGGTTTACAGGATGGTACTGAGACCAGATATGCTATGCAGTTTGGAGACTGTGGCACTAATGAAAAGACAGGCGACGGAGCTGAAGTTCTTAAAAATGAGTTAAACATACTGAGATTTGTTATGGAAATGAAGGGAATGGATAGAATTAAGAACAAGTATATCAGAGGGGCAGGTCAAGTTTTGAGACAGAGAAGTCAAAGAATATTGCCTTGGTTTGGACAGAGGATATTCGAGGAGTAAATGTGAGAAGAATGTCAAGGATGGAGCTGCCAAGAGAAAGGCCTAAGATGAAGTTTATGGATGTGGTGAAAGATGACATATAGGTGGACAGTTTCCCCAAAGAAAAACAACAGTATGCACATAATCATAAACAATTGCTACTTTGTTTATGTTAGTATAATTTTGGGCAAGAATACTGTGGATGGCTGGAGGCCATCAGTCAGCATTTTCAGCATTGACTACTACGAGAGCTAAAAGAAAGAACCATAAAAGGACTATAAAAACAACACTGAATTTAGAAAGATAATATCTGTGAGAATTAAGAACCACAAAGTATTCAGTCCCAGAGTGTCTTGCCTGAGGCTGCACATCGGCATATTTTTCTGTAGGCCAGGTGTTGTCTCTGTCTCTGTCCCTTTCTCGATCGCGACCTCTCTCACGATTCCTCTCTCGTTCCCGATCTCGGTCCCTGTCCCTCTCCCGCTCTCTATCCCTGTCCCGGTTCCGGTGGCGACTGCTGTGATGGGAAGAGGATTTGACTGGTCTCTGGAGCACCAGCTGGTCCTGCTGGCCCTCAGCTGGAACCTGACACACATGACCATGCAGAAAACCAGTGAGCAAGAGTGGATGGAAAGCATAGCAAGGATAGATATGCTCTACTTTTCCAGAGAAGGGTGTCCAAAAACACAAAAAAAACGTGCATGAGGCCAGCAGGCTGGGTGTGAAATTACCAAAATACTGTGTGAAGATCAAGTTCAATATTATACACATGCAAGTATGAAATTTCTCAGGACAGAGAAGCTTAACCAGCCATGTAACATAAGTATATCATCATCCAGAAATTACTGAACACACCCAGCCCCTGTTTCTCTGGATGAGTGTGAGTTTGTTTGTGTGATTGTGTGAAAACACACAACCTTTTGACCATTCTCCTGTATTGCCCAAGTCATTGAAAGTAGTGTGTAAGCGTGCACCCACTCTAAGCAAGCACTGCTGGAGGCAGCTATGAGCTCCATGCATTTCATCATACGTGCTGATGCTGCTACAGTGCTAGCATTGATTATACACACATATATATATTTATAACACTAGGAACCAGATCCATGAAATCAGAATGCATCCTTTTTTATGAATGTTGCACAGATTTTCAAAATGTTTTTGTAAAAAAAACCAAAAACAAAAAAAAAAACCTCACATAACATCTCCCTTACCAAAAATGCAGTTGAGTCAAATAAGCCAAAACAATTTTGGTGACTCAGGTTGACTTAAGTTTGAGAGGTGACCCACCCTGAAACTAACAACAGTCAAATATATGGTTCTGATTTTAGATCATTTTCCAACTTTTTGAGATACCTGGAACTGACACCACTCTTATAAGGCTAGTAAGCTATCTTGCTTCTGGTTGGTTTAATGTATTGCCTGATTTAATATTAAAAATTCAACGTTCAGTGCTCACCTATACAAAAATATTACGTTAAGAGTCAAGCATGGGCTCGGTTTAATGAACTAATGAACAATGATCTTTGAAATGAAGCATTTGCAATGCTACCATGCTACATATAGTAGCACATCAACACCCCATTCTTAATGGGGACTGTCCCTGTAAATAGGACATGTAAGTCGCTCTGGATAAGAACGTCTGCTAAATGCTGTAATTGTAAATGTAAATGTAATTACTTTCTGGTGTGCTTGTTGGTAATGATATAGTGCTTGGTACCTTTATCTTAACTTGGGAGAGGTGAGAATTATAAAACTCACTATGTCTAGGAGTAAGGGTTAGTTACTATTGGTTCTTAAATCTTAAACAGGTACCAAAAATCATACATTTCAGCCCTTGGGACCACTGGGCAATGGGAAAACCAGTTACAATCCAAGTAGTAAAGTCTTGTTTCCTACTTTAGCCCCGTGAATAATCCATCTCTGCTATGACTGATCAACCTGATTTGGTGTTTAGGGGAAACTTTTGCAATGAACTACGCCAACTACTCCTTTAACCTATACTGTCTGGTTATGATGCAGGTGCTAAAAGGGCAGAAGAGTTTATTAAAACAAGCTCACAACCAGCAGCTTTATCACATTTCCATGGATCTGGGCCTAATGTACTTCTTATTAAAGAAATGGCACTGATGGTTAAAGAAATAAAAGAAAAGAAAAACAGATAAATACATATATATTTTAAACAACGTGCAGTGGAGATTTTGGTGTAAAGTCAATGGTTCACAGAGTGGAGCGGGCCGGTTCTATGAGGGCAATACCATGGACTGAGTAAGGACAGGAAGCACAGAGGAGTTATGCTTTAAGCTATTCTTTGAGTTAAAGAGGGGGAAAAGGCTTTTCTTGATGCTTGGGTTCCTTCCCTCGCAGCCCTCCGTCTGGAATATAAGACGCACAGAAAGGCCAGCGGCTCATTGTAGGAAAAGACAGACATGTTTGTTGTTGAAAACAGCAGATGAACATGCGGCCCTGTGCCTTAATGTTTGCAAACAGAGCACACAAGAGGCAGATTCCAACACAGACATTCTGCTTGGGTGTGCACTGGTCTCCATATGCCAATCTTGGGGAAACACTATGAATACAACTTACATGTTGGGTCTTTTCTGGATTTAGGCTGCATGGATTTGATATGCAGACTATTGTATATATATATATGTATATATATGGGCTATTGATGATTGTACTGTATATTGATTGTACAATCAATAATATCCAATTGCACAAAATGCAGCTTTTCTGCTCAAAATAAAACTTTATATGAACTACCAACCACACTTGTGTATTTATATTTAGTGTATTTTTAAAATATACATGAATAGACCAATTCAGTTGGTTTTACATTACGAACATGGAGAGAAAGAAATACAAAAAGACAGTATAAAGGAGGATAAGAAGGGAACTTGTGTATAGTACACATATGTTGAGGTAACTATGTTTAATGGGTGGCAGACACACATATATAAAGCAACCCAGTGACAATGCACACATAAAGACAGAAAGCAGCCCTCCTTAGTAACAGTAAAGGAAGCTATTGGCCAAAAATGCAATGTTGATAATAGCTGAAACGTAGTTGGAGCCAGTTAGCACTAACTAATGTACAACATTCTAATTTGTCCCATTATCTTTTATACAACAAAAGCACTTTTGGGTAACATATTCCTTCAAGGGCAGCAGCAAGACATTTATTTAAGCACTTCCTTATTGCTGCTTCTGACAACATTTCAATTGTGCAAGAAAACTGCCAAATTCATCAAGTTTAACACCTCAAACAGCACTAAGATTCAAAGAAAAGTGTGATGCTCACTGGTTGCGACTTCTTTTTTTTCTTCTTTATTGCTCTGAAGAAACCCTGTTTTTCCTTTTGTTTTGGAGCCTCGGGTGGGTTCATGGCCATTGCTTCTGTGTTATTCCTAAAATTAAAAAACAAATGCATAATTCAGAGACTTATTCTGCAATAATAACTACATTTTCAGTATGAGACATATGATGGCTCATCCCATGTACACTATTAAAAAAAAAAATCTTTCTAAATTTGTCTTAACTGATTAATTGCAATTTTTTTGCATTATTTGCAGTTTTAGTGAATGAAAACTGTAACATTCAATGACTAACATTGTTCCATGGAAAAAATGCACAATAAGCACAGTTCCCAAGATATTCTGTTACATCTAGAATTATTCAAAGCAATGTTTCAACATCAGCCCACTTATGAGAGCCACCACAAATTTAAGCAGTGAAAAGATCTCCACACACAGCTGCCTTAATAATAACTGCTGCTACTGCATGCTGCCATGGTAACAGCGGGAGCTCACCAGGGGTCAAAGTTGGCTTGGCGTTTGGAGTGGTTGGTAAGAGTGGCGCTGTCTGTTGCTACACCCGATACTCTGCTCTGGCCTGTACTGTCATGGAAGGAGTTGTCTGGACGTGGAGAAGGGACTAAACCAAAGAGGACATACACAAACCATAGAAATATTATTTTAGTGGATGGATAGATAAATACACTTACAGAAGTATTTATACAGATGTATTTTATTCACTGTAAGTAAATGTACTTGTTTCAGAGACTTTTGGGTATTTATTGGGCAAAGTATGCATTCTGTGTTCTCAATCATCATTTAAAATTACATAAAAATGATATAAAACTATTTTGTTGAATGCCAAGTTGTTGAAACATGCACACACATTCTGTGCATAATTGATATCACTGAGGGTTTATTATTAATTTACTTAACAATAACACTTAAAAATACCAGCAAAAAGACTGAAGACTAAAAAAAGACTAAAATGTGAAATATTGCTTCTCAAAATAGTAGTCTATGACTATGCATAAAATTTAAAAAAGACATTACAACAGCACTGATAAATGTAGTTATTAAATGGAAGAGTAGATTAATAAACAGAAATGTTTAAAATGTAAAAATATTATGAGGGGCTTCCAGAGAAAAAAGATTTAAACAAAAAAATTTAGCTTTTATGAAATATATGTGACAAAGTGACAAAGAAGGGAAAAATCTTTCTGTTACCAGGAGCGGACGTAGACTAGGAGCTTAACATTTTGCATTTTTTGCTCAGATCCAAGTTTGTGAATACCTCTGTAGAAGCTGCCCACTCTCCGAGGCATGGAGTCACTGTAGATAATCCTGTTCTCCTTGGACGAGGTTCCATCCTCTAAGTGTGGGTCATGGTACATCCCCCCCTGCTGCACAGAAAGTTTATATCGCTTCAACTTCAGCAATGTTACCTTGACCATCTTTTCCCTCTGCACTACTCTTCTTGTAAACAACCTAAGCTTATTTCAATTTTCTTCATGAAGAAGAGAGAAAGGGTTGATTAGAGAGAAAAAAGGAAAAACAAGTTTAAGTTGAGTTGCTACATTGTGCTAGAAGCATAAGCTAGACTTTAAAGATGTAGAGGAAGAGACACTTATAAGACATTTATATAAACATTAAAGGGGCAAGCTGAATGCTTAAATGATTTGCCTCTCCGGTGGTAAAAGCAAAATCAGACAAAGAGAAGATGTGTGACATGGAAATAGAATAGCACTAGCTAGGAGAACTGATTGAGTATTTGTGTGTATGTGTGCATGTGTGCTGGCTTTAGACTGCTTTCCAAGTGTGAGCTGAGTTTGGAGGTCCGTGAAAGCTTGGCTGAGAATCGGACCTCATTTTTGGGGCGCTGTGAGTGGAAGGAAGCAGTGTTGTCCCTCGTTGAGTCTTTAATCGGGCCGTGAGAGTGAGGCTTCTCTTTGGGAGACTGTTCGCTCTGTCAACACAAACACACAGCAGGTAAAGCAGACACGAGAATGGAGTGTGTGTGTGTGTGTGTGTGTGTATTACAGTGGAGTCTGGAAATAATCAGTAATCCACAAATGGCATTGTTCTATACATAGTTATTGTTACAAGACTGGACAGGTACGCTTTACAGAACACAGAGCCAAAATGCCTTTCAACTTTAAAGATAATCTGCAGCAAAATGCACTATAAATTTATGTTTGAAGAGTCCGACAGGCTAGATGTTCATTACTTTCGACTCTTTTAGTGTTGCACAAACAAAAAGTGTGAAGCTGTGTCAAGAAAGTCAAGACTTTCTGTCAAAATCATGGATGACTTCATGATTAAAAATTCACAGTCTGCCCCAATAATGTTGTACGTTCTCCATAAATGACAGAGCTGCTAGCACTAAACAGCTTTTGTGAACATTACTGAAAAAGAGGTGACCCACACCAGAAGGATCTCACAAATGTGCCTTTTTGTCAAATGAAAATTTCCATATATATTAAAGTTGTTTGTTGTTCTATATTATTTGTATGTGATTTATCATTCAAATAATTTCTTATTTATCATTATAAAAATTGCTAAATTACTGAATAAATAAGTAAATTACTTATACAGACCAAAATATGACCTAGTTTTATGCTACTATTTATTATTAAGCAGAATAGGATTTTTGTCAAATTACTGTAAAGCTTGTACAACCAAGTAACAGTAACTATAGAGTGCATTTGTGGGTAGGGCATATGTTGGTCAGCTGGTCAACGACACAGCTGTGGTTTTGTGGATCTGTACTTTGCACACTGAAAAAAAAAAATTATCACTATGGGATAAAAGGCAGGAAATCATCTTAAATTTGAGTGTGCTTTCATCTATGTGAACCATATACTAGCTACTACCCTTTTCACAGTGCTCCCATTCAAAATAATGAGTATCGAGTATATTGGGTATTTATAGGTCCAGATAATTGAGTGGATAATTCTTGGCTGAATATGTGCGATTGTGGAATGAATCCATGCGCAACTCTAATTTGGCGGATTTATTCTTTGCCTCTCAACATGAGGACTCATACCAAGTTAAGAAAATAAGAGAATATATCAAACCATAACCTTTACATGTGTAAAAGAATATGATCAACATAGTTAAAAGTTGATTAAATGTTTTTAAACCTAGGCACAAGCAAAACTGTTTTTAGAGACAGAGAATGACATCAACCTTGAACTAATTTGCTGAGTTTAACCAGTGTTTCCTTTGGATTTAGAAGTTTGGCATGAGGGCAAAGTGCCCTGAGGGGCAGGCCATTTCAACTAATTTTCTTGCAGTTGTTAAATTAAGGCACCAACAGTCTGCCTGTCTTTAGTACTTTATTCAAAAGGAAAACAACCTCACGGCACCTGAGTATGTTACTTCCCAGTAGAAAGTTTTATGCTATTAGTAGTAATCATGTTACTCTAGGCAGTCATGTGTGTAGCTAATCTCAGGTTGTAGTACTGTAGTTACTGTAACACTGTTAATAAAAAGTAAGCAACTTGGGGTTTAGGGTTTGGCTCAGGAACCCAATGGTGGTGGAGCTGAATTTGAACCTGCGACCTCCTAGCATTAGACCACCACCATCCATATCTGCAACTTGCAGCATGACATGATATTTCTAACATAAAGAAGTAATATTCTGATACTCATTTGGAAAAATCAGCATGTATTTAAAGCTTCACAAAACTGCAATTCAGAGATGCTATTAGGAAAAACCCTATGACTTGGTTGTCTTGCTTAATAAGCAGTCTTTGCTCTGTATGTTGCAATAACATGATTTAATAGGCTGCAATGTTGTGATCTCTACAAAGCATTGTGTGTCTTCAATTAAGCAAAGCATGTTAGCATTATATGTTGCAACACAAAGGCAAAAGATGTATCTCATTTGTTTTCATTGGTTTAGAACGTTATATTGACATTCTGTTTGTAACAGTGTAACTGTGTATATTAATTGCCATAATCTTAAATAAACATGACTGGAATAATTGTGACATACCTAGCAGCAAGATGAATTTTGCAAAGAAGTACACTGCTCAAAAAAATTAAAGGAATATTTTAAATCAGAGTATAGTGTCAAGTTAGTTAAACTGAGATATTGATCTGGTCAGTAAAGTAGCAGAGGGGGTTGTTAATCAGTGTCGGCTGTTTTGGTGTTAATGAAATTAACAGGCACACTAAAGGGGCAACAATGAGACGACCCCAAAAACAGGAATGGTTTTGTAGGTGGAGGCCACAGACATTTTTCCCTCCTCATCTATTTTTGATTGCTTTTCAGTAGTTTTGCATTTGACTAAGCTCAGTGTCAAGACTGCTAGCACAAGGCGATCCCTGGACCCTACAGAGGTTGCACAGGCAGTCGAACTCAACCAGGATGGCACATCAATACATGCCATTGCCAGAAAGTTTGCTGTGTCTCCCAGCACAGTCTCAAGAGCATGGACGAGATTCCTGGAGACAGGCAGTTACTCTAAGAGAGCAGGACAGGGCCGTCAAAGGTCCTTAACCCATCAGCAGGACCAGAATCCTCTAGCAGGCCCTGTGCTCACAGCCAAGGCACTCGACTGGCATTTGCCAGAGAACACCAGAATTGGCAGGTCTGGCACTGGCACCCTGTGCTTTACACAGATGAGAGCAGGTTCACTTTGAGCTCACGTGACAGATGTGAAAGGGTTTGGAGAAGCTGTGGTGAATGTTATGTTGCCTGCACGGTTTGGTGGTGGGTCAGTGTTGACCTGGGGAGGCATATCCATGGAGGGATGCAGAGACCTGTACAGGATAAACGACTGCCATCTGATAAATGACGACCATCTGATAAACACGACTAATAAATGACTGCCATCAGGTGTCGGGATGAAATCCTTAGACCCGGTAACGCGCCGGTGCCAGCGAGGTCGCTGGGCACCTGTGTGCGAGCCCCGCCCCCCGCCACGTGACAGACCCATTATTAGACACTGGTGCAGTGGGTCCTGGGTTCCTCCTGGTGCATGATAATGCCTGGCTTCATGTGACAAGATTATGCAGGCAGTTACTGGAGGATGAAAGAACTGATACCATTGACTGGCCTCCAGGCTTGCCTGACCTAAACCCACAAGAACATCTCTGGGACGTCTTGTTTAGGTCCATCCAAGGCCACCAGGTTGCACCTCAGACAGTCCAGGAGCTCAGTGATGCCCTGGTCAGGTCTGGGAGGAGATGCCCCAGGACACCCTCCATCATCTCATAAGGAGCCCCGACATTGTCAGGCATGCAAGCACGTGGGGGCCATACAAACTATTGAGTACCATTTTGAGTTGCTGCAATGACATTTCAGCAAATTGGACTAGCCTGTCTCATCAGTTTTTCAGTCTAAATTTCTTGGTGACTTCGAATCAAGCCGTCTGTAGGTTGATAATTTTCATTTTCATCAAATGATGTGGCATCCTTTTGTTCCTAACACATTACCCATTCCATATCAGTATGGATATCCAGCATGATTTTTTTGCAATTGAGATCTGATGTGTTTTCAGAGTGTTCCTTTAATTTTTTTGAGCAGTGTATTATAACAGCTAAAAATCAGCCAAATGCCTCAGAACTCTGTGTGCTTCAGCTTTCAGCAGGACAGTGACCAAAAACAGAGAACTTAGATAACTCTTTAGACCAAAAAGTGGAATGCTCTTGACTGTTCTTGGCAAAGTCAAACATTTAACTAAAACCTACTGGGGATGCGTTTCAGTTACCGAGGACAAAACCCACCGCCTAGATGTCTAGGGGAGGCTTACTGGAGGCACAGATTGGAAAAGACTAAACACTAATCATGAGTTTATTCAATTTCCTTCATTTATGGTCTAATGAAGCCAAGGCACTAGAAAAATGCTGTAATTTAAGTGTGGTTCACCCAATTACAAAAAAAGAGTAATAACAGGAATTTCTGCACTTCATTGAAAAATTCAGTATGCAACAGCACAGACCTAAACAATAAATTGAGCTGCAATTTTCCTGTGTCTGTGTGTGTGAGTCTGAGTATGTTCTAGCAATGGTCAGTAATTTATACAGTTACAGGCAGGAAGCAGCAAATCCTTAGCATTTTATACACACGCGCACACACACACACACACACACACACACACACACACACAGTAGCTAAAATAATCTACATCTCTCAAGCAGAGAGGATGACTGAATGTCATTTCCTATAGTGGCTGGCCTTTGCTATGCTCTGAAGAATGTAATACTCCAGCATGACAGGACATTTTTAGTCAGTGTGAAGCAGGCAAAGATACAAACATGGCAAAGCACAACATTCCCACACAGCTTACCCCTCTGCAGGGGAATGGAAAAGCAGAAAACAGATGATTATAGATAAACTCACAGACATTAAACATGCAGCTTATCAAGAATTAAAGCTCAGTACATGACAGAGAGAGACTGCACATGGTAGACAAAAAAAAGGGGAGTTTGCAGGGGAAAACAGAAAGTTTGAAAGACAAAAAAGAAGATAGATAGATAGATAGATAGATAGATAGATACTACATCTGAGCTAATACTTACATTTTATATAAGGACTAAACCTTATATAAGGGGGGCAGCGGTGGCCTAGCGGTTAGGGCGTTAGCCGCATGATCGGAGGATCGGGGGTTCAAACCCCTTCCCAATAGGTTGCCCTGAGGTACCCTTGAGCAAGGTACTGTCCCCATCACTGCTCCCCGGGCGCTTTCATTAGCTGCCCACTGCTGCACGGGTTTGAGTGTGCATGGGTTAAATGCAGAGGTCCAATTTCGTTGTGGTTCATGTGTGCTGTGCCGTGACCTTGCAATGACGAGGGTTGTCACTTTCACTTTTTCACTTAACCAATCAATGTAGGGAAGATGAGCTATAATTTAAAGCTTTATCTCAGTCAATTAGCCAATACCTTTAAAACATCCATCCACCCATCCTTCATTCATCCATTCATCCATTCATCCATCCATCTGAGTTGCTTATCCTAACAAGGGTCGTAGTGTTGATGCCAGAGCCCATCCCAGGCACAAAGGCGAAGTAACATTCAGTCACCAGTCCATTGCAGAGGAGCAACACACAAACACTCACATCTAGGGGTTGCAATTTAGAAATTCCAATTCAGCCAACCAGCATCACTTTGGACTGTGGAAGGAAACCCACAAAGAAAAGGGAAGAACATGCAAACACCACACAAAAAAGATCCAGGTCACCCCGGCTGGGAATTGAACCAGAATCTTCTCAATGTGAGGTCAGAGCACTACCCAATGCAAGCATTTTTTTTTTATCTTCTTGAGTTTTGCTCTTCTGTTTTTTTTTTTTTTTTTTTGATACTATGGAATCAAATAAAGCCCACATTTGCATCCAGCCTCTTCATCTCCATCAATGTCACAGCTGACTATTACAACAAAAAATGGGAGTTTTGAAATGTGATCTTTATGACAAAGAACTTGAATAAAGTCTGGCTTAATATAGCAATAAGATATTAAGGTTGCACAGAAGAAAGAAAAGCTGACAGAAGGGGAGAGAATGGGACAGTGTGAGTGAGGGAGAGAGTGAGTGAGTGAGCGATAGGGGAAAACTTACCCTACTAAGGTCTTGACTAAGCTCCTCTCTGGATGAGCTTGTAGGGTGGCGGGGTAGGGTGCGGTGGGGTAATTGAGGAGACAGCAGCTGAAGGCTGCTGGCCCGTGTTGGGACACCTTGGTTTACTGCGAGGGCATCCTGCCCATGGGTCCGGTGCCGCTCGCGCCGCACATACATTGAGTGCCTGTGAGGCCGTTGTTGGGACGAGAAGGGACTGGTGTAACCCAAGCCATAAGGGAAGGACTCGAGTGGGGCCGTGAGCGTGTGTGGTCCGGCAGCAGCCCTGGCTGGGTCCAACGTGTCTGGGGCCTTGGGATCATCTGGAGTCTTTTTCCGGCCAGATGAGCGACGTGAATCTAGGGTGCCCCCCTCAAGTCTTGGGTTGCCCCGGCCTGCCGGACTGTGGCCTTGTCGCTCTGAACCAGAGTGGCGCTCAGCCCGTGGGCTGCTTGGAGATGCGTTTAGGTCCAGGCAGCTTGCTGGGAAATAGCGGGAACCAGAGCCAGAGCCTGATCCTGAACCTGAGCCAGACACTGGTTCATCAAGGTGGAGGCGTGACTCAGCCAGGTTGCTGACTGATTTGGCGTCACTCAGTGCACCGTGGCTCTTGGACAGACTGAGGAAGGATGAAACACTCTTGGAGGATGAAGAGGATGGCATGGAGCCATGCGAGCTCTCCATGTAGCTGTGGGAAGAGGTAGGTAGTAAGTTAGGCTGAGCAATATGAAAAATATAATGTTAATGTGACAAAATATGTTGCACAATTTATTTTTTATAACACTTAAAAAATTTTTTTTTTATAAGAGCCATAATATAATTGATATATCATTAGTCATGCAGTCTGCAAGGGGCCTATTGTTAAGGCACAAGTTTCCAAGAATCTTAGAATATTTGAGATGCATTGTGATCTGATTTACCTAAACCACCTTCAGGTACACATAAATACTCATGGTGATAAGCACCTTGTTCACAAGGATATTCTTTTAAATATACATGTTTTTTATATAATTACTTTCAAAAAGTCTTAGAAGCTTCAAAACACACAGCCAACAATCTCTCCTCCATGTTTATATGTGACCTACACCTGCCATAATACATACCATAATAAAAATGTAAATAATAATAAATTACATGAATATTTTTCGGCTGCATAGATATCAGCTGTAACTATTATTTTATAGTAATCCTTTTACACACAGTTCCTTTAATCTTCAATTAAACAAGCTAAATAAATGAAACAATTTTTTCAAATTTTCCTTGGTAAATTATTAATAAAAGATGAACCAATATTAAACATCTGTGTTTTTGTGGCCCCTACAAAAGTGTTAAAAGATGATAACACAAAAAATTTCACTTTCACTTATTGGTTAAGGCTACTTCACTCACCTCTGGTTGTGGCGCCCATGCTTGTCCCCTGACTGCAGTGTGCTGGTCTTGCCCTCCAGGAAGGAGGAATGGCGGTTAGGTTTGGACGATTTGAGGTACTTGCCAGTGGAAGTGTCTACCCCAGCAGCTGAGGCAGTGGCTTTGACCCCTAGGGCAAAGTCGAACTCGGCCTTGCCCTTTGCATCTTTAGGGCTGAGTAGGTGGGGCAGGTTGCTGTTAGACAACTCTTTGCTGCAGGAAACTGCACGGTTAAGTGTCTGGCTCTGGTAGCTCTTGGGGTGAAGTGTGGGACTAAGGCTAGCTGTTACAGGCCCACCACCGCCATTCAGAAAGCTGTCAGTGCTCCGGTGAAGGTCCTCATGGCGTGGCAGTGACGAACAGTCTTTGCTGTTGGATCGACGGTGACTGGAGCTTTTACTTCTGAAGACAGAAAAAGTGATGAGGGAGGCATGAAGGGAAGTGGAGAGAGAGAGAGAGAGAGAGAGAGAGAGAGAGAGAGAGAGAGAGAGAGAGAGAGAAATGCAATTGTAGAAAATCACATTTACAGAATTCCTTATTTCACAAGCAATCAGTCAATATATGCTTTCTGTTAAAGAGTTAAGGAAGCAGTCATGCTCTGGAATCTTATGGCTGCTAGTTTGTACAAACACAGTGCAAACAGCATGCAAAACAAAAGTTGTTATTTCTGTCTGTCTGAATGCATAATACATTTTGCACAAAGTATCTTTTCTTGTCATCTGATCATTTGTAACACTGCCACATGATTTTCTTGCATCTCATTTGTTTTGCTTCAGTGGTTGAGTTAATATGGGTTATTTGTTATGCGAGGTGACATGGATGATTAACATTAAATTAAAGCATTAATTAAAGCAATAATTAAAGCAATTTTAACATATATAATAACTCTTCTGAAATCCTTTTCTGATGAAAGGTGGACATTTACTTCCACTTTCTTGTTCTATGGCTTGTACATTGTGATAGTTATTATTAATATATTATTTGGGCCAGTCCAAGGAAATCAACGTATAACACAACCACACAAAGCACACAGCAGCTGCTTTGTTTATCTCCTTTCTTTATTAACCCTTTCGCTTTGTTTGTAAGTTGTGTTAGCAATTAGTTTGACCACATTTATAACAATTAAGTTGGCATGTCATTGTTGTCTGACAGAAAATTCAGCACAAGTGAGAAAATTCAGCACAAGTGAGACTTGTGTAGAAAAGACGCACTGTATCCTTCCTCCAGTTATGAAATCTGTTTGCTAGTGCCCATTGAAAACACAGAGGAACTTTGTGTACCAGCTTTATGTTTACTGTCTACTTTACCCATTCAAGATGGATGTAAAAATCAGTTACAAAAAGGGCCTCTATGACAGAGGGAGTGGTAAACAAACCGGCTGGGGATGGTGTTGTCCCCATGGTAGGGTTTCCTCTTGGAAGTTCGAGGAGGGGTAGGAGATGGGGGCGCCGGTCGTTCGAGTACTCGTAATGCCTGGAACACGTGGTGGTTCAAACACTGCTCGGTCAAAAAGCGCTCTGAAGGGTTCAACAGCAACAGATTCTAAAAAGTAAAAAAAAGTAATTCAATTGGTTTTATCCCAAACAGACTAAGAGTCCAAATTATAAATGTAATCAGAATCACACAGCAGAAAAAGGCTGCAAAAGTACAACTAAATAAACAAGATGTGTCGAAACAATGGTTTAATTATGTCTAAAATCCATTTTTAAAAGTGTAGGAGGGAGCTCCACACATGGCACATAGGTGTTATCACAGCCTCAGATATTTCTAGCATTTCTGAACACTAGGGGTGGGCTGAAGGAGAGACTTTTGAAAAGAAACTTTGGAAACATAAATGCTGGGTTAATAAATGTCAGCCAGTGAATCTCATGTCATGAAACTGGTATTTAAGGACCTCCTAATGCCTTTTTAACAACATTTGGTGCTGCATACTGATACTGAGTGTTCGCAATGGAGACTGGGCTCAAAAGTATATCTGGTGGAAATCCTGCTCTGTTTGCAGCAGCACAGAGAAAACACAATTAGCTCGGCTGCACAGGTGAACTAATACAGCTTACCTTCATCAGATCCAACATCAGGCCATTGATGATGCCTAGGTATCTTCTCTCCAGGGTCTGTGGGTGACTGACTGTGGGGAACTGGGATAAATTTCGCAAACACTTTCAGAAATACAATAACATAGATTAAACTGCAGATAGACAGGAGTAGCCAATTGGACAATTGAAGCAGCTAATGCTCTCATCCTTCATCCACAGGGGAGTGCAATCACTGCTTCAGTTGTCGGAAAGAGTTCTACTGGTTCTACTGATTTTTGACAGAGCTCCACTTCAGGATGTTTAAAATGTGCATATTTTATTGATGAAGCAGGAACATGTATATTTTATTGTGTGTGTGTGTGTGTGTGTGTGTGTGTGTGTGTGTGTGTGTGTGTGTGTGTGTTCGTGGTGATCATGCAGTCTATATCAAGCCAGTTATCTGGCACTTGCCAGCATATGAGTCATTGACAAGACTGGCAATCAAGCAGTTGGAATGAGAGAATGACATGAGAAGGGAAGGGAAGAGAAGAAAAGGGCAGGGAAGAGAAGAGAAAGCGGTGATAAGAAGCAACTAGTTCTCACCCGAAGCCCTGCAAAGCGGGGATTGCTGTAGAAAAGCTTCATTTGTTCAGGCGGTAAGGGCCCCAGCACTTTCTGAATAGTGAAGAGCTGGTCAATCTCACTCTCACCCGGAAACAAAGGTTGTCCATCACTCAGCTCGCCAAGAATACAGCCCACTGACCACATATCCACAGCCTTTCCGTATGGGGCCCTGACAAAAACAGCGAGAATTAATTTTGAAAGACAAAAGTGCAGATTTTTCATGTAACTATGTGCTTGATCACTTTTAATCACAATAAGTAGACATCAGATACAAAGAAATCAATAGGGCTGATTTATTTCTCATGTACAGATGAAGTAATGAGTCACTGCAGAGCTACAGAGAAAGAACACCACACGAAGCACTATTTCTTCAAAATTAATGGACACATTTTTTGTTCATTATTTTTGTTAATTAATTGTTAAAGGTTTCTTCACACCAAAATGACCTTGTCAAAAAATTCCCTGTGCTTCAATTTTTTAATTATACGTTTGCAGTAAGTACATAAAGAAGGAAAACGGCTCTTAACAGCAGTAATGCTGACTCAAAGACAGCTGCTGCAAACGGTCATCACTTGCTTCTGAAGCTCCTTTGTTTGTGTGTAAGGTATAATGAGGCTCTACTTCAAATCAGAGCTCTGCGCTCTGAAGTAAAAATGGGCTTTAGTGTTATTAGGGTATGTTTTCAAAATCTGAACCTTTTGGAAAAAAAATCTTATATATCTTTATATCATGTCTTTATTTAATAAAATCTTTTATTATGTTAAATCTTAAATATTATATATTTAGGCCCTATAGCACCAATGAAAACCATTTAGATGCACTGAATGCTACTTAACAATACTTATGTTGTTAAAGAATATATCTATATTTACCAATTATTTTTTCAAAAATGCCAAATGTACAATACGAGTAATCACCTACATTTATAACATTATGGCAGTCAAAGTTTAGGATTGTTCAGCATTTGTTTTATTGCAAAGGAAGTCAGTGTACAATGCATGAAAAAACTAAAATGTCAGCAGTTCAATGGAACAAAACCTACAAACAAACTTAAAAACAAGTGAAAAGATGACTATGTCAAAATGGTAGTTGATTGTTGTCAGTGAGAAAATACAAAAAAATCAAACAAAGCATGTGAAATGATGGGGAAGTGATGGAGAATGACTGAGAGATGGAGAAAAAGAGCAAGAGATGGAAAAGACTAAAGACAGCAGACTGAAAGACATTTCTTCTCTGAAACACAGTGAGAGGGAGGGCGAGAACATTTGAGTAGGCGGAATATAAATGGCGAGACTTTATAAAAAAAAAATAATAAAAAAAAGCATTCCACTGCATTCATCTTCTCTAGAAAGTACAATTTGAACAACAAAGACAACCAAATGACAACATCTAAACAATCAAGGGCAGAAAATGGTCTCAGAAAGAATTATCTTTGGCTTTGACCTTCATAGACAGAAATACATATATACATACACAATATTACATATTCAGACTTGATTAATTGTGATTTATGTTCTTTGGATTATGCGACTACCTTGTTTCATTCAACAGCCAATTGAGGTTGATCAGAGTGGTCATAAACACGATACACCTTTCTGTGATTGGTAAAAAGGTTAATTTGCATATGTCAGCCCAAGAAACATGACTCATATGTGCTGCAGAGCGCACACAGAATGCATATTATTCTTTAAAACAGCAGTTACTTAGAGGTTCTAGTAGAAATACTTTGAGGTTAAATAAGCTGATCATCTTCGCCTCAGATTTTTGGGGGTTTTTTTGCCTTTCTGAGAAGCTACCTGCTAAAATGTAAGCTTTGCACTTTCTCTTCCTCAGAAACTCTGCTAAACCATCAAAATCACTTTAATGATGTAATCTACGCTATCTGTCTAGTTTTCCCTGTTCCTTGCTCCACTAATCAGTAGGCTCATTAAGCTAGAGACCTTCTTAAAAACAGTGTAAGAGATTCCACAGGAAGCTTGTGAGCCAAAATGTGGGTATGTGGCATGCAAGAACCTCACCCCAGAAGTAGCTCAGGAGAGCGGTACCACCTGGTGGCCACATACTCAGTGTAGTTTGCATCACTGCCTTCTGACAGATTTCGGGCAAAGCCTGGAAAGCAAGAAGAAAATACTAGCAGACAAAGAGACTTACGAAAGCTAATTTTTATCTAAATGTTTAACAGGGAGGTGAGAGGCAATCCAAGAAGATACCAAGCAACTTGTAAAACACATTCATAAAATAACATTAAACTGATACAATGGGTGGACTAGATCTAGGTCTTTTTATGGCACATGCAGTTTTTGGTTATGATTAAGTGACTATACCCTTATTTTACCCATCCAAACTTGTACAACTATCATAACTGAAAAAAAAATGCTGTCTGACCTAGAGGAAGAAACTTGGTCTTGGTTTCTGGTACAGGTGAAGTTTATAGCTAAGGCTGTCCAGTGGACGTGATGGTGTGGGTTAAACTGAGGACTGGAATGTGTGACAATAAGGGTTTAATTTAGGCTACCTCAGGTGTTTCCTCTTAAGGCTAATCCCAAAAAGTGGATATTTCTTCTAAAAGGAATAGTGTGTCATCAAACTAAATTTAAACAATTTACATTGTTCCCACTGTTTTTGTGAATAGCAGCCCTGGTGTTTTCTGAAATGGCCTCTAGTTTTTTCTAGCTATTTTATTCTTGTAGCTCCTGAAGAAGCATAATTTAGATGTCTTGGCCAATCAACATCATCTAGGAGGGTGGGAAAATTTTGTAAATTTGAGTCATTCCTTTAAAGGGGCCATTACAAAAGCATCTGAATGTATTGCCGTTCAGTAAGGTTAAAACAATTCAGCTGTGTCACACTGTACTTCTTGCTTAATCTTACAGATTCAAAAATTCTCTCATATGCCAAACCACAACTCATACCATTTAAAGCTCATAATCCTTGTTCAAAACCCAAACACAAATGGCTTCTAATTACCTTCCATATACATAATATAGAAATAACAATAACCTATCATATAGTATTCCTTGTACACTCTGGCTTGCAAATTGAAAATCTTCTCTAGGTATGTTAGCTCTTGGCTCCAAAACCTTTGTTTGAATTTAGGTCTTTCTATCTCTGTCATTTGTCCTTAATTTGAGGTCATGCTGACTAGGCTGACATCACTCCCCTTATGTACTAAAAGTGTGTTAATGTACTGCTTCTATTTTCCCCCTCATATCCATCATTATCACATTTTCTGTTGTCATGTTTTTCCCTCAGGCTTTTTTAGTCATAGCTTAAGTAATACCTTTACTTGAAGTTGAGTCTGAGTGCAGTTCTTCATATGTATACCCTATTATTATTATTATATATTATTATAATTATTGCATGAAGAAAAAGTGACAGAAGACATCACCAAGACTGTGCATATTATTGAGACTACTCAATTAATCTAGCTGTGTTCCTTGGGCTAAAAATATCAAAGTCTTTGAGAGCAATCTGCTGGTGCAAGTTACAGTGAGTCATGCGCATTCTCCATGGCAGTCAGTGAGCTTCTGAAAGCATATGAGGCGTGACTTTTTACTTTTTGTGCAATATTATTCCCCTTCCACCAGGTGGGGCATCATGGTTTTAGTTTGAGTCTTCATGCATATTAGATTAATTAAGTGAAAACATTTACAAAACATGGCTTGGGTAAGAATGTATTTTCCTATTTATTTCTGTGTTGGTGTCATTTTCAGTTTAAGCATAACAAGATATCACCCAGCAAAGAGTCAGATTGAGTGTCAGTGATCTAGGAAAAGTTGAACACAAGCTGACTCACCGAAATCACACAGCTTGAGGATGTCGTTGGAGCTGATGAGGAGATTTTCAGGCTTGATGTCTGAGAAGAGACAGAGACATTTTTTTTTATATTCTAATCCAATTTATTTGAGTAACGGAGACATATTAACAAAGAGGAGCTTATCTTTAAACCCAGAAGGGGATTCCTAACAAGAAAACTATCAAACATGCATAACTAATCAGCATGAAAGTTTTCCACATGGCTTCTTTTACCTCTGTGAACTATCTCGTTCTTATGGCACCAATGGATGGCTTTGATGAGCTGATAAATATAGTTTCTGACTTTATCAGGCGGTGCACCGTTGGGCATCTCTTCCAGCAGCTCCAACATGTTCTGAAATGTAATATACCAAAACATCTTTGTAAAACTTGAATGAAAATGAAAAAGGCTCTAATAAACACCAGTGCATTGCAAACAAGTGTGGTTATGAACCTCAGTTCAGCAAATTGTACAATACAGTTATTATTCAGAGTAAAAATAAATCAAATAAACTCAAAATAAATTAATAAGCTAAATAATAACACATAAATTGTAATTATGTTTTGTATTTCGCTATTGTATAATCAGTATATCCAGCACAATTTACTTTTGCATGAGAGGGGGATGACAAAACCAATATGGCATTTCTACACAGAAACAGAGTCTGACAATATTGTATAAAGAGAATATATTATAAATAAATCCCTCACTGAATAGGTCAAATGACTGTACCATGTGTAAATTGCATGGAAAGACTGGAATTTTCAATATTTCCCATAAAAGTGCAGGAAGCTCAGAATGAAAATGTAAACAATATGGAAATAAAATATCAAACATACAAATTATTCAGAAATCAGAATAAGAACAACTTTATTGGTCCCTAGAGAAATTGCTTATTACAACACAATTACATTTAAAATAAAAAATAAGTAGCACCAGCTGTAACTTAAAGCATTTGCTATTGAATTCCTATTTTAGGTGGTAACCAAGCTGGTTAGCGAAGACTCATTGTTAAACAAAACCATGTCCTCACAGTATGTTCAACATGGGTTTGATTTGTTACTACATGACCAAACATCTGTGAACTCTTAACAATTCATTTCCAAACTATTGGCAATTACATTTGGCCTTCTTTTTGCAGTTGTAACAGCCTCCACTGTTCTGGGAAGGATTGCCACAAGATGTTGGCTTCTGTCTGAAAAACGTTTGTGCCCATTCAGTCAAAAAAATTATTGTTCAAACCAACCAAGTGTGAAGCATATAACTGTCTACTGCATCCTGTAGCACTGAGATTAATCTCGAATGTAACTACGGGACCTGCCTCAAACACTTAAAATAGCTGCAGACCATTATACCTCCCCCACCAAACTTAAATGTGACACTGCATATACGAGAAGCGTCGTTTTGTTTTCCCCCCAGTACCAGATTCGCACATGACACTTCCAGGCAGTACAGCATAAGTCATTACTTCAAAGAACAGTTTCCACGGCTCCAGTGTGTTTTACACAACTTCAGGTGATGCTTGGATAACTGCATCGTAATCCTATGCTTGTGGAAAGCTGCGTGGCTATGGAAATCTATTACATTCTCATTAACCATGAGAATGGTTAAATGGTTACACACTCATTAACCATGCACGCCGAACTCCCGTAGCGTTGTTCGGAGAGTCGCTGGAAGACTGAATCCTGACTGATTCCTGAGCTCCAGCAGTGTTTGGCGGTTAAGTTTAAGAGCATTCACGGATGTGACGCTCATGTGCAAGTCTTACGGTGAAAAGTACATGAGTCAGGGGACGAGGCCGCCCTAAGAAACCACTTCTACATGAAGCTCTGGAGGCACAGTTTTTGTATTGGTGTTGTTTCAGGATGCAGTTTGAAATTAACAGGTCAGAGAATAGCCATTTTACTTGCAGCCCTTCCCTGTGTTTGTGTTATTATTACTTTGTGGCAAAGCTTTTTCCGTTTAGCAATAAGGACTCTAAGTTGAGCAGATCTTTTAGCACAGAAATGTCACATACAGATGAGCAACTTTAAACATGCCACTGTCCTAGGTTCAATGAGCTCTTCGATATAACTCACAAATATTTGTCTGTGGAAAACACATTGCTATGTTTTTGAATTTTTATTTTCCATTTCATTCTAAATGAAAAACCTGAACTAAATAATTAGATGTGTCCACATACATCGAACATGTAGCTTACTTTACAACAGTATAGATGAAAACAGTTAACAAACAAACACAAAGGCAGTGACAAAACAAACAGCTTAAATTTGAGAGTCAAGCAGAAAAGACAATGTAGAAGAAGAAATCAAGAATGTGGAATGTGGGGGAAGTGGAATAGCACAGGCTGAAGAAATTAAGTTTTGAGGGAGGGAATTCCAGAGTTTGGGGGTAGAGATAGAGTACAATCTTAGAAAAAACTAAGATATCCAGATGTACCCTCCTGGTAAAGCAATTCAGTGAAAGTTGATTCCATGCAGTCAAACTCATTAACCATGCACTTTTTCTTAATATTCACAGATGCGAACACCAAGTCAATTCTTGGAAAAAACTTGATAAAGATAGCACCCTTGGCTGACCTTCACATACTCAAATATCAATTAAACAGCAAACGAAGAATGCACTTTTGGCTGACCTTCTCCACATACTCAAACACCAGGTAGAGTTTCCCTCGGCGACGGAATGCTTCTTTCAGTTCCACAATGTTCTCCTGTTTGAGCGTGCGGAGCATCTTCAGCTCACGCAGCGTTGTCTCCTTTACCTCTTCATTCTCTGCAAAGAGACACAGGCAAAGGTATGATTGCTGCTCAGGCTGTGTTTTAAGCAATACATTCGATCCATCACTAATTAATTGCAGTAATAAATAAATTAGCTATAAAAAGCATTGCTGAAGCCATTGCAACACTGAAACATGTTAGTGGTGCAAATAGGGGGTGCAAATATAGTCACAGGTAAGCTTTACTCTTGTAGATTTTACCTTCACTGTCCTTAAACTTCTTTATGGCCACAAGCTCCTTTGTCTCCTGTAAAATAAAAATGCAAAGCAGTTAGTGTGGAATGTTTCTCAGAACAGTATTGTGGATAATGGATGACTGAGCAATTCTCTAAGGGACGGCCTTCCAAATAAAAGTGAAAGTGACTATTTTTGTCACTGTGAAGCACAGCACAGCACAGCACACAGTGAGTCACAACGAAATTCAACCTCTGCTTTTCACCCATACACACAGTGCAGCAGAGGGCAGCTATCTAAAGTGCCCAGAGAGCATTGATCAGGATGGCACTTTGGTCAAGGTTACCTCAGGGCAACTTACTGGTCTCCGATTCAAACCCACGACCTACATTTACATTTACGGCATTTAGCAGACGCTCTTATCCAGAGGGACTTCCATGTCCTAATTACAGGGACAGTCCCCCTGGAGCAACTCAGGGTTAAGAGTCTTGCTCAGGGACCCAGTGGTGGTAGTGCCAGAGGTGGGATTTGAACCTGGGACCCCTTGAGCCACTAGGCCACCGCTGCCCCTAACATCCTCTGCATTTCACCCATATACACACGTGCAGCAGGGGGCAGCTATCTCCAGTCCGCAGCAAGCAGTGATGAGTGACTGCTCAAAGGTACCTCAGGGCAACCTACTGGTCTGGGATTCGAACCCATGATCCTTGGGCCTAGTCCCTAACCACTTGTAGTGAGAAGCACCTGTCTTATGTTTATGTTGCCCCTGGCAATGGTGGCTTAGTGGTTAGACATTTTAATTGACAGGTGGAAGTTCACAGACTGCTGAGGATCAAAAATGCTGCCTTCAGAGCTTGCAATGTAGTTGAACTGGAATGAGACAGAGCCTGTCTTTGCTGTGGCATCAGAAAAATCTATCCTTCCACCCTCCCTAGACACTTTTGGTTTCCTTCCCCTCCTTCTTAGACATTTTACAATGCTCGCCTAGCCCACAACGCCGCTAGCATTGTGACTAACTCCTCCAATCCTTACATATCCTTTTCAGTCTCCTGCTATCTGGTAGAAGATAACAGAACCTCAGAACCTGCTTCACCAAACTGAATAACAGCATCATCCATCAGGCTGTCAGGATGCCAAAAATCTCTCCTTTCAACGTCCATAAAGTCATGACTGTAATTCACTGAGCCTACCCCTAGATGTAATGTTATTTGCAGCTATGAGAACTTTTTAAAATTTCTTTTTGTTTGCTATTGATCTGTTGTTCCACCAGAGTTCCCCACCAGAGAACTGACAATAAAGTTGAATAATCTTTTACTTCACATCATAATATGTCTCGATGTGCTTTTCTGAACAATCGACTCCATGCTTCATTACGAAAAATGTGTGAAACATTGTATAAAAGTTATGTGTACCCATTGTTTTCAATATTATTCTTAAATGCTGCACTACTGGCTCTTTTTAGTCCAGTCCAGCTTATCATGTCAAAAAAAAAAACAAAAAACATTGTGACACCAGGCATTCTGAAAATTACTTGTAGTAATTATATGTTCCCATTTTACTAACAATTAAGTGACAAGATGGAAAACCACCAGCAAAACCATTTCTAAGAACTGGACTTCAAAGAACTGTCACCACAGCATTGTAATATGCATGGTTTGTTTACTAAACAGCCCCTTTAAATTCTCAAATTCTACTTATTCCAAAAATAATGAATAGATGACTTATAAAACTGAATAGTCATCCAAGCCTTCCTCTGGGTCATTTCTGTGTGGGGTTTGCATGTTCTCCCTATATCTGTGTAGGTTTCCTCTGGTTGAAATTTACATTTACATTTACAACATTTAGCAGACACTCTTATCCAGAGTGACTTCCATGTCCTAATTACAGGGACAGTCCCCCTGGAGCAACACAGGGTTAAGGGTCTTGCTCAGGGACCCAGTGGTGGTAGTGCTAGAGGTGGGATTTGAAACTGGGACCTCTTGAGCCATAGGTCCATAGGCAAGCACCCTACCACTAGACCACCACCCCTTATTATATATTACGGTTGCTCCAGTTTCCTCCCACCTTCAAAGACATGCACGTCAGGTGGACTGGAGAAGCTAAACTGCCCTAGAGTGTTTGTATGTCTACCCTGAGATGGACTGGTGACCTGTCCAGGGTGTTTCCACGCCTCTAGCCCTGTGAGAGCTGGGATTGGCTCCAGCACTGCCTGTGACCCTACTTAGGACAAGCAGCTAAAAAAAAGGAGTGAGTGAGTGAGTGAGTGGGAGAGGGTAAAATAATGTTATATAAGCACTAATGGTTTGAGGACACTGGGCTGAATATGTCAAAGTAAGGTGCAGTTACAATTTCTTAAAAATTCACTGCTACTGTTAAGACAGTCAGAGTTTCTGAATAATGTGGATGAACCAGACAAGTACCCATTTCAAGACATGAAAATTCCTTGCTCTTTATATATTTAGCATTTTTTTTCATTTGACACATAAAATGAAACAAAAGAAAATGAAAAAATGTTTCTATAAAACAAATTTCCAAATATCTTATGGTTTCTGAAATATTTCCATCACACGGTGTGTTTTTCTTTTAAATAGGGTCTGTTTGATTTGAATTCTGTCGTTACAGCAAGGCAACAATAGTTCTAAAGTTATAGTGGCATCTAGTCAGTTTTTATCTAAGACATAAAATTCCAAAACTCTAAAGACTCACTCCTCTGTAGGCCAATCAATGTCATAATCACCAGCCCCACAGAGCTCACCATGCTTGCGTGATATGGAGCTTCATCTTATCTCCATGGCCAACTGAGCTGTAACGGGTGCTGTGAAGCCTTTGTCACATCCTTCCTCCTCTGAGGAGCTGCTCATCATCTTCGCTTCAAAAAGCATCACAGCAGGGATACTCCATTTGTGAAAAGAAAAGATCTGGTGTCAGGCCAGACCTGTTAACCCCTGAAGTGGAGAATGATCTATTTCCTATAGTACTGAGCCTGGAACATGGGTTCACTCACTTTCTCTTTCTCTCACTCACTTTCATAGCTGCTTGTTCTAATTAGGGTTGCGGGAGGCGCTGGAGCCTATCCCAGCTCTCACAGGGCGAAATGCAGGGACACACCCTGGGCAGATTGTCAGTCCATTGCAGGGCTGACATTCACAC
The DNA here is from genome assembly GCA_017165825.1 of Hepsetus odoe. Lineage (NCBI taxonomy): Eukaryota > Metazoa > Chordata > Actinopteri > Characiformes > Hepsetidae > Hepsetus > Hepsetus odoe. Next base: position 4,184,333 of record CM029391.1, read on the forward strand.
CTACAGGTAATTTAGCATCCACCAGACATGCATGTCTTTATATGTTTTGGAGGAAACCGGAGCAAGCCCACACAGATATGGGGAGAACATGCAAACTCCACACAGAAAGGACCAGGACCACCTCGCCTGGAAATCGAACCCAGGGCCCTCTCACTTTGATGCAACTCTCACTTTGATACCCACTGCACCATGATACCGTCCTGCAGTATGGGATATTAATGAAAAACAGCATTACAGGAAGATACAATGAACTATAAAATAAAAAATAAAAAAATGTAAACAACATAGTTAATCTGCATTATGCAAAAAGAAAATAGACCGAACCTTAGGCCTGATCAACAAAATCAGTTTACATTATAATACAACACAAAGCCTTTTAAAAACATTTTTTATTGATACTAGATACTAGAGCCCAGATGATATAAAATCTAAGACTAATTTCAATCATTACGAACACATCAAAAGAGTTCAACTTATTTCTATATGACTATTTTCCTACCCCTCTTCTTCCTTTAAAATAATTCAACAGAATATTTTTATTGAATGTAGTACTGATATATGTAAATTAACTCAAATTGTTCCTTATAACTCTCTATTCATTTTAATTTCTTTTGTGTTGTTTTATTTATAGTGTGTTAAATTTATATAGCACTTTTTACAACTGTTGTCACCAAGCAGCTTTACAGAGTCCGTGTCAAAATCCTTAGTGAGCAAGCCGAAGGCGACAAAAAAAAATAAGGCAAGGAAAAATCTAAAACGAAGAATAATGAGGAAATGGCTATTATCTTCCTGTGAACAAAAGAGTCCATATTACCCTCCACATACATAAAGACGTAATGGAAAGAATGCATAATCTTATATTTCTTGGGCACACTGCATCAAAACAGCTGACATGGACCCCCAACATCTCACACGTGGTCTAAAAGGCCAAATAAAGACCTATTTTCCTCAGTAGGCCAAAACACGTCCAGTTCCCACAAAAACTGCAGCTACATATCTACAGGAAGACCAAGGGCATTCTGACTAACTGCATCCCTATGCAGTATACCAGCTTTACACAAGTAGTGGAAGAACCTGCATCATGTGGTGAAGGTGATCTAATGCATTGTTGGGATAGAGCTCCCAAAACTGGAAACTATGTGTGTCACCCAGTGAGCAGCATCAATAAGGACATAACAAAACTTTGAAACTCCCTGTTTTAACTTTTGTTCATCCTGGACAATAGGAACCCACATGGACAAACTAAGCAACATCTTTCTTAAAGTTTGAGCCGCTATCACATCCCTTCATGCCAATCCACCACATAGAATACAGGAACTGTGAGCACTCACACACAATGTCTGTGACAAATGTATATAAACAAATACCACACAACCACCTCCAACCCAGAGCTGACTTGGCCATCAAATTCCACAGATCTCATCTGAGCGATGTGCTGAACAAGCTACTCCAAGTGTATCTGAGAAACGGCTGAATAACACTGTAGGTAAACAAACCCGGCCTATTGTAAGAATGACAAGTAATGTGAATACCTGAAGCATATTATTTCTGTTTAGAATTAAAGCATGATTAATTTTGTCCATGTATATCTACATATGTATATATACACATATGCCCTGTGACTCACTTAACTTTCTCAAAGATACTCATACCTACACACAAGTGCTAAAAAAAAAAGAGATTACTTCTGATTCTCTATGTAAAATAATCGATAAACCAATTGTTTTGACTCAGCTTCACTTGTTAAAGTGCCAATAAATTGTATTTCAATAAATTGACATCTCTGTCACCTCTACTCTCGGCATCCTAACCAATCCACTTTCCTCTCTTTAATTTATACTCATGCATTCTGTCTTTGCCCTACTCACTTTCATTAATTTCCTCTCTAGAGCAGATCTCCACCTCTCCAAGTTCTCCTCAAACGTTATCTATTCTTTTCCTAATTATTCCCTATTCTGACTACACATCACAATATCATAAGCAAACTTCATAGTCCATGGAAACGTCTGTCTGACCTCGTCCATCAACCTGTCTATTACCATGGCAGACAAGAATGGGCTCAGTGCTGATCCTTACTGTAATCCAATCTCTACCTTAAATGCATCCATCACCATGGTCACACTGCCCTCGTACATATTCTGAACTACTCTCACATACTTCTCTGTAACACCTGACTTCCTCATACAAAACTACAACTCCTCTCTAGGCACCCTGTCATTTGCTTTCTCTAAGTCCAAAAAGGTACAATATAACTTCTTCTGATCTTCTCTGTACTTCTCCATCAACAATCTCAGAGCAAACATTGTATCAGTTGAGCTCTTTCACCATACTGCTGCTCACGTATCATCACCTCTTTTCTTGACCTAGCTTCCACTACTCTGTCCCATATCTTAATGCTGTGGCTGATCAACTTTATCCCTCTATAGTTACTACAGCTCTGTGCATCACCCTTATAATTGAAAATCAGGACTAGTTTACTCATCCCACTTTCCAAGATTGTGTTTTTAAAATCTGGTTAGAAACTCTACTGCCATCTTTCCTAAACACCTCCATGCTTCCACATGTGTATCATCTGGACCAACAGCCTTTCCATCCTTTATCCACTTCATCCCTGCCCTTGCTTCCATGTGCACCCTGTTGGCTAACAGTACTGGTCACGGTCGTTGTTAACCCAGGCCTCGAAAGATACGGTATGGAAATCTGTTTCGTTGTCTGCATATCTGATTTGCATATCTGATTTGGAAAAAGTCCCTTTCTGATGTAACCCTCCAGATTTATCTGGGCTTGGGAACTGCAGAAAGAAATACTCTGGCTTGTGTATCCCTAGTGGCTAGGGTCATCCCTAGTGGCTGGGTTGAAGAACATGAAAAACTAGGATTAGGGTTAGAGTTAGGGTTAACCCTAACCCTAACCCTATGTTACCAAATTGTTAAATAGAAGTGCTTTGTTTCACATGTTTATCCTTACCAAAATTGTGAAGTTCTTTTATTTTTGATAATTAAGAAATAGCTAATATGAATCATACACTAATGCGTAACAGTGATGTAATGTAATGATGACATCCTGATTAACTCATCCTGAGTCTTTGTGCATCTTTAGAATATCTGTAGTTTGGTTGTTAAAAAAAATGATGTGGAGGTAAAGCTAACATTGTCTGCTGCTTAAAAATAAATTAAATGTATGCAATGTTTTTTTCATGATTGTTTTTTTTCATGCTTGGAATGTTTGGCAATTTCCTCTCATTGATAGAGATCATACTAAATAACTGTTATACCTACAGAAACCTTCAATACTTTGACAATCAAGCTATGAAGTGTAGAGGAACCTATAATTTAAGCAATTAGAAGTTAACAGGAGTAGGAATAGTCCTGAATGGGGAGAAGCCCCTTAATTCATCGCTGTTTTCTTTAAAAAAAGGGATCTGTGGGGACAGCTGGTCTGCTTTGAATGAACGTTTCTCATATATCATGTTATGTGTTCTGATTATAAAAACATTTTGGAAAAATACTGATTTCGGCATCTCCATTTTTAAACAATGCCTGCAGGGGGAATAAGTAATTTAAAACCATTGTAGCTTTAATACAGGAGTGCTAATACAGTGAGAGCCAGTGTAACCTAGGTTGCCCTTGTTGCTGAGACACAAAACACAACATAATTTATGAAGGGCAGGGTTTCAGGGCCACCGATGTGCTCTTGGTTTGGTGCCGAATTGCAAATTTGATGAGGTTCAGTGCCTTTCAAGCAACATGCTGAGGTGAAGAGAGAATAAATCATAGTCTAAATTCAATTTCCGCTTTCAAAGGATCAAATTCACTGTGTTGAATATGGTGGGAAGAAGCTTAGGTACCAGGTAGGTACAATAATGGCCTTACAAAATAAATGTTGCAAAAAAAAGATGTACTACTTAAGGGTGATTATGCCCTTATTTCTTGCAGTGTATAATCTAGTGATAAATAAACATGAATAAAAATTTAATTTAGTACTTGCAGATCAAGAAATACTTGTCTAATAGCACTTCACAAAGAATGGTAGGATTTCCAAAATAATTCACTTGCCCATCAATACTTGATTATTATGACTTTAAAAAAAGTTATGAGTTATGAGAAAAATTACACTACAATGGAAAACAGTTCCTCAACAGCATCAAGACCATATTAATTTAAATTCAGTAGAGTGCCTTCTGTGAATGCCTTGATTACTCTGCGAATGCCTTGTTTTCCACAGAACAAATGATAATAACAAAAAGCTAATGAAGCTTTTGAAAGTATTTATCTTTAAACAATATGTAAATATTATATTATATAATTAAATTATTATAATAAAATATGTAAATCTTATAATAAAGAGGAGCAAAGGATACCGTAACAATATAAAAACTGATTATTATGGGCAGGTGAAATCAGAGTACCAGTGTTGTCACACTGACTTAAGTGTCACATCTGCTCCTGCTGCTTCTAACTATAGTTCCCATGAGCACTTGCAACCCGACAACATGAATGGCAATATCATTGCTCACATACACGTTTAACCTTTGTGAATCTCATTTCCCTACATTTGCTAATGCAGAAAAATAGGGCTGTGCGGTCGAACAGTCTCCGATGAATATGTCGGAGTTGAGTAACGTGCCTATATAATGAACTATTTTAATAATTGATTCTGTTGATTATCAGTAATTTTACTGCTGTCCTCCATAAAATCTACTGATATGAAAAATTCAGACTGGATCAAAATGTTAAATGGGGATAATGACATTAACAGCCCCAGCTCAGGACTTACTAATCCCACATGAACTGTAATTGAAGGGATCATATCCAAAAGAAAGAGGGAAAATGGAAAGAAAGACAGAAACGTATGTAAAAATATTACAGTTGTGTACTCTTCACTCCTCAGTCCCTATAACCAATATATGGAATGCTGCCAAAACAATGTGTTGATTTCACAAAATCCAGCACATGCATATATGCCTAGACTGCTTACTGACTGAGGCACAACACAGAGGAGCCAATCAGAAAAGAGGCGATTTACATAAAATTATTTTTGTATATTACATTTATAAGCATTTTACACAAGAGGTGTCCCACTATTCAATGATATTTAACATCTATTTTGAGTAGGCACCACAACATAACATAAAATAAAGAGATTGGTGTCTTACTGCCTTAAATACCACATATTAATTGTAAGTAGTTGTAAATGCAGTATTTTTGAGTTCATATCACTTTAAGATGAGCTTACAGGGTATAACAATATAAACATCTGAGTGTGCCAGCGTGAGATAAAAAAAAAATGTTATATTTAGTAATCATCATTAATATGTTTTTTTCATGCTTTATGTATTAAACAGGGTGAAATCCCAGAATTATTTATGTTGTTAAATATTGTGCCTAAATTTTCACTGAATATTTTTCATCAAAAATGAAAACCTGCTCCAATTAAGCTCATAGGTTATTTACTCCAAAACCTGCTCCAATTAAGCTCATAGGTTATTTACTCTAAATGTCAATTTAAAACAATTCAAAAACAGATTTCAGCATTTATGGATAGTTATCACATTATAGTTATCACATTCTTTAATGAATAATTAAAGTATGCATCAATACCTTATTTTTGGAGCCTAAGGATTACAACATTGAGACAGAATTATAGTTTATTCCCAAAGAGACAATGAGAGGCATGTTGTATGTCTATGGAGAGGAAGCTGTCAGTAAACTTTCCTCTGTCTTAAACGTCCTATTGAGAAAAGCTTTGAATCAGAGAATGAAGAAGTTAGACCTGAATTTGTAAAATTGTTTCCTAAGATTTCCTTTTTTATAAGTAAGCAACTAATCTTAATAAAATAAATTTTGCTCTAGGCTTAGTTGGAACAGGGGTGTGCTTCAAGTGAACAAGACCAATTAAGCTTAGCTAGACTTTGTGCATGTAAGGACTTATACCTTTATTTTAAATTTCAAATGCATATAAATTAGGTACATTTGAACAGAAGCTAAAAAAAAAAAAAAAAAACTGAAATGCAACATTTATGTTAAGTGATTGATATAATGAAAGCACTGCACACAGTGAAAAACAAGGAAATGCAGCCTCTGGCAGGGGGCAGCCATATCAAGTGCCCAGAGAGCAGTGATGGGGACGGTACCTTGCTAAAGTGGACCTCAGGCAACCTACTTGTCTGGGATTCGAACCCATGATCTTCCGATCCTGGGGCCTAGTCCCTAACCACAAGGCCATGCTGCCCCCAGCGTCATGCCATATAAAGGTATGACAAGTTTGTTGAATCATTTGAAATATGTATGTAACGTTTAAATTCAAGTAGCTCTGCTCTTTGGCGAGGAAGATACTAAACCTGCTAACCCACATCTTCAAAATGCTTTTACAGGCCAGTCTTACGATATGCCAAAACACAAATATTTGATTCCCTGCAGATTCATCTACAACACCGACGCATGAAAGGAAATGGAAAAGTATTAAGTTGCATCCCTGTTAGTGCCCTGTAAGAGCCTAACGCTGCAGTAATGCTTAGCATTCGATGTTTTGTTGCTAACACTGCTAGCATTGCAAGGAACATTTCAGTATTATCTTCTAAGCGTAACACCATCTCAGTATATCTATGCACTGCCAGCATTCCCACTCAAGGTGACCTATTTAATGCTAATGCGTTAACACACACATGCACGCATACACACACACACACACACACACAAAATCCTTCTTCTTCCTGCCCTCGAATTCAGTTAAAATGCTGCAAAAACAACATCTGACCATCAAAAGGTGCAGGCTTTAACACTCACTTTTGCTCAAGACCCTACTAAAAACTCTAGGTGCTATTGTGTTCCTTAGGCTGCTTTAGCAGGATGCGTGAGAATACACATATAAATCAAGAACACATAAAAATCAAGGAGAGGGATAAGATAAACAACAAAGTTCAGCTTAGAGATCAGAATGCTGGGCATGTCAGAGAAACACAACCTGACCCCTTAGCAATGGTTTCAAATATATAAAGTATTAGGGTTATCACAGTGAAGGATATCATCACTGGCAATTACTAATGTATTATTTTGATGGTTAAATGAGCAATTAGTTGAAAAAAAGGGCCAAGGAATACAATTAAAACTAAGAATAATAAAAAAAAACAACTAAATGACAAAAAAATGTAAGCCATGGATAGCAAAAGAAAATTTTAAATATAAGTCTTACATTTCTAAGAAATATATAAAATTCTAACAGTTATATTTGCTTTTTCAACAAGTCAGTATAATGCATTAAGGTTCCTTAGTGTTAAACCATCGTAGAGTAGGACTGATCAATAACAATATACAGTGCCTTGCAAAAGTATTCACCCCCCCTTGGCTTTTTACCTATTTTGTTACATTCCAACCTGTAGTTTAAATGTTTCTTAATTTTATTTTATGTGATGGATCTGCACAAAATAGTCTAAGTTGGTCAAGTGAAATGAGGAAAAAAAATAAAAAATAAAGAAAAAACTGAAAATTGGCATGTGCATATGTGTTCACCTCTTTGCCATGAAGCCCCTAAAAAGTCCTGGTGCAACCTATTACCTTCAAAAGTCACATAATTAGTGAAATGAAGTCCACCTGTGTGCAATTTAAGTGTCACATGATCTGTCAGTATAAACACACCTTTCCTGAAAGGCCCCAGAGGCTACAACACCACTAAGCAAGAGGCATCACACCATGAAGACCAAGGAGCTCTCCAAACAAGTCAGGGACAAAATTGTTGGGAAGTACAAGTCAGGGTTGGGTTATAAAAAAATATCCAAGTCTTTGATGATCCCCCGGAGCACCATCAAATCCATCATCTTCAAATGGAAAGAACATGGCACCACAACAAACCTGCCAAGAGGGGGTTACCCACCAAAACTCACAGACGGGGTGTGGAGGGCATTAATCAGAGAGGCAGCACAGAGACCAAAGGTAACCCTGAAGGAATGGCAGATTTCCACAGCAGAGACTGGAGTATCTGTCCATAGGACCACAATAAGCCATACACTCCATAGAGCTGGGCTTTATGGAAGAGTGGCCATTACTTAACGTTACAAATAAGAAGGTACATTTAGAGTTTGCCAAAAGGCATGTGGGCGACTCCCCAAATGTATGGAGGAAGGTGCTCTGGTCAGATTGAACTTTTCAGGCACCAAGGGAAATCCTATGTCTGGTGCAAACCCAACACATCCCATCACCCCAAGAACACCATCGCCTCAGTGAAACATGGTGGTGGCAGCATCATGCTGTGGAGATGTTATTCAGCAGCAGGGACTGAGAAACTGGTCTGAGTCAAGGGAAAGATGGATGGTGCTAAATACAGGGGTATTCTTGAGCAAAACCTGTGTCAATCTGCCTGTGATTTGAGACTGGGACGGAGGTTCACCTTCCAGCAGGACAATGACCTGAAGCATACTGCTAAAGCAACACTTGAGTGGTTTAAGAGGAAACATTTAAATGTGTTGGAATGGCCTAGTCAAAGTCCAGACCTCAGTCCAATTGAGAATCTGTGGTCAGACTTTAAGATTGCTGTTTACAAGCAAAAACCATCCAATATGGAAAAAAAAAAAATGAAAGTGACTACCCTTGTCATTGTGAAACGCAGCACAGCACAACACAATGAAATTCAACCTCTGCGTTTACATTTTACATTTGCGGCATTTAGCAGACGATCTTATCCAGAGTGACTTCCATGTCCTAATTACATCATCCCATTACAGGGACAGTCCCCCCCTGGAGCAACTCAGGGTTAAGGGCCTTGCTCAGGGACCCAGTGGTGGTAGTGCCAGAGGTGGGATTTGAACCTGGGACCTCTTGAGCCATAGGCAAGTACCCTGCCACTAGACCACCACCACCCGTTTCACTCACACACACACTGGGCAGCTATTGAAAGCGCCCAGGGAGCAGTGATGGGGACGGTACCTTGCTCGAGGGTACCTCAGGGCAACCTACTGGTGAGGGAATCGAACCCACAATCTTCTGATCTGGGGTAACTCCCTAACCACTAGGTAGGTCACCACTACCCCACCGCTGCAATATGAAGGAGATGGAGCAGTTTTGCCTTGTGGAAAGGGCAAAAATCCCAGTGGCAAGATGTGGCAAGCTCATAGAGACTTATCCAAAGTGACTTGCAGCTGTAATTGCTGCTCTACAAAGTACTGACTTTATGAATAGTTATGCACACTGAAGTTTTCTGTTATTTTGTCCTATTTGTTGTTTGCTTCACAATAAAAAAAAATCTTCAAAGTTGTAGGCATGTTCTGTAGATGAAATGGTGCAATCTCTCAAACAATCCATTTTAATTCCAGGTTGTGAGGCAAAAAAAACATGAAAAATCACAAGGGGGTGAAAACATTTGCAAGGCACTGTAGCAGTATGTGTCCCACAAATGCAGTATAGACCCACAAAAAGTCAAATAGAAAAGTTGATGGTCTCACTTTAAATGGTTTGAATGAACACAACCAAAGTGATCTCCAAAGCTCATAAACAGCCAATCATATCCATTCGTGCTGCAAGTCATTTCACTGGTGTATTGTCGGATTGTAATATATATACTTGACACAACAGAAATGTGAGAGAAAGGTTGATAGAAAGGAAAGGTCAGCAGCCAGTATTGCCTCATGGGGAAAATAGTCCCCACTGAGAATAGGAATATAACTTATTTTATCACTTAAGCCACTTCCAATTATTGAAGTATGCACTGTGTGCTCAATTAGGAAACAGCAATGTGAAGAAAGAGCCCACCGATAGTCCACAATAGAGCAGACCAGACATCCAAACACTACAATTAACTAAAAATGCCTGTTTATTTAGTGCGAGTTTACCTGAAGTTGACAGTTTACCTAAGCTAAATTATTTGTAGAATCGCATTTGTGTGTCATTGTGCTATTGCTTGTGTGCCTACATAAATAAAGTTGTTAAATTCAAAATATGGTGTTTTAAATTTTAAAAAAAAATGGATAATTTATTTTTTCTCTTAGTAATCTATAATCTAATCTAGTTCTCTAAACAGGTCATAAAAATGATCATTAATTATCAATATTGACTGGAATAATGTTATCGAGAAAAACTTTCAGCTATTGGAATTAGAAAAAACCTTTAAATACCCCTAATTATGATATCTTCATATCTCAATCAGGACTAAAAAGCTTTTTGAAAGTGTTAGTATCAATAAATACGATAAAACAACTATCATCTGTCAGATACCCATCTAACCAATGAACTGTTCATTATAATTATGCACTTTATACTGGAGTAAAGTTGTAAAATCATAAGTCGTTTTGACAGTGTTGGCAAAAAATTAATGAAACTTAGTGAAAATAATTACAGAAGCAGATACATTTTTATTTGAATTCTAAAGAATTAAATTGCTTTGATATTTTCAGTTCTTGCAACATTTTATAAAGCTTCACTGCAGGAACTAAATGGCTTTTGGCTTAAATCCCAGGTGGAAAGCGGGTTGTCGACAGTGATAACTTTCAGATTTCTGGAGGTTCTAATGGCCCTGTCCTTATTCTGCCTGCTGCCATTGTAGCCTTGAGCTAGGCGCTTAACCCCAGTTGATCCAGGAGTTCAATCAGCCAGAAGCCTTGAAAAGGCTCTGAAGCTCCTCTGCCATTAAATAAATGAAAGCAAAATAAATGAAAACCATATATATGTGTAGCCTACAGTACATACATTTTTATTTCGCTTAGTCCTTGCAAAATGAAAAAAAGATTCTGTTTCAGAAAGGCTAAATTAGGTGAAAAACACGCCTGAAGAATGAAAGCCTTCAATCTCTTACAAAAAAAAACATCTGTAGGGCAACAGTAAAAACTCCTCAAAATATGAAATGGTAAGGAAAGGTAATTACTATTTTATAACACTAGTGTTAGTGAAATTAAAGATTTTTATCATGTTAAATAACATAAAAAAATGACAGAACATGATTTTCTGACTCAGTATGCTAGTGCTGCGACAATAACTCACAAATGTATCTACATTTGTAGCTACGAATTTTAAGTCGAACAACTAACATCAACTGTTTCCTGTTATGACTACTCCATTAATTAATTTAACAGTTTAATTAGTTACTTAAGAATATAATTAATGAGGCAGTGCCCTAATGTATCTAAGTTGCATTGCTTGAAAATTAAAACAACATTGCAAACAACATTCCCCATTTAACAAAGCATGGTCATGTCATGCACTATACTTCTCCTGTCTTCCAGCTCTAAGGTCATTCATAGATTATGTCATAGCTGGATACAGCTGTCAATCTTCTTCATTCTGTTTTTGGTCAAAACACTGAGTCATGAAGCCAGTGTTGTGAAGTGGACTGAACTGTTGTAAGCAGATTACAACAGCTCTACATCAAACATTTATTATACTTTACTTTTGTCACGAGGGCTTGGTCTCTTGAAAAGCAATTCAGAGAAAAAAATGTAGCTGAGCTTGAAAGCCAAATGGTGAGTGGTGATGCGTTTAACATCCCAACTAGACATTGTCTGAACTTGCAGGTCCTTTTTGTAGCACTGCAACAAGACACTTTCAAATAACATTTACTAATATCCACTAAACTAGTACCTGTTTTTAAAAGACTGTGGCATGGTTTATTGCTTGGCCATCAGGGTTTTTGATGTTACTTTCAATGCATAATCTTAAGACTTCAGCTATTTGCTCTTTTACTGACTAGATCATATCATAAACCATATATAAATCCAAGCATCCAAGCACAGCACACAGACAAGAAGTAACTTGTGCCCTCTACATGCTCTGACAATAAGCCATTCATAGCTCTTACTCTGTGGGATAGCATTGCTTGAGAAGGCTTTAGGAGGACAATGGAGAAGTCAGTGCCAATAATCAAAGACAAGGACTCTCTTAGAAAGTTGCCAAGAGCTGGGTTTTCTAAAGGTTTGAAGTTACAGTTTGCTGTATTCCCAGCTTCCCTGAAGGCCATTAACATGTCTGATCAGGACCAACAATAAGGAATAAGCAGACTAAATGAAGTGTAGATCTGTGTCTTTTACAACTCATGCATAGTCAGATAAATAGATTTAATAGATTCCAAGTGTTCAACATCACATTAAACTAGTGTTGGGGGATATGCCAACAATTTAATACCCAACCATTATCTAAGATCTGGAGGAGAATATCCAATTCAACATCATTCAAATGTTAGGTTATACAACCAGAAAATCTAATGAACCCAAGCCTAGTATGTTTTGTTTGTGAAAATAACCCGCATAAGATTTGAGAAAGCAAAAAAGTATAAATATGAGGATCTATCGGTTCATCAGGTAGTTAGGTTACAGACATTGTACATTGTATTGATCTCGGTACAGGCTTAAACTTGAGGAAAAGATCTCCCTAGTGGAAGTATAGAAAAGTGGTATCAATTTATGCATCCATATAATACCGTGTGCATTATATATACCTAAATAGGAGCAACACAAATAAAAGTAGCCAACATATGACATCTTAAAATACCTTTGTGAACATTATGCTCACAACAGGGAAAAACACTAGTATTCATTATTATGTCCCAAAAAAAGTAGGTATTTTAGATCACATCAATGCTTTTAAGAAAATGCTTACACACCATAAATGAAAAAGATGCAAGTGCCCTGGCTGTTCATAGAACAAAAATGAAAAATTGTGATTTGTTTGAGCATAATTCTAATTAACAAACAATACACTCGATAGCCCAAAGACATATATGAGCCTCTTATATACAGTGACAGGGACGGTACCTTGCTCAAGGGTACCTCAGGGCAACCTACTGGTGAGGGAATCAAACCCATGATCTTCTGATCCGGGGCAACTCCCTAACCACTAGGCAACAGCTGCCCCAGAGGTTGCTGAAGAGGTTGAAGGGGTGGGGGTCAGCCTGTCAGTGCTCAGACCATACGCCGCACACTGCACCAAATTGTTCTGCATGGCTATCGCCTCAGAAGGAAGCCTCTTCTAAAGATGATGCACAAGAAAGCCCACAAACAGTTTGCTGAAGACGAGCAGACTCAGGACGTGGATTACTAGAACCATGTCCTGTGGTCTGATGAGACCAAGATGAACTAATTTGGTTCAGATAGTTTCAAGTGTGTGTGGCAGCAAACAGATGAGTACAAAGACAAGTGTGTCTTACCTACAGTCAAGCATGGTGGTGGGAGTGTCTTGGCTTGGGGCTGCATGAGTGCTGTTGGCACTGGGGAGCTACAGTTCATTGAGGGAACCATGAATGCCAACATGTACTGTGACATACAGAAGCAGAGTATGATCCCCATCCTTCAGAAACTGGGCCGCAGGGCAGAATTCCAACATGATAATGACCCAAAACACACCTCCAAGATGACCACTGCCTTGCTAAAGGGTAAAACTGAGGATAAAGGTGCTGGACTGGCCAAGCATGTCTCCAGACCGAAACCCTATTGAGCATCTGTGGGGCATCCTCAAACGGAAGGTGGAGGAGCGCAAGGTCTCTAACATCCTCCAGCTCCATGATGTCATCATGGAGGAGTGGAAGAGGATTCCAGTGGCAACCTGTGAAGCTCTAGTGAGCTCCATGCCCAAGAGAGGTAAGGCAGTGCTGGAAAATAATGGTGGCCACACAAAATATTGACACTATGGGCACAACGTGAACATTTTTCACTTAGGGGTGTACTCACTTTTGTTGCCAGTGGTTTAGACATGGTTTAATGGCTGTGTGTTGAGTTATTTTGAAGGGACAGCAAATTTACACTGTTATACAAGCTGTACACTGACTAATTTACATTGTATCAAAGTGTCATATCTTCAGTGTTGTCCCATGAATAGATAAAATAAGATATTTACAAAAATGTGAGGGGTGTACTCACTGTTGTGAGATACTGTATAAGTTCATTATACACATAAGTGTGTGTATAAACATCCATTGAGCATAAGCCATCTCTACAACAAGAAAATTTAGTTATTTGCTTTAAAATATTGTCATGTGCAGGGAAGCATGTGTTCTATCTTTAAACACAGAAAGTACTGGTTAAATCTACCCCAAATTAGGTTTACCCTCCATGTATAGCAGAAGCTTTCTGCTCAAGTGAATCACTTTCCCAGAGTCAAATATAGTCTCTCTAATCAGTCTTGCCAAGGTAATCCTGACTTTGAACATTTTTTCCAGTGTAGAATATCCCTGGACTCTGTGTCAGAATGCTTGTAAATAGCTTATGGCTGTATTTGTGAAGGAGAATAATGAGGGCCCTGCGGGTACAAGACCGAAAAAACAGAAACTAGTCTTTCTGGCTTTCAGCTCATATATTCAACACATTTAATGAACAGCACTGGAGAAGAGGCTGACCAATTTCTAAAAAAAACAGCATACTCTATGAGCATCTCAAAGGGGAGAGAGGTGTGGGTTGGAGGGGGCACTGTACAGAATAAAGAAAACATGCAAATACACTGTGTGCACAATTATTAGACAGGCATTTTGACCACATCCTCATTTTTATGCATACATTACAACTCCAAGCTTTTTAAACTGGAATGCTAATTGGATTTAAGCAGATCAGGTGATGTGTATTTGTAATGAGGGAGGGTGTGGCCTAAGCATATCGACACCTTATATCGAGGTGTGCATAATTATTAGGCAGATTCTTTTCTTCAGGCAAAATGAGCCAAAAAAAGAAAGAGAACTGATCTTGAAGTCAAAATGTCTTGCAGAGGGATGCTAAGGTATTCGGTCATCATCACAGAACGATCAAGTGGTTTGTAGAAAATAGTCAACAGGGTGCCAAGAAAAAAGACTGATGATGAACTGCCAAATATTTGAGTAGAATCAAACAGAAAGCTACCAGGAACCAATGATGCTCCAGTGCTGTCATATTCCAGAACTGTAACCTACCTGGAGTGTCCAGAAGTACAAGGTGTTCAGTGCTCAGATACATGGCCAAGGTAAAGAAAGCTGAAACCTGACCCCACTGTGTGGCTAGCCAGTAAAGTGAAAGTGACTATTCTTGTCATTGCGAGGTCACAGCACAGCACACATTGAACCACAACAAAATTGGACCTCTGCATTTAACCCATGCAAACACCCATGATGGGGACAGTACCTTGCTCAAGGGTACCTCAGGGTAACCTACTGGTAAGGGGTTTGAACCCACAATCTTCCGATCCTGTGGCCAACTCCCTAACCACTAGGCCACCACTGCCCCTGTAAAAGCTGCCTAATTGTTACTGCATAAAAAATTCCTAATACTTTAAGTATAGTCAGTCATTTTCTGCCGCTTGTCCCAAACGGGGTCGCGGGTGAGTGCTGGAGTCCATCCCAGCTCACACAGAGCGAAGGACGGGGGGACACCCTGGACAGGTCGCCAGCCCATTGCAGGGAGGAGCGTGACGGGGACAGCACCTTGCTCAAGGGTACCTCAGGTACCCCCGATCCTCCGGCCAACACCCTAACCACTAGGCTGCCCCAACACTTCAAGTATAACAAAGCAATTATAGATAGCTTTCTAATTTTCATTTTCAATTTAAATGTTTAGCTAACACACTGGTTTTGAAGTACTAAGCCTTTTGTACTGACTTCTTGCTGTGCTATCCAATGAGTGCACATGCTTATTTATGAGCTAAGACAAAGTGTTTAAGAAACTGACTTCCTCAGGTAAGCGACATACCCACACAATTGGCAATCCAAATGTTGTGAAAGAAAATATGACTTATTAGACCAGGCCACCTTCTTTCAGTGCTACATGGTTCAGTTCTAATGCTCACATGCCATCTGTTGTTTCTTTAACATAAAAAACTGTGTGAAGTTTACAGTATCATCTCTGACCTCAAGCCTGTCTCAGAGGTGACAGTACTGAGGTAAAGTGAGGCTGCTGTTCAATGAGCCCTAACTACTCTGATCTACTGTGCTGTCATCCATCATCCAGCCTGGTGCTCAGCCACCATGCTGCTACCAGGCCAGGCGTGAAGGCAGCTTCTAAACCTGCACTTTCATTCCTCAATCCCCTTCCATGCGGAGGATGCAGGGAATGGAGAGGAGAATCCCAGTCAGGCGGAAGGTTTGAATGTCAAATATTTGAGTTTAGGTCAGTCAGAATCAGAAATTATAAAAGAATCTCCTTCTGTATTGTGACATATTTGTGAGGGGAACACCATATCAGGAGTTAGGAGTTAGGTCAGCTATGATATTTTGATTGAAGTTAAATTTTACAATACTTTAAATGATATGTCATGATGAATCCTGCTTAAACTGACCAGTATACCAAGAACTGAAAGGTCAGAAATGCTTTAACTTTCCTTTTCCTATACTATCCTATAAAAATGGAATAATCCCAACAGTCCACCAATGCTTTGGGGCCACTTTAACCATATGCTATCAAATGCAATTGATGACATTACACAATGCACTGACATGCTACTGTAACGCTTGCATGATGCAGACAGTGCTTTCAGTGTAACAGGAAGCCCTGTTGTAAGATAAACCCATTTAATTTTGGAATAATGACAAGGCACAATAAACAATGAGTTGTCCAAAAAAATTGGTTAAAAAAAATGCAAATATTTATCCGTTTAAAAATTGGTAGCAAAGTGAACATTCTGAATTTAGACATTCTGTTGCCAGTAAGATGGTATTCGCAATAAATTGCGTTTTAGAATAAAATTACTTACCTTGTGCCTGCATTTTAGAACCACCCCATAGGCTCCTATAAAAACAAAAAAAGCAACAATAAAATATTTGCATATGGTATTATACCTATTTCATATCAGAGTGTTGTATTTGTATATAGAACATTAGCAGCTGGTAAACCCTAAATATTTTTTTTATTTTAATAGAATCTTTGAATGCAAAATGTTTTTAGTTTTATCTCCAGGCTTGATCTGTGGATCTGAAATAAACCTGAATTCTTGCAGTGAATGTGCATTTATTGAGTTATAAATACCATTACTACTAATTATTATATATAATAGCTACCAAATACCATGGCCACAAGAAGTTCTGGATAGTTAGTTCTGGTACTACTGGAGTACCAGGCTCTGGTCTGCCTTTAAAGCATTTTTATTTCAACAGGGTCAGGATTTCAAATGTATGAGCTCACTTTCTGCTCACTCTCCATATCATATTCCACTAAGAAAAACCACAGCTATGTGTCATTTTCCAACTTAATCTCTTGAGTGCTTGCTATACTTCGCATTTTAAAAAAAGTGCCCTTGGGTCCTTGGGTCCTTTTCTTTAAAAAGGGCAAATGAAATGACAGCAAATATGGACCCTTCTGATCAAATATGTTATTATGAGCAATTATGACAGCTGCAATACTCTGTGTGCTGTGTACAGTAAGGAACATGGAAGAGACAGAGATAGTAAGAGAAAAGCATGGCATTAGGCCTTTCACAACTGTACAAATCCACAATAATGAAGAGGGGAGCGGCTCCGATGAAGTAAAGCCTTCGTGATTTGCTACTGGAGTACAGCCAGGGGGCTGGGGAAAGACATTTAGGTCTAGCAAGACAAAGAAGGGGACTGAGATTGCTGAGATCCATGCCTCATCACACATTAAATGGGGTTAGTGGTGGGACAGTGTGAACGAATACCCTCTGGGCTTTGCATCCTTCAAGTGAAAACAAAACTGTGGCTTCTATTCTATAATGTCAGTCTTCTGAGGAGATTGTTTTAGGAAATGTTAAGGCCTTTTCAGGTTGTGCCATTTTCTTCTTTTTAATTGTCAAGTAACAGATGTTCTCATGAAGTATCATCATCAGAGAAAAGGAAGCATGACTTAATCTTTGTTTTGTGCAATGATAAATGCAACTGCCATTACAAACGGTGCAGTTTCTTAATGTTCTGTGATGTTTTATTGGACAATTTTATTACAATACAAATTTTGCTTTGACTGTAATACTCAGCCATTCTTTATTGGCACAATGCAGATGCCCACAAGAGGCAACACCACAGCAGAGCTAGCCAGGATAATGCAGGGGTGAAACTAATATCAATCCTTTAACAGACCGAAAATATTCACCTCCGCCAACATTGCACTTGCAACAGGAATTGTAGTCAGATTATCAGAAGTGTCTATTTTTGACTGCAATATCATGGTAGCAATATTGGTCAGCGTTTCTTCGTATATTATCTGTTTATCATTAATTATGTTATGTAATAATGTTGCCTTTGCCTCTGGCATGTGTGTAATGTTAATCCTCCAACATTTAAACTATTGCTGTCCTGAATATGTTTCAGACATTATTCAGTGGAGCTGTAAATGTAAATGCAAATGTCCATAATTATTTAAAATGGACCTAAACTTTTAACCCAGCCACTAGGGATGCACAATCCAGTATATTTCTTCGTGCCGGGGAAGACTTGTCAGATTGCTTGGCAACTACTGCAAAAGTGATAAGAGAAAGCTAGAAAGGTGCTCAGTGTAACATCTGGACAGAAAATGGAGGAGGAAACCTGGAGGTGGAACAGAAGAAAAGGCTGTAGGCTGTGAAGAAGAAATGGGATAGTAAGAGAGATGAAGAAAGCAGACTGGAGTACATGGAGGTGAAGCGCAGGGTGAAGAATAAGGTGGTGAAGAGTAAAAAGACTTATGGTTGGTTATATGAGAGGTGGGATACTAAAGAGGACCAATACTGGTTAGCTTGACAGAGGGACAGAGCTTGGAGAGATGTGCAGCAGGTTAGGGCAATAGAGGATAGCAATGGAAACATACAAATGAACAGAGCATGTTGAGCAGATGGAAGGAAAACTTTGAGGGGCTGAGAAATGAAAAGAATGACAGAGAGAAGATTGGACAATGTGAGGATAGTAAACCTGGAAGCGCAGTGGATAAGCAAGATGGAAGTAAGGGTAGCTATGGAGAGAATGAAGAATGGAAAGGTTGTTGGTCCAGATGATATATCTGTGGAGGCATGAAGGTGTTTAGGAGATAGCAGTGGAGTTTTTAACTAGAGTGTTTACTACAATCTTGGAAAATTAGATGATGCCTGAAGTTTGGAGATGGCTGAAGTGTACACTTGTACCGATTTTCAAGAATAAGCACAGAGCTGTTGTGTATAATGTGAAGTTATGGGAAAGAGTAGTGGAAGCTAGGTTATGAAAAAAGAAGTGATGATTAGTGAGCAGTAAGGCTTCATGCCCAGAAAGAGCACTACAGCAATGTTTGCTGTGAGGGTGTTGATGGAGAAGTACAGAGAAGGTCAGAAGTGCCTTTGTGGACTTAGAGAAAGCATATGACTAGGTCCCTAGAGAGGAATTTTGGTTTTGTTTGAGGAAGCCAGGAGAGGCAGAGAAGTATGACAGAGTAGTACAGGATATTTGTGCATGCAGTTTGACAGTGGTGAGGTTTGCAGTAGGAATGACAGATGCATTAAAAGCAGATGTGGAATTCAGTGTTGAGCTTTCAATGCTTTTAGTCAGCAATGGTAATGGTGATGGACAGGCTAAGAGATGGGATTAGACAGGAGTCCACATGGGTTATGTTGTTTGCAGATGACATTATTTTCCGTCTCCCTGTGATGGGCTGGCGACCTGCCCAGGGTGCGTCCCCCGTCCTCGCCCTGTGTGCGCTGGGTTGGACACCAGCACTCCCCCGCGACCCCGTTTGGGACAAGCGGCAGAAAATGGATGGATTATTTTCTGTATAGGGAGTAAGGAACAACTTGAGGAGAACCTGGGGAGGTGGAAATATTTTTAGAGAGTAGAGGAATGAAAAGGAACAAGTACATAAGAGGGAAAGGTCAGGTTTGGACGATTTGGAAACAGAGAGGCAAGATTGCGGTGGTTTGGACATGTAAAGAGGAAAGATGAGGAGTATAAGGATGTTGAGCTGACAGAAGAGAGGAGAAGAGGAAGTAAAAAGAGGAGGTTTCTGGATGTGGTGAGCGAACATGCAGGCGGTTGGTTTGAAGGAAGAAGATGCAGAGGCCAGGAAAAATGAAAACAGTGATCTGCTGTGGCGACCTCTAATGGGAGCAGTCTTCTGCCCATCATTTACATTTACATTTGCAGCATTTAGCAGACGTTCTTTTCCAGAGCGACTTCCATGTCCTAATTACAGGGACAGTCCCCCTGGAGCAACTCAGGGTTAAGGGTCTTGCTCAGGGACCCATTGGTGTTAGTGCCAGAGGTAGGATTCGAACCTGGGACCTCTTGAGTCATAGGTCCATAGCCAAGTATCCTAAAACTAGACCACCCACCACAGACTATTTAAGTGAAAAGTGAAAGTGACAACCCTTGTCATTGCGAGGTCACAGCACTGCACACCATGAACCACAACGAAATTGGACCTCTGCTTTTAACCCATGCACACAAACACCGTGCAGCAGTGGGCAGCTATTGAAAGCACCTGTGGAGCAGTGACAGGGACGGTACCTTGCTCAGGGCAACCTACTTGTGAGGGAATCGAACCCACAATCTTCCGATGCGGGGCCAACTCCCTAACCACTAGGCCACCGCTGCCCTAATTCTCTCATATGTTTAAGTGTCCAACATGGGAAAATCTCCTGCTGTGTGCTATATATACATAACAATTTAAGTGCAAATGAATATTTTTGTAGTATTATTGCAGCCCTAATTGGGATGGCTGTGCTCATATGCATGGTCTGTAAAATAAAGAATTCATGTCACACTCACCCTCTCCTACAATCCCAAGGACCTCAAATTTATTCATCACATCACCAATGAGACAAATCTTCATGAAGTCAAAAGGTAGGGGGAGAGGCACAGGTCTGCGACGAGAGGGGAAGGGGAGGACAGGTAGGTCAAGACGCACACCAGCGGTCAGCACGGTCAGCACGACTCACTGAACCAAGAAACTTGTTCCCTTTTGGCCAAAATGTTTCTCCCATTTTCCTTAGACTCACTTGGTGACATGAACAAATACACACATACACTGACCTGTAAATGAAACAGACAAAGGTCTGGTTAGTTAGAGGACAGCTTAAACAGCATACATATTGAGTATACAAAGTTTCCAGACCTGCCAAACAATGAGTTGCACAATAGTTTTTCATTTTTAACCCTTTTGACTCTGTAGTTACATCCAGACAAAATTAAAGGTTATAACATTAGGCTATAACTCTCCCCGGGTGGCTGTACTATCACAAGCCAGCTAATTCTTTTAAATAATAAGAATTAACCAACAACAACCCAAGTTGCTTTTCTATGTTTTAATCCTCATTCACATGCCCTTTTGGTCAGTGTACTGGAGGAGCTAAAGGGGAAAACACACATATATCAGGTTAATATACGCAGTGAAACCTATACATCAGTACAGATAATCAAATACTGAAAAACTAAAGAATACTGCTAAAGAAAATTCACACAACAAATAAACATTTTGATTAAAAATGCAAAAACATTTTGAGGTTCTATGGCATTACTTTAGCTGGATAAGCATAAATCCTAGCAAACACATGTACTCATATCAGATCTCAATGTTTTTGTAGTGCCATCAGTCAAAAGCCATATGCCTCTAGTTTGTGGAGAATATCCCCAAATCATTGACTTATTTGGGGTCAGCTCTGACCACAACAGTATCAACAATGAATCTAATTCTGTGAGAAACACTGTCATGACAATCCATGACAGTCATGGTTTGTCTAAAGTTTGTTTATTTTTTAAGGATGACATTAGGGCTGAACAATTTAGGCAAAATATATATTTTAACCAAAACTGCAACTGCAGTAATTTTTATTTTAGTCAATTTTAAACTTTTGACCTTTCTGCCAAAAAATCAGTCTTGAGAACTGAGACTTCAATGGTTTATGTGAGCCAGACTGCCAGTGCATAAGATCACCATTAAAAGACAAGTTTGAAAAATGCAAGATATAATTCAAATTGCACCCATTACAATCCTGAATGAATTTCTAAATTCAAAATTTATAAATTCTGAAAACTCTTTTTGTTTTAAAAATGGTGTATCAGGTATGTGATTTTGGCCAGGCTGTTTGCATGATGCCACATGGTAGGGCTGCTCAATTTTGATTGATATTTTAATATGCAGTAAATATACAAATAAAATAATCCCCTTAAAACCATTAGCACTAAAAGTTAAAATGTAAAGAAAATTACTTAAAAGCTGTTAGATTTGAAGTGATTTTTACCGTGGCACTGGATTCTTTTGCCAATCCATCACTTCACATTGCTTTCAATTCTGTGAACCTTTAGGACTACTTGACCTACATCTAGAGGTTTAGGAATTGATTGGACAACATTTGTACATCAATCATTGGCTGAAATCTTTGCTGCCTCATGCATATTGGGCAAATCTTGTTTGGTGGACATCATGGACATCAGCACGCGCATGTAAATAAAACCTAGTCTTGTCATACAACACCTCTGCTAACTCTAATGCTGCTGAAGACACTTGTGCATTCATGCTCAACTGGCAGCAGCATTTTCATTACAGGTCACTGTGGAACCTTCTAGGAAATTTTTGTCTTTTGGAAGTCACACCGCCATTAGCTAGAACAGCTCTGTGATGTGGATCAGCTCAAGGTGTTGCAGAAATGTCTGAACAGAGGCCAATGTGTGGCAGAAAAGAAACTGAGCCTGCAAGCCTTTCTGCTCTATTTTAGGCTTTGCACATGGAAAGGGTGATCAGGTCCAGGGCCAATCTGGTTTTACTGCGCCCAACGCTCTTCGCCCCAGTCTCTTATTGCTGGAGTACTTGTTGGTGTAAACGATGAGCTTTGCCACATCCATGTTTCCATAACGACGTATGAAGGCGATGCCGTAACCAACGGCTACCTGTGTGCACTGTACGCGTGTGCACGGGAGCGCGCATCTGCGTTATGTGTGTGTGGGTGGGTGTGTGTGTATGTGTGTGTTGAGCGATTCGTGGGCGGATCAAAGTTGAACCGTTATAATGTGTGTGCCAGTCACACGTCCTGTCCATCCATGGTGAGGATGAGGATGGTGATTATGGTGGTGACGAAGGGGAAAGCTGTTGCACAAACCTTCACGCGCACTGCAACACACACAGGCGCTGGAACGCACACGAACGAGGGAACTGAGCTCGATTCCTAGGCGTGTTAGTGCTAACGGCTTTAAAAAACACCCCAAAGCCTCGCCATTGCGAGTGAGAGTGGGGGTGTCCGCGTGTGTGGGCATGCAGGCAGGCAATGCCGCAGATGTTTTAACGGTCGTCAGGGAAAAATACACCAACGGAGAGGAAAACAGGTGCCAACACGCAGAACCCCTCCTTAGAAAAACACAAAACCCCCCAAAAACAGGATGTCAGGATGTACAACTCACTCAGGTCCTCGACGGCAGCGCGTGGAATCCGCACGGACGGGCGCGGAGGGATGTTTTCATCCTTTCACCTGCAGTGGTCACCCATCATCCCAGCTGCAGCACCATCCACCTCCATCCCGCTCCATTCACCTCCTACCAGCGCCGACTTGACTGACGTGACTGTCAACCAATAAAAACGCTGCGCGAGCTTCTGGCCGTCCAATCGTGCCCGGAGTGCCTGTACAAAAAGGGCGGGACTTTAAACGGGTTCGGTTGAGGTGTTCCCCCCCTCTTCTATTAAATTGAAAAAAAGGTTGATTGACGCTTCCTTCATGCTCTGTATGTTATTACTTAGGAGAAAACCTTTAGATATATTGTTTTCAGAATTTGGTATATATAGTAAAATATTCCACGACAATTATGGTGAGACCACAGAATGTTCAAGGTATCTGGCTTTGCACGAATATTAATTTGTTTAAATTCAACATATCTCCATGACTTATTATTCTTTATCATATAATCACATGACACTGTAATACAGCGACAACAACAACAACAACAACAACAACAATAATAATAATAATAACATACAATATAATAGTATAACATACAAACTTACAAATAATAACAACAATAATTGTATGAAATATAAAAAATGTATTTAATGGATTATTAACAGTTTCATCAGACTAACAGTATTTATTTCATTGTGTGTCCTGAAAGACACTGTCCAAAGAAAAAACTGAACTGAACAAAAAAAAACAAAAAAAAAAAAAACACTGAACCAGTACTAGGGCTGTAGTAAACACAACCTCGCTCATTCTTCAGTAATGCCGCAGTTGTCTCAGTTATATATTTGATTTAAAAGACCAGGAAACTCTTATTATGATGACGTATCTTGTACGTGAACAATTTGTGCTATTTTTTAAAAAATGTTTAATATGGTACAAAGCTTACTGTATCACTAGAAACAAAACAATTATAATTATAATCAGCCTCGACGTTTCTCTAACGCTCCCGATGGCTGTGTTGCGATGGCCCAGTGCATGCTGGGAAATGTAGTGAGAGAACACTAAGCGACTCAAAGCTGCAAATTCTGTCTCCAACAAAGCCGAGGATTTCAGTGTTGTACAGCAGAAAAATGGTATGCATGATATTTTACATGAAATGCTACTTTAGGCCAGAGTGCCTCTTTAATGCTCTAGTCTCAGATTCAATAAAAACCGCTTGGTAAATGGTAATGACAGCCTAGGAAACTTTTCTGGAGTAAAGTTTAATCCACACTAGGATCGGTATAAACCAGACTGACTGTGACTGTGAATTCTCGTCAAAGAACTGAGAGTTAAACGTGAAGCAGCAGCAGGTGGGCTTCCAGACCTCCAGCGAGGGTGTGCAGCTCCACCTAGCGAAATAAAAACAGCACCTTGTTAAAAATCCGAATCGCAGTAAAAATCATGGTCTGATGAAATGTAAGTAAATGAAGTTGATGAACACACAATAATAATAATAATAATATTGTTATTATTATTAATAATAATAATAACAATAACAATAACAATAATAATAATAATAACTGTGAGCAAAAACTGTAAAAATAGACTCTATATAAAATGTTATTATAGTGGGATTTTATTTTCCTCGTTCCAAAAAAAACTTTCTAAAAGCCTCTTCATTCCTTCGTCATGTTTGTATTTAATTTTATAATTTAATTATTAATTATTGTAATTAAATAATGATCCTGGAAGAGTTAGGGGCTTTGAGGGAGTTTTATTCGTCTAGATATGAAAGAAATCTTATTGCGAGTGTGTGGTCAGAAATCTGCGATGCGATTGAGAAGATGAGCGCTGTGGACCGGCTGGTGTGTTATAAATATTGAAGCGCTGTAGCGGAGTCGTTAGCAGACGACGCTCCGGGGAGGGAGCAGTTGGCAGTGAGGTGAGATCTTGATCAACTGCAGTTTTAATGCTGGACATGCGCGGAAGGGCTCGAAAAATGGCGGCCGGTGCCGATGAGGGCAGAGGAGCGCGCCGTGATTTCGCTCTGTAAACGGTAGGAAATACTCTCTCCAAGCGTGTTTCCTTACTCTTTCGATACTTGGTTATTTATAGGATATTTTTGGGATGTGTTTGACGATAATCGGACGACGAAATGAAGCGCACATACACATCTGTGCTTCGGCCTGTGGCTGTTATTCTCAGAACGGCTTCTTTCTCTCTCTCTCTCTCTCTCTCTCTCTCTCTCTCTCTCTCGGGCTGCTAAACTATTCAGCAAAGGTATATTAATAAGAACTATCAGCGAGTAATTGTCTGAATGAGCTGAACTTTAACGATATCAACAGTAAAACGGTGATGGTCCCTCTGTTTTTAAAGAGACTCATCCCTCTGCCGGTGTTTTCTGTGCTTCACTGTTTTGCGGCTGAATTACAAAAACGAGTTCGGCTCCAAGTTTGAGTAAAAAACCCCTCAGGACTTTTATAAAATGGGGATAAATTGTGAAAATAGCCGAATACGTTTCAACACTTCAGCGCCTTCCTTCGTTCGCTGTGATTGGCACAACGAAGGAATGGGCAGGGCTGTATGCCGATTAGGACACGCCCACTGGCCGAGTAGATGGATTAGTGGGGAGAAGAAATATTTCAAATGGAATATATTTGTTTGAAAGAATAAAACAATCGGGACGCTTCAAACAGGCAAGGATTCTTTTTTTTTTTGCCAAAAACATTTCTATGTAAAATACTCCAATGTTCTAATAAACATTGGGACTAATGGTTATAACTGGGGGGTGATTCATTTTTATTTTCAGATAAAAAGAAAACTAAATATTTAGATATGTGATCAGATGTGTCCATAATGGACAAGGACACTCAGAAGAGCAGCCACAATGGAGGAGCAAAATTATCCTCTTAACCAAAATGGAGAAAAGGAACCCAAATTGTCTAAATTGTATGAATGTAAGTGAAAATCTAATCTTTTCCATTTTAATAAAGTAAAAGGTGTCTTATCTATTGGAAATATTTGTAGTTTCCACTTGTTCAGTAGGGTAGCAAAAGCTAGAGCATCCATGTGAAGGGAAGACAGTGATGTAAAAATATCTAGTTTTTCCTCCAGTCACTTCAACAAGGTGAGCTTTGTCCTGTAGTTGTATAAGGATGGGCAAAGCTTGTGTATGAGGTTTACAGGCGTTTGTTGGCACTTTGACAGTCAAGCCTTAATATAAAGCAATGCAAACATTTAAATTGAGTAAGGCCATGTCTTGAACAAGAAGAATTGAGTAAATGATTCAAAAATCACCAACTAAACCTCTCCAGGAATTGCCTGCACCAGATCTTCCTTCCATATAGCCTTTATAGAATTAAATTATTAATAGCGTATAAAATAAACCTGATTATTAATGTGAGAATTAGCACCTTTTACAGTTAGGAGTCAATAAACTTCTAAAACTGAATAGTCAGGAAACATGACAGTTAAGTGAAAGTGACTCATTGTCATTGTGAAGCACAGCATACAGTGAAACACAACAAAATGCAACCTCTGCTTTTCACCTACACACACCGTGCAGCAGGGGGCAACTACATAAGGTGCCCGGGGAGCAGTGATTGGGACAGTACCTTGCTCAAGGGTACCTCAGGGATTCAAAGCCATGGCCTTCCAATCCTGGGGCCTTGTCCCTAAACACTAGGTCACCGCTGCCCCCAGGGCAAAACAATGGAGCTGCAGATGTGTGAAAAAATGCTGCCAAGTATTTGAATCATTACATGAATCATTAAAACATTTGACCACTTAAGGAAGACCTGATCAATTAGACAGGGTAGAAGAGTGCTATTTGCAGCAAGTGGGGCATAAGTAGAAATGAAATGTAGTCTAAAATGGCACTTAAACTGAGTCCATGTTCTGAGAGAGATGCCAGCCAAGCTGTGCAAAATCGGAGGAATCTTACTGAAGCGAATCATTAAAAATACTCATATTAGCATCCAAGTAATAAAACCTAAAATTTGGGAAACTGACCTGCACATCTGGATTCTGTTTATGCAACGCAGGCACCTTTTTGCAGATCAGGGAATCAAGCCTATGAAAAACGGTCTGAGCGAGAAAGAGCAAAGGGGGGGGGGGGAGGATTCGCTTTTGACAAGTAAAAATATTACGTTTCTTTCACTCTTTGCTGATTGTGAGTGACTTTTATTTTATGTGCACTAGTGTACAAAAGTTTGAGCACCTTGGTAAAGTTACATGTTTTTTAAGCCATAAAGTATGTCCTCTACAGAGAACATGCCTTAATCTAAAGCTTTTTCATGTTTTATGCATCACAGTTTAGAGTATTATATTGGTGCAAAAGGGATGAAACCTAATATGTGCACATGCTGCATTTATTTTTCCCAGTGTCAGACTAAGCAAATAAACAGTAATTGTACGCTAAAATGTGCAGAGGTGTGTGCTGTGTTGAGGATATAAAGTTCTTTACACTTAGAAAGCTAACATGTTGTTGGCCAGGGGTGCTCTGTTAAGGAGGTAAGAAGGGGGGAAAAGTGGGTCATCCATGGCAATGTATTTGTTTCTAACAGTGTCATTCTGTGTTGAAATGTTGATTTTTCTGAAGACGCCCCATTTAAATCTAAATCTCTTCATTATTCACTCGCACACTGTGTGCTTTTGCTTTATCATTCATGTGTTTTTAGCCCCCCTTTATGGAGCCTTCAGTTTACTTTTGAATCCCAACCCTGCTGTAAACTGGCTCTGTGTAAAAGGAAAGCTTCCTGTGTGCCGGGGATGGAGAGGGGGATGTTGTGGTCTTTCAGCAGAGGGCAAGAGGTGGGGGTGGGTTTGGGAGGATGGCTCACGAAAATCTAGACATCGTCTGTTAATGGGAGGCGTCGGAATCCTTTTCATGTGTTTCTGTGACCTCCTGCGGACGCGAACACACAGCCTGTTTGCCTTTTATGGCAGTTTGGAATCTTTATGACAGTAGAGTGAATGGCAGTCACTGTCCAACACGGTGGAAGAGAGGGGCAGCAGAAGAGTGTGTGTGTGTGTGTGTGTCTGGCGAGGAACGTGGAGTCATGAAGACACAAGTCTGAGGCACTTCAGCTCTGCTTCTCCGCAGATCGGTGGATAAGAGATCACCTGGCTTTGGCGCCTCTGCTGAAAGTATGTGAGGGTTTTTTTTTTTTGTTGTTTTTTTGTGGACAATGTTTGGTTTATTTTTTAGATGAAAATAACACATTTTCCACATTTAAATTATGCCCCAATACTGTTTTGTGCTCAGTTTAATGTAAAAACTAAAATGCAAATAGTGGCCTGTCCAATGCTCAGGCCTCATTTTATATTTTCTAATATGCTAAAAGAAAAAACTGATTTTTTTTCAGTAAAATTATAATTTCTGTGTTTTGGTCCATGAATACATATTTTTTACTTTCAATGATTTGATTAGGGAGGCTCAGACGTGGCCATACATTTGCAAAGAAACTGTTTTGACATCCATTTTTGGCTGCTTTCTGAGGGACTGATCTTTTGCATTTTTTAACAAATGTATCAAAATTACCCTAACCCTAGGATCAACCCTAGGATTTTATTCTATACATAGGTAAATGGTTGGCCAAAAACCAGAACTGAACGAAAGCTGATACATTTTCACATGCTGTTTTTCATGGTTGTCCCAAAATGGACTGTGAGCCAATTTTTTTGCCCTTTGAGTTTGGAATAATCTTCACCCACATGTTCACAATGTGCATTTGAAATTTCAGTGACCTGTTGGGAAAATGAAACATGCAGAGGTTTGCTCTTAGCTGACTTATGCTGTTATAACCAAGTTATTAAGTTTGATGGAACAGACAAGCTTCTAAATATCTTGCATTCTAACAGGTAAAAATGAAAGGAGTGCTTAAAAAAAAAAACAAGTTGCTATTCAGTGCTTGCGGTTGCATTAAAATATATGAATGATAATCTGATCTTAAATTACATTTAAAAGCACTGTTATTTATGATCAAGACCTTATTCCAAAATGGCAACTTTTAGCTGCGAAAAAATCTTGTAATGAAGGTTGACATTTAACATTTATTTCCAAGTAGTTTTGGAACAATCTTTTGATTTATTCTACCTTACATTGCAACACAATGTAAAGAGGAGCTTGTGTTTCCAATTTATGCAAAAAAAACAAAATTAATAATGAAAAAGGACATATGAGGTTTGGTTCCAACAGTATTGCCAACACACCAGATTTACTTTTAAGGGCAGTTTTTGGACGACAGCCTATGCTGTTGGACTCCACTTTTGTTCTTCACCTCTAAACTATGGGTGTCCCCCTCTCACTGGGTTAAATGTACAGGTCTGTCTGTTCTGAATCAGTAGCGAGTTCTAAACTTTCATTCTCCTCTCTTGTAAGCGAAGGAAAAGAGACTGCCCCTCTGGCCGCATCAGTTTGCACGCTGTCTCAGCTGTAGCCAATTTTTTTTGTGCCGTAACCAGCCTGCGACTTATCACTCACTGGTGAGAGCAAGGCTTTGATCCGGCAAGGCTGCGTTCTTCAGGAGCTTCACTGACTTATTACTGTCCGCCCTCCGAAAAGCACAGCGAAGTGCCATGCTTTGATTTCTGCGCGGCTATTTGTGATTTAGGGACTCTCTTGACTTTGGGGGAGAAACGAATGGGGTTAAAATGGACAGAAGCAGCAGGGTGGGTAATCCTCATCTTCCGTAATGCTGGAAATATGGTTTTTGAGTTGGTGTGCTAATGCGAACTAAAGCTGCGGTATCTGCATTGCTCTCTGTGAATATGGCTTAAAAGAACATCTGCTGTTACGCAGATGGTATTTCACAACACAAGCACAGATAGTTGAATGTCCGGATACGGTGATGTGTTGTTAACACGGATGTTCTGCGACAAGTTCAGGGAGATAATAATTACTTGCTTTATAAGTTTACATTTCTTAAACCTCTCCTGTCCTTATGATGTTCTGTCTTTTATACAACCACTCCATTTCAGCTGTTTTAGATAGGTTTGCTTCTGTTCTGACCTTCCTCTCAATCCTCTTCCCGGTTCACCCCTGAACCGTCCATGAAAACTGTTGGGAGGCGACTTGAACGGCTGTATAAAAAATAAATTAAAAAAAAAATCAGGTCTCGCGGTGCACTCTCAGTTATATGTTGATCACATGCTAAAATATCGACCCACCCTTAATACTGCGAGCTCTTGTTACCTTTCCTCCGTCAACAGCAGCAGCTGTAAGCCCAAGGCCCTGTTCACTAGTGAGTAAACTACTTCACTATATATATATATATATATATATATATATATATATATATATATATATATATATATATATATATATATATACTGATATATAATCTGTTCACTGGTACCCCTCCACCATCTTGTAACTCTTGCCTTGAAACTCCAGTACAACCCTTCACCAAGTTCTCTCCTACAAACTCAAACTCTGTTGCTGAATTAATTAGGAAAATCAGTTCTTCCACCTCTATCCTGGATCCAGCACCTACTTCTCCTCTTAAATGCTGTTTGTCTGCCATCTCTACCTCCATCTCCCATCTAATAAATTGTTCACTCTCCTCTGATGTTGTTCCTCTGGGCCTGAAAACTGCTTTTGAAGGATAAAAAAAAAAAACTATTTTGAAGAATAACACTTTGGATCACAGCAATCTGAGCAGCTACAGACCTATTTCTAATCTACCTTTTATTTCAAAGCTCCTTGAAAGGGTTGTAGCTGCTCAGTTGCAGGAACATCTAACAATGAACAATTTACATGAGCCGTTTCAGTCAGGTTTCCATCCATTCCACAACACTGAGACTGCCCTGCTATGTGTCACCAACGACCTTTTACTCAGTGCTGACTCTGGTTCCCTCAGTGTCCTCCTTCTCTTAGATCTAAGCTCTGCCTTTGACACTGCCAATCATAATATTCTTCTTTGGGCTATCTGATACACTGACAAAACAGAACTTTTATTAATTGG
This sequence comes from Hepsetus odoe, assembly GCA_017165825.1. Taxonomy (NCBI): domain Eukaryota; kingdom Metazoa; phylum Chordata; class Actinopteri; order Characiformes; family Hepsetidae; genus Hepsetus; species Hepsetus odoe. Next base: position 4,215,483 of record CM029391.1, read on the forward strand.
CTCCAAATTTCTCCAAAATTTCAGTTTATCCATTGACAATGTTCTTGTGGCACCCTCACCCACTGTCCGGAACTTTGGTGTTATATATTTGGGTTTATTATATTTGGTCCCGCACTATCATTTGACTCTCACATAAACACAGTTGTGAAAAATGCTTTCTTTCACCTCAGAAACATCTCACGTTTCCGCCCATCACTTTCATTGAAGGATGCAGAAATACTTGTTCATGCTTTTATAACGTCCCGTCTCGATTACTGTAACGCTTTACTCTTTGGTCTCCCAACTAGAACATTAGCCAGGCTCCAGTACGTACAGAACTCTGCAGCTCGTGTTCTCACATTCTCCAAAAAATCTGAACATATCACCCCCATTCTCCACAAACTTCACTGGCTGCCCATATTGTATTGTATTCAGTACAAGCTGCTTCTCATCACGTTTAAAGCCCTTCATGGATCTGCTCCTTCATACCTCACTGAGTTACTTCATTCATACACTAACCCCATCACACTGTTACACTGCCCAACAACCTGGGCTGCTTTGTTCTATAACACTTTGGCCCTCTTACGGATGATTGTACTGTCTGTTGTTGTCTGTGCTTGTTGCCTTGTCTTATGTCCTCCCTGTCTCTCTTCAAAACTCAGTTGAAAACATTTCTATTCAGTCTGTGCTGTTCCACTTCTCCCCATTCTGGATTTCCTAATTCTGCTGTTTGTTTGTCACTGTCTTTGTGTTTTGTGTTAACTGTTTTAAATTTATATCTTCTGCTGTGTAAAGTGACCTTGGGTTTGAGAAAGGTGCTGTATAAATAAAAATTATTAAGTCCTTTTATAGCCCACTCCATAGTTGATGAGATTTCCTCCTGCACTTTCAGACCTAATTTGATCTGAAACGGGATGTTTTGTGCATTATAATCAAACACAGGGTTACAGATTAAGGATTAGGGTGGAAAAATTTTTGTTCACATCCTAAAACTCCCTCTTCCTGTCTCTTTCTCTAGGATGCAGGTGTCATAGCATTTCCAGGCCCGTCTGTTGTGCAAAGGCTAAAGTGTCTGATGTCATCATGGGGAAGACAGCTCAGAAAGGTAACCTTTTCAGGTGGATTTTTTTTTTCCTTATTTATGGTTCTGTTTGTGAGCTTGTGTCTGACCATGTTGCTGTATTTTGTTTCAAATTTCACAGAAGATAAAGATGGCAAAAGGGAGAACGCTGAGGGTAGCAGTGACCCAGCAGCCCACTCTCAGACTACTGCTAATGGTACAGTTCACTCTTTGTTTAAGCAGATGCGGGGCAGGTTAGCCTACACCCTAAAGGATGTGCAGACTGACTAATGCTCATCAAGAGTGTGCTTTCCTCCCTCCCATTTTTTTTTCAGAGCCGTTCGACTGGGACGCTTATTTAAGGGAGACCAGCTCTATACCGGCTTCGCCCAGCTGCTTTAGACAGGTATGTTCATTCTAGGAGTGGCACTAGCGCATAATCAGTTTGCACACCTACACCAGGCCCACAGGCCAAGCAAATTTAACACTGGTCTGCAAACTTAACACTGGTGATGCATGATGCACTGTGTCAACTTTTCAAATTCATCAATAGAAAAAAACTTTCTTCTTAAGGGAAGGAAGAAATGTAGCTAAATAAAAAATTTTTAACAAATGTTACCTTGAAGTATTATATTCCTGAACATATGACTTAATGTACTAATACTTTAATTCAGAGGCAAAATTTCTAAATTTGTGTGCTTTTGGAATTAGTTTTTGTTACTTACCTTTTAATAGAGATTTATGTTAATAGTTTCTTATCTAATTGTCCAGCCTGAGTTGTTTCAGTGGGAACGGGTGGAGCTAAACAGTTGCTGGCTAAATAGAAACACACAAATTAAAATCTTTTTTTGAACATATTTACTGCATGGGCTGTGGAACAGAAGGAAATTCTCACAGTATTGTGATATTAAATGCTTGTTTTAAAAAGGACAATGTGTAAACTTTATAGTTCACTTAAACTGGAGTCATTGTTTGAATCTGAATGGATCTAAATTGGAAATACAGATCCCAGCTTTTTTTAAACTCAGCATTTAAATGTAAGAATTTCACACTGTATAGTTTATTACAAAGTTTTGTTTCATTTTAAAGCACTGAATATTTTACCCATCTAACGTAAGTTTTGGTTAAAACAGCAATTATAGGCACGTAATTAGATGTGGTAGTATCTAACTTATAAAATATTGTTCACGGTATTTGTTCTCCTCAGATAGAAGTTGTTTCTTTTTCATTACATACACACATTCTCAAATAGGTTCTCATGTATTTGACTCATCATGATCATTCCCAATTTTTTATTTTTTTTTCTTCTTCTTTCGGCTGCTACCACTTAGGGGTCACCACAACTTATCATTTTCCATTTCTTCCGGTCTTCTGCATCTTCCTCCTTTAATCTGACCGCCTACATGTCCTCTCTCACCACACCCATAAACCTCCTCTTTGGTCTTCCTCTTTTCCTCTTGCCAGGCAGCCCCATCCTCAACATCCTCCTCCCAATATAATCCTCGTCTCTCTTCTGGACATGTCCAAACCAACGCAACCTTGATTCTCTAACTTTGTCTCCACATGGTCATTCTCTTTTGGTTCTCATAATTGATGCCCGTCTGTCCAATGTCTTCAGTCCAGGGTTCCTCCCACAAATGACTTCAAAGTGGGTATGAAAGTTGAGGCACATGACCCACGGAATTCCACCTCCATGTGTATCGCAACTGTAATGGGTATGATGGGAGTGCGGCTGCGCCTGCGCTTGGATGGCAGCGACAGCACAAACGACTTCTGGCGACTGGTCGACTCCTCTGACATTCAGCCTGTGGGCACATGCGAGAGGAGTGGAGACATGCTCCAGCCACCACTGGGTAAAATTGTTAGTCTAATTTATAGCAAAATGTTCTAAAATACACAAGGAAAGATAATTGACTTTTATTTGTAAATTAGTCGTCTTAAGACTAGAAGCCTGAGGCTTCTGTTGGCACAACTGTCTTAAACCCTGTCTATACCTGGTCACTTCCTGTAACACCATGAACCATAATGGAACGCTTCCTCTGCATTTTACCCGTGCAACACGGAGCAGCTGTTTAAAGCGCCCGGGGAGCAGTGATTGGGACGGTACCTTGACCAAGGGTACCTCAGGGCAACCTACTGGTCTGGGACTCGACCCCACGATCCTGGGGCCTAGTTCCTAACTAGCCCACCGCTGCGCTTAAACATTTTACATTGCATAATAAAGGTAAATAGTCATGCATATCCTACTGTGCAGATGCAGCTAATGGAAAATTAGGGTTAAGATTCAGAATCTCTTCACAATTTGTAGCAGTTGTGATTCTAGACCAGGATTACCCAACTGGCGGGAAGCTGGTGATATTTATTTTCAGACACACCTTGGTTGGCTCCCCATTCAATCTTCAGGTTTCCGTGTTTGAGGAGGGGACTACCAAACTGTCCTGGACACTGACCCTATTTTCTGACCTTTTACTCTAAAATGACCTGCTTTTCGACAGAACCTAAACACTAAGATACTTAAATGCACACTTGGACATATAGTGGTGGGCCTAATCACCTCATATGAGTGGGAAATGACTTGAAAAACATTTGTTTTTTAAATGTATAATGAAGCATTTTGCATGTAGGTGAAGTTCTGTGCTTGTTCTCTGAAAAGAGACCATAGACACTTTTTTTACTTTCTTTTTTCCCTCTTGACTTTCTGCTTTCTCTCTCTTCCAGGTTTTAGAATGAATGCCTCCTCATGGCCCATGTTCTTGCTAAAAACATTAAGCGGAGCTCAGGTGGCTCCAACCTCAGCCTTTAAAAAGGTAAACACAAAAATCACTGATCTAAGCGGGATGTCAGATCAAGTCCCATAAAATCCTTTTTGTTTAGCTGACTGAAAAATTATATCAAATAGATATAAAAAAGAACAATAATAAAAAAATGCATCCATCCATTATCTGCCGCTTGTCCCAAACGGGGTCGCGGGGGAGTGCTGGTGTCCAATCCAGCGCACACAGGGCGAGGACGTTAAACAAATGCAATTAAATAAAAAAATGCAATTAATTACAATTACAATATATATATTTTTTTTTGCCATACATAGAATTATAGTCTCATTCAAGGTTCCCATTGTCAAATTACATGGTTTGTTGATTTTTAGATTAACTACAGATTAAATGTGTTTTTGCACAATTTTTTATTATTTTTTCTTTTCCCCCTATATTGCCAAAATAAACTTTACATTAGCTTCCGTGCAGGCCATATTTTATACTTAAATAAAATTTTGTTTAGCACATAAATTGTAACATTGTGCATAACAATATTTGGAACTGTGTCCTCTGTAGCACTGTGTATTTTCACTTAGAAAATCCAAAAAATATCTGTAGTTTGACCAGGGGTACTTATTATGCATATTTTAAAATCTACTGCTGTGTAAGAACAGGAAAAAAACACAACTTTTTGTTGTTTTCTTCTGGCTTTTGGCAGGAGCCACCCAGGCCATTGCACAACCACTTTAAACCAGGTATGAAGCTGGAAGCTGTAGATAAGAAGAACCCCTACCTCATCTGTCCTGCCACCATTGGCGAGGTGCGTGGAGACGAAATATTTGTCATGTTTGATGGATGGCGAGGAGCCTTTGATTACTGGTGCAAATACGACTCCAGGGACATCTTTCCTGTAGGATGGTGCCAGTTGACCAACCACAGCCTGCAGCCCCCTGGCAACAGCTGTAAGTACCTTATTTTTCCTCTAGATGGCACCAGAGATTTTTTTTGTGTGTTACGGATTTTTGTGTTGTGTGTATGGTTCCTGTGTAAGCGAATCTAATTGATTATCTACAGTCCTGCTTGGCCACATCAATCAGAAACCCGTTTAGTTCATTTTGAAAATGCAGAAGTGAATAGTGAATACTAATGAGAACTATAAAATATAATTGTATTGCTGACCCTAACTAAGATAAGTCTTCTGCTTAGTGTGACTGTATAATGCATACCACATGGCCAAATGTGCTTAGTATTGCTTAGTATTTTTTTTTTTTTTTTTTTTTGTGCTAAAAAGATTCCAGGACGGAAAAGAGGTTCAGATAACCTTGGTCTGATGGCTATTTATTCTGAAAGTAATTTGAAAAGCTTTTAGATTTTTTTTTTTTTTTTTAACATTATTTTTTGATTGGGCAAATAGCTGTGACCATTATTATGGTTTAAGTAAGGGCAATTTAATTAGCATTCACTTATGTCAAACTTCAATTTAACTAATTTATGGTGTAGTTTCATCTTTAAACTGGCTTACAAATGGATTCAAAGTTATGCACCAAAGCTATCCCCCTTTAAAGTTAAGAATTACAAATTTTACAAGCCAGTATCTTTCATTGTAAATTGTATTAAGTCAGCACAGACTAAAATAAAATAAAATATGCTGTTTTCCAACGGAACACTGGAAAACTCCTGTGATCTGCAAGGTCTATCCTAAAACATGTCCCATAATGAAACTTTTTGGTGTCCAATTTTAAACCAGTACATTTAACCAGAAGTCAAAATAAAGATTTTTACCTTGTTAGTTCTGGCTGTTTTCTGTGGTCTTCCATCAAATCATATTGCTTTTTGCTCACCAGTAACATGTCTTTTAGAATTTTGATTCCTCATGACCCACTTTTGAAGGTATTAACCTTGAAGTGGTATGTTCTAAGTTGAGACCTGGCTAAACAGCATGCAGGAAAATGGACCGAGGTCTTTCCTCCAAACTCAGTTTTGTCAGTTTGTAAAGGAGTGATTGTAAGAATTTTCTTTACACAGCTTGTAGGTACAGTGACCTAATCTTCGTTGAATTCACATCATTTCAGTGATCTCAAGCTCAGAGCAGAATTATTAGTGCTTGTCACTGCATTCTGTTGGCCACCATGTTAATCATCATTATTTCTCCAAATGATCTTGCTTGGCATTACATTATTGGTTAATTCTATTGGAGACCTGAATGTTCATAATGATAAAAAGTGACTGCAAAGCTAAGCTTTTGAATGTATTGGATAGCTTTGTGTTTACACTACAAGGTACTCATCTGCAAGGTAACATTCTAAATTGAGTGGTAACAGGGATAATATTTCATACGGTTTCTGTGTTCATATTATTTGTTTTTGACCCAGTAATGCAACCCTCATATTAACAAAAAATAAGAATATTTTAACCAAGTAAATGCATTATTGGAAAATTCAGCTGATGAAGAAAATGGAGGAAAACTAGGCTTGTAGTTTATGATGTCTCTGCCAACCTCTGCATCAAAAAATGGCCTTGTTATAATGGAAACACGTCAATTACACTCTTGGGACCACAGATGATCAAACTTGTATGGAATATAACTTTCCCACCTCAAATTCACCAGGTACTTATTTGTGGCGGTTTTAAGTTTCAAAATGTATGACTGACATTGGAAATAAATGGATTTGTCACCAGTTGCAGTTCTGACTGTAAAACTGTAACCAGTTAAAATATAGTATTCCTGTCCATATACTGTGTATTTCAGTTTCCCCATTTTTTTTAAATCGTGAATTAACATTCATCTCATTGCCCAAGCTTTGTAAGTCTGTGCATCTTGAACAGCTTTCTTGGGCAGCGGTGGCCTAGTGGTTAGGGAGTTGGCCCTGGATTGGAAGATTGTAGGTTCGATTCCCTCGCCCTGAGGTACCCTTGAGCAAGGTACCTTCCCCGTCACTGCTCCCGGGCGTTTTCAGTAGCTGCCCCCTGCTGCACGTGTGTGTATGGGTGAGACGCAGAGGTTGAATTTCGTTGTGTTGTGCTGTACTGCGTTTCACAATGACAAAGGTAGTCACTTTAACTTGCAGCACTGTATTGTATAGCCTTTTTTTGAGGCGGGCTAAACGACGTGAGTGTATGTGACTCCATGAGGGTCTAATGCAAATTGTCTGTCCATTCTTGACAAGTGACCAAAAAGTGTGAATCATCTGCAGCAATGAAAGTCAAGCTGTTACAATAGGGCTGTGACCTTTCTTAAGTGTACCATTGTAATGCAGTAATTTAACAGTGAATCATTATTACGGAATGCTCCATTTAATCATGTTTCAATGCATTCATTGACTGTGGTGGACAAACGGTCACATCAAAGCGAGCACCTTGTCATTAAATCTTCTTAACAGCGTATACTTAACAGCATACTCTTAGCATTTTTTTTAGCTGAGCAGGACATAACCTTATTTCCTGGTGAGGCATAAATCTGGAACAGGCTGCTTTATCTCTGCCTGTTGGCCCTGCATTAAATGTTTAACCTGCGCTTGAACAGTTCCTCTGGCCCTGGCAGTTTAATGGATGTGGTCTGAACGAGTGTGCAGAGTGTGATGGATAGAGGTGGTCATGTGTCTCTCGTAACGCCCCTAACAGTCCTTCCTCTGTTTTAGTTTGCTTTTGCAGTTCACTTCCTATGCAGTCTCCTACACACTTCCCACACAATCCACAGTTCTCCTAGAAAGTTGTGTCCCCCTTATGCTTGGGTTGCCTTGAGCTCCAAAAATTCAAAATTTCACAGGACGTGAAATATAATGAATTCTTTTATCTTCTGATATCATCTGGGATATTAGGATTCATTGAAAAATCATTAAATATATACCTTCTCGATAAATAGACTCTCTTCAGGCAGTTTCCACAACGACAAAAGACAAACGACAATTTATGCCCTCTAAAAAAATGAATCAAATAGCTAATACAGATAAATAAGGGAAGTAAGTAATTGCCACACTCTCGTTAGAGTCCAGACGTGGATTACTATAAAACTGGTTTGGAACAAGGGGTATTATAGAAATAACTATGCAGGAATAAAATTGCAGTCAATCGACTTGAATGTTGTAGAAAAGGCAGCTTTTGTGTTTATGGATTGTGATCGTAGCCTTGTTTGTTATTAAAGCTTAAAGCAAACAAACAGAATAACCTAACCCTGCTTCAAACCCCAAGATCCAGCCCATACGGATCTGGGACAAGTTTCTTAAGAGGTAGAATTTAGACAAGTGTTAAAAGTTCAAAATCCTGTAAGTCATTCAAGTCATATTAAATGTTTTTTCTTTATAACATTATATACTTTAATAAAGTTTAATACAGTAAACTAGATTCTGTGCAGTATAAAAATAATATAAGTAACATACTATGATTTATCTATTTGAAATTGCTCTGGATAAGAGCATCTGCTAAATACATTTAAATGAAGTAATTCTTTGGTATCTTAGTTTTTTTCAGAATCAAATTTATGTATTAAACTTTGACAGTTAAGTTCGACAGCTTTCACTGTAGAGCAGAGCTTTAAAGTAGTTGCACCATTATAGCACATTATAGTGCAATCGCATCAGGCGTGCGTGCATGCGCGCGCACACACACACTATGTAATATCCAACAAACGTGTATGCACAAAACAAAACCTATGTCTATTTTCCAGTTGCCATTTAATTTTTTTTTTAATTTAAGATAAAACAAGCAACAGAAATGATCGGAAAATCACTTGCAAACAGATCTTGTCAGATCTCCACTAACTTAGTTTTTTTTCTAAGTTTTTTTTTGTTTCCTGATACTCAAAAGTTGCCATTTTGAATATATTTTAAAACTGAAAACTATTTAAACCAGTTTATACCAGTATAAACATGAATATCGACACATAACCATGTTGGTCATCAGGGCAAACTTTCAAATGGCTAAAAAGGTTTTTAAAAGGTATACATTTTATACTTGTATTGTGATTTACTATTTTAGCATAAAACATTGCAACATCAACCAAAATGAAGATCAACTGTTCCTAGTTTCTTGCATCATTTCAGGGTGACAAACGGAAGAGTAAACTGACCCTTAACAGCCATCCAAACAAGGGGTCTCATCCTTATAGCTGTTTGCTGCCGTCAGCAGTTTGGAAGCCTTTGCTTCCTCTCTCATTCGAAGGATGTTGCTTTTTTACCGTGTGCTATATCCTTTTTGTTTCTTCGCAGAAGTGGCTTTGTCAAGTCTGCTTCTAATGTGCTGCTTTCTTTGGAGTAAACTCTGATTACAAAACATGACTGTCACACATGTTTTTTGAGCCACTGGTAATTTTAGTGACTTGTGGAAATGTTAATCAGTACAGGATACTTCATCTGTGCCCACATTTCCAAGCCATTAAGTTTTCTTCACTTTTCTTTTTTCACTTTAACGCTTTTTTCTGGGTTTTTTTTTTTCCTTCTTCTTCTTTCTTTCTGCAAGAGACAAACTGGCCATTTCCATGACCTTTTTTTCTGTCTTGGCTGGTGTTCAGAGGTTTAAGGGAACAAAAGCCATTTAAGCTTATGATCTGTCTTTTGTGTTTAAGTCACTCCTTTTATTGACAGAGGTTAAGCAATTCCTCGTAGCTCAGAAAGAGCTGGAAATTGAATAATTTGTTATTAGGGGTCCAGGCATTTTATTGAAGAGGGACTTACCATCGCTGATTTCATTCTCAGTAATTTGTGCATGAATGAAGGGGTGCTAATTGTGAAAGCTGGCCAAGTGTACCTATAACTGATCATAAAATTTGCTATTTTGCCATCATTTAAAATTTGATGTGTCTCAAATGAATGTGTCAAAGTTTCATAACCAGTGATCACATGTGTTCCATAAATGTAAATAACATTTTCTGCTATTGGAAGGTCATTCTGAGGTTTTGTTTAGGTTATGGACAAAATATGACTTGTGGTTTGTGAATGCAAGATTTAGTTTCCTTTCATTTTACATATTACAAGTAGCATCCTTAAGATAAAAAGAAAATAAAAGTCTTGGAAGAAAAAGATAAGACTATTGTTTTGGCCAATCTGGGTTTTTTTTATTGTTTTGGCTTATTTCATTTACTTATTTATTTATTGGCAAGTAATAAAAAAAAAAATAGAAAATAGTGTAATTTTCATGCCATAACTCAAGATCCTAAGTGTTGTCTGCTTTTACTTTTGGTGATTAAAAAAAAAAGTGACTACTATGTATGCTACATGTGTGAGAGAGAAACATTTTATATGTTTTGGTTTTAACCTCAGGAAAGGAGATCTGGGTGTGTGCGAGTCCACACATAATAAATATGCCAGCACAGTATAAACAATACTTATTTATGAAACAAACAATAGAAGAGACGCACAGCAGGCCTACACAATCTTTATGAATTTAATAATGACCTGATCTTTACATCTTCTATTGTAAAAACAGTGCTTCTGATGGCTAATGTGTATTTGAAATTGTGTTTATGCAAGATGTCTTACTTTAAATGCTGAGTTTATGCTGGTTATGTCTGTAAACACAGTGGTTATACTGGTTAAAATGTCTTTTAATAGCTTTGACTGTCTTAAAATGCAGTTCTTTTAAATGCAGTGCCTGGTTATGGTGTCCTTAAGTGTAGTTCTTTATGCTGGTTATAAATTCTTTAAATGCAGTGTTTATATGGCTTTTAATGCTGGCTATGGATTGTATATTAAATTCTGTGCTTATGCTGGTTATAATGTCTTTAAATGCAGTGTTTATATTATAAATTGTTTAAATGCAACGCTTATCCAGGTAATAATGTTTTGAAATTCATTGCCATGTGATTTTAAATGCATTGCTTATGCTGCTCATAATGTCTTGCGTTCTGTGCATTTTTGAATGCACAAGCTTACAGTCGTGCAGTTTCTACCATTTTTATTTATCGAAAGGAAATATAGCCATAATGCCACTTTATTTATGCATTTGAGTTTTGAGCATTGCTGCGGATGTCCTTGATTTCTCCTTAATATTAATCCTTTTCCCTCTTGTGCTTTCCTCTGGAGATGTTTCGTATATAAATCTCAAATCTGGCTTGCTTTTTACTGGAATCTCTGGAGTGTGTGTAAAATAAAAAGGTTTCAGAATCTGTGTTCGAGAAAGTGGGGGAGGGGTTGGATTAGTTTCTTAATGCATTTTGCATGAGTGTGTTTGTTCGTGAATATGGGTCATCAGTTGGATAGCCTATTGAATACGAGTGTGTAGATTTAGTCCCTACAATGGACAAAAAAGGGAATGGAAATTAAAATCATAAAGGTCTTCCTTAAGAAAAAAAGGAGAAACTAAAAAAGTAAAATGCCTGTGGCTTCTTTTTTTCTCTTTTGCAATTTTGTGCATATTCTGTTTTTTGTGGTGGGGTGGGTTTTTTTTTTTTTTTTTTTTAAATATTCAGTAGTGGGATTTCAACCATTTCAACCCCCTCCCCATCCTCATCCTCATCCTTATCCCCATCCTTTGTTATCTATATGATAATAGAATTTTTAACTTTGTGTGTTTTTATTTTTATATAAAATATATATATATATATATATATATATATATATATTTATTCCTCTCTCAAAATGCCTGTTTTTAAGCAGGAATGCAGTTCATTGGCTAGAAACAATAGTTACTCTACTTGGCAGAAGTATAGATTAGATTCATTTGCTTTTTGGCCTCAAGAGCATTCTGTCAACGTCCACTTCATCTACATCAGAGAGTACCTACGGTCTTCAGCAGCGTTGCTGGAATGACTGAATAAATGTTGACACTCTTGACGCTCCCAGAGTGAACATGCATTAAGTGAATGGTTGCCAGTTCTGTTTCTTTTCATGATTGACTTGATTGGATTAATAAGGGTCTCTCTTTCTGCAGGTTATTAAATGTTTTGGAAGTGATCGCACCCTTCAAGCACTTTAATAAACTCAGAGAATTCGTTCAGATGAAACTCCCACCAGGCTTCCCAGTGAAATTAGGTGAGAGAAAGGGAAAATTGANATATATATATATATATATATATATATATATATAAATAACCAATTATAACTATCAGCCGCATAAATGTTAAATAGGTTCCCATAGTTGTCATTTTGATAAAATGCATTGCTTATTTCTGAAATGAAATCATGTATAATGAATAAAACAGATAAACAGACACCAGGGTGTTTATAACTGTCATAATCTCTGCTCTCAATGAAAAATGCCCCCCCACCCCTAAAGTGACTGCTCCCCCCTGTTCCCCCACCAACCCCTCCCAAGCATTTAAGCTACTGGTTAGGACACTCATTAGATCAATAAAATTAAGAGAAATTCACTGTAACTCCTCCCCAGAACTCAGTAAACCCAAACAGGTCTAAAGTTAGTCTCATCTCATAAATGACAAGAGAGTTCTATTTTGCTTAGCTTCTTTCTGCTAGCATAGCTAATGTATTCGCCACAAGCTCGAGGCACTAACAGCGGTGGGAGGCGAGTTTTTGGCCACTTTTTCGGGTTTCCCGCTTACTCAAAAGCTGTCAGCTGGTTGCCGGGGGTCTGTGAAGATGTTTGGCGTGTCTGGACCCCTCACCGGGGCATGTGAGGTCGCTGAAGCCCCCAGAGCATCTCCCCCTTCTCGCCGCGCGTTTGAACCCTCCGCCCCTCCCCCGCTACATCCTGACGTCTGCTGTCAATACGTCCTTATTTCCGATAAGACCCACCCCCGTCACGCCCTGATTGGCTTTGTTAAGAGAGCGCGTCGTACTCCGGCACTACGATTGGATAATAGTTCATTCTGACTAGCCAATCGTATGACTTTTATTCGAAGGCACTCCTCTGATCAGATTCCTGCATATTCGTGACTCCCAAAAAAACTGATTCCAGATCAGCTGTGGAAAACAAACAGTCAATACAAAGTAACCGCCTCCTCCTCCTCCTCCTCAGCCCGCCTCCATGTTAATCACTTATTGCACGTTCACTCGCCGGTATCAGGGCTTTGTTATGCGCTGCCGCCGCCAACTGTAAAACCGGAGAAAGAAAATAACAGAGCATCAAAGCTGACACGCTGTTTGTTGTGAATTTTGCGGGAAACACATGCCGGGTTTTGAGCAGTGAGGCGCGGAGAGCCGGTTTTGGTGAGTTTTTGTCTGACTGACTGTTGCCTTCTTTACCGCGCCGTTAAATGTACTTTGTAATTTAACTTAACTAAAAGAACAAGTTTGTTCTGCTGAACTTAAACTATAGGCTGAATGTAATGAGCTGAGCTGGTACAACAGTGTGGAATTTTAAAATCCAATATTTTCTGACTGAGTTAAATCACCATGCATAAAAGCCCCCCCCCCTCGCTTTAAAAATATATGTATATATATTTATTTTTCAATAATATTATCGTTCAAATGTCTCGCTATAGGTTTTTCTGATGGATTTTATGTACAAAATGATCAAAAAGTGAAAAATTTCCCATATTTGTTTCTGAAGTTTAAACTTGTTCAGTTCCAAGTCATCAGTGTGACAATTTATCGCTGACCGTGAATTTTTTATTTATTTATTTTTTTCCCCTTACTTTGATAGTTTTAATTGAACTGTGCATAATGATAAATTGACTGCATCGCTTTAATTCTTTTATCTGAGGATTTTCTGATACTAGTTTTGAAACCCTTTTTATTTCAAGATTTATTGCATTTCATTACTTGAAACCTGAGGCAGTGTGTGTTCCCTCCATCCAAACCCCCCACAACATGTGCTCCCAGTTCTCTTGGCAACGCAGCCGCAGAGTTCCCGTCCAGGATTAAGGCTAAATTCTGCCGAAGAGATGAACTAATTAGCCTGGTTGTGCTCTAACGCCTCCCTCCCCCAATCCCCACAACCACCAGAGCTTCCAACGCTCCACCATGCGTCTCCACGTTGAGCGGACGCTGGCCCCACGCCTGGCCATCACTTCCCTTGCTCAAGACCTGAAGGTCAGCAGGGCTTTGGGCAATGCTGAGTGGACTGATGAGCTCCACATGTTTCTGTAATTAAGAGATGATTAATGGAATAGAAATGTGAGCTTCCTTTCAAACCCTTCAGCAGGGTATCTGGATTGGAGAAAGGTCAGGTTTGCTCTGACCCATTGAAAGAATTTTTCAAAAGTGTCAGGTTTAGTCTATGGAGAGATTTTGTGTTTGGCAGTTCTACTTCAGTGGTGTAAAATAATGAAAGCTTTTAATAGTTCCAGGCCCCTTGCTAGACACTGTAATAGACTCATTAATGAAAAGATGCTTTGTAATGAATCTTGATGCTGAAACAATCTCACTCTGAGACGATGCAGCAAAAGAGCCATGTTAGGTCTTGAAGGACTGATGAGAAGTGGGCGTGAAGATACTTTTACAGGTATAAAAGTATTAGTATTTACTCATTTTGGGTTGTTCCAAAAATGTGTGCATTGTTTAGAGAATCTCTTACCAGGATTTGGTTATGTGATTCTGGGGAAAACCCCTTGCCCTGAAATTTTTTGTTTCTATGTACCTGATCTAATCAGCTAAGCTTTTCCTGAGTTGAAGTAGGTGTGTGTAAGAGCAGGGAAAACCCTAAAATATGTCGGGCAGGGGACCTCCATGACTGACGATTGGAACCCATCCCACAAAACATTTAACAAGTTTGTTCACACCAAGAAAAATCATCCAAATATCCTTTCTGGCAACCTTGTATTTAAGAGTGTAGGAGTGTTGTTCAAGCTATTATGTGAGAAACGGTCTTGCCGTCAAGCCCTATGCAGAAATCAATTGAATGTATTCCGCTTCAATAGTAAGAATTAAAAACAAGTTGCAGTTATAATTAGGATTGTCTTGACATGCCCAGTGTTTATCTAAAAAAAACTTCACCTTCCCTGGATGAACGTGCCCCCTTTCAGTAAAAGGAACCACTCGCCCATTCTTCATCCACTTTCTCCTTTGACGCACCCTCCAGTGACCCCCACCACCTCCCGTTTCCCGAAGTGAAGCCCAGGGGAGGCAGCTGTGCCTGGGCCCCTGTGAACGCTCCCAGATGTAGCCTACTTAGGAAAGCTAGCTGCTGCTGACTGCCCTTTCAGCCTCTCTGAAATATGAGCACTTTATCTGATCTCATTTGAGATGTGCCATGCAGAGCCAATAATGGAGGACTCCACTGCCACTGGAAGAGAAAGAGAGAAGGGGGTGAAGGGGGTCTGTGCTTTTGTGTGATTCTCACAAAGCTTCTCCTCGTGCCATTTTACACCTCAGTTGATGGATTGGTTGACACTTTGAATTGCAGATATCTGATACTCTGCCATCTAGTCTCAGAGTGTGTGTGCGTGGGGTTGCTGGGGGTTCAAAAATCTAAGAATTGCATGCCTTAGTTGTGTTTGGATAGTGCGATCAGAAAGCTGAGAATTGAGCTAAATATTTTAGCATCCTCATGAAAGCATTTGATGAATTTATGATGAACCAGAAGCTGGATTTTAAAGTACACTGAACATCTGAATTCCTTTCCTCTTTGGCTGACCTTTTTGTTTTGTTTCACTGCGCCCTTTCCCATTATCTCCACTTCTACAAACCTACATTTTATTTATTTTTATTAACACTTCACCTTCAGATTTCTTTACCTTCTCTCTCTTGTGCTACTATATGAAAGGACTATATCATTGAAAAATACAATGAAAAAGCTGTTGCCGTTTCAAAATGCACTTGACATATTGACCTTTGGCTGTATAGAAACTTGGCCTTTTGAATTTTGCACTGAATTTGTGTGTGTGTGTGTATATATAAACATAATCTGCTTTTAGAGTTTAGCCCCAACCATTCTTGTTTGAGATAATAGGAGGGGTGGGGTTTTTTTATTTTTTTTTTTGAAGGGACAACACTACAGTACTGAGTAGGTCAGATTGGCTGCTCAATCATTTACATATCAGTCTCAGTTACTGTTAAATTCTAAAGGATACAGAAACTGGAAAATGCATATAAATTAATTATAACGCCTTCATACATAAAACCTACTAAATCTCGCTCACTCACTCGTTTGTCCTGAGTAGGGTTCTGGGTGATGCTGGAACCTCCAGTCCATTACAAGGCAGACAAACACACACACATTAACACCTAGAGGGTAATTCAGCATCTCCAATTCACCTGACCCAGACCATGCCGCCTGGGAACTGAAGAAAGATATGGGCCCTTTTAGACTTTTTCTCAGTTTCTGCTGATTATTTCACATATGATTTCCAAACCGTTTTGTCAAACAGGAGTGTTTAAAATCAATCATTAGCTAAGCATTCTTTGACATTCTTTGCATTAGAGCTATTGGAGTCTATAATGTGAAATAGGCTAGGGTTATTATTCTATTCGACAGTGTTGTCTTGAAAGCCGGGACTGGGAACTTGTTTGTGCCAGTTTGAGGAGCATGGGGGTAGCTTACAGTATGTTTACAGTGTTTAAATTAAGAGCAAGGGCTTGGTATTATTTTGTCACAGAACAGAAATTGGAAGGGAAGTCAGATTTGCCACGATGGCTTTAGAAGAGTCACAGTATGATCATATCAGGCCCCAGAATCATGGCCATAATGTTGTATTGTCGCCTCTGTGGCCATTTCCACCCCTAATACCGTCCCAGTTCAACAGTTTGCATGAAACCCAAAATACCTGGACAGTCAAACAGCTGACTGAGGTTAGCTCCTCTACTAATGAGGAGTATCTGTGACCTCTAGAAGACAGACCTTTGACCAATGAGGTGAATGAGGGGCAGCTTTATGAACAAAGGAGTGTTGTGAGCCATGGGGTGCTCAAAATGATAGGAGTCCCTTTTCTTACACTGCTCATTTTATTTATTAATGTTGTTGCAATGAAGTTCAGGAAAGATACCCAAAATTGTTGCCTCTGTGACAGTTGCAATATGCAAAGAACCATCTGCAGGAGAAAAACAATCAATCTTTTTTTTGTCCTAGTATGACTGTTCACTATTTTCTATAATATTATTGTTTTTCTGAATCATCAATAGCCACTCCACCAGGCTATTTTTTTTTTGTTTGTTTGTTTGTTTGTTTGTTTGTTTTGCACAAAAAGTGATGACAGGACTGAAAACACAACACTTTTTGGCTTCATTTTTGAGTATCCCTATTAGTTACCTTATATACTGAATGTATAGTGTGCTTTAAAACACTAATATTGAGTCCATCAAAATGCTTCTTTTTTTTTTTTTTTTTAAATAGCTTTCACTTTGGGGATTTCTTGAGCCTATGTCCTTATGCAATCTCTTTCTCATTCTAGTCACACTTCCGAAGAGTCTGATTCCGGCTCTTTGCTCTTACGGATCATCCCGTCGCTCCATGCAGTCTCCATATCGTCTGCCACACCCGTTGCCCCCGCTGCCCGTGCGGAAGGGCGTGAGGGGTAGACGCCCCAAAAGCCAGACCATCGCCATGCTGAAGGCCGCTGCTGAGGCAGCTGCTGCCGCTGCATCCCGCAATGGCCAGACGGAAAACGGCTTGACCAAGAGCATGGACCCCACCCAGGTAGAGCCCAGACCCCACAAAAAGAGAGGACCTAAACCTGGCAGCAAGGTATTTAGCTACATATTTAGACTGTGATACACTTTGTATTAACAGCACAGTGGCCAGCCTTTGATGTGTTGTGATGAAAAGGCCAAGGGAAGTGAAAAGGCTTCAATATGTCCTGCTTCATTTGTTCCACACATTCCATATATGGAAAAAAAGTGGCAAGATCATCCTATTTTAATGCTAGGGACAATGCTATAATGTCCATTGTTAACCTATTTGCCTATTCAACCAAAAGAAGGTTAGCCCTGTCGTTGAACTAAGTTACAGCCCGGACTGCTTTTTCAACAATGCATAATATCAGGGCGGCCATTGAGAACGCAGGTCATTAGCAATGATGAAGTTGGAAAATGGTCACGTATAAACATTTTTATCATGTAAAACCACACAAACATAATCCATCTAATAGGAATAGAATTTCGAATGCAAACTTTACCATGCAATGCTGTGGTGTCATTGGGTGCTTAGCCTGAGGATGTTTCATCTGAGGATGTTTTGCTTGATGTTTAACTGAATTCTGACAGTCAGTCAAATTCTTTAGACGCAGTTCGTCATAAAACAGACCATGACAGCTACATTTTTATAGTATCTTCTAATATCTACAGTACTGTGCAAAAGTTTTAGGCAGGTGTGGAAAAAATGCTGTAAGCAAAGCATGCTTTCAGAAATATAAATAATGATTGTTTATTTTTATCAATTTACAAAATGCAAAGTGAGCGAACAAAAGAAAAATCTAAATCAAATCAATATTTGGTGTTACTACCTTTTGCCTTCAAACCAGCATCAGTTCTTCTAGGTACACTTGCACAAAGTCAGGGATTTTGTAGGATTATAGTTGGTGTATGATCAACCAGTTTTACCAAACAGGTGCTGATGATCATCAATGTCACACACAGGTTGAAACACAGTCATGTTTGGAACAGCCTACCAGCAGAGTTCCTTCAAAAACTGTGCGCAAGTGTATCTAGAAAAATTGATGCTGTTTTGAAGGCAAAGGGTGGTCACACCAAATATTGATTTGATTTAGATTTCTCTTTTGTTCATTCACTGCATTTTGTTGATTGATGAAAATAAACGATTAACACTTCCATTTTTGAAAGCATTCTTTGTTTACAGCATTTTTTCACACCTGCCTAAAACTTTTGCACAGTACTGTATATCTATAGCATAATATCACACTTAATTGATTATCATCTAAAACAACCACATCTATGCAAGGTACAAGAAATGTTTTAGTGTAGGAATATCTCCAAACATGTTGGGCATGCATAGTATTATTTTGTATTTATATATCAAAACCCTCAAATTTACTTTTTTACATACATTTAGGAATGTTTTATTGTTATTTTCCCAGTAGTTAATCTTTTCACTATTACCAGGACTGTTTTTCTTTTTTTTTTTTTTTTTTTTCCCTTCTTTCTTCTTTTATCTTTTATTTATCATTACTGCCTACTATGGATGATTCAGGATTTGTACAAAGACTGTCAAAATTCAGTATTGTGCAGAAATGGCAGCCATTGCTTATAGTAATGAATAAAAAGAAAAAGTTTAGGATCTAACTGTAATTTGGTTTTGGTTGGTCTTTAATTGGTAATGAACCTGAGATTGGGGTTAACCTGTCAGGAGGAATTATCCAAATGCAATGTTCATTCACCATAAAGAATCGTTTCCTCCTGAACGCTTCATTGACCATGTTGTGGGTGACTTAACAATAGTCTCGATCTCATTTCAGATAGACTTCTTGTTGAGTTGCAGGTCAGCGCCACTCAAGACTAAATCTTTGTTGTCTGCTGTCATTGTGGTGTTTTTTTTTTTTTTTTTTTTCCTCTCCCCTCTCTCCCCCTAACTCCCAATCTCTGTTTCCCTCTCTTTTTCCAGAGGAAACCCAAAATTCTTCAGTCCCTTCCCAGCCAAGCCCTGTCCAACTCTCTGTCTGTTTCAGACAGCAGGCTGTCCAGTCTACAGATGACCAAAGACTCTGGAGTTCTGTCTACAGGTGAAATATTCTACTTGCTAAAGTCTGAGTGATCGGAGACCCACTGCAATGGTTTTTTTGTGAAACGGTGGTTTTCTGAGTAGTTGTCAGCTTGGCGTGAAATCAAATATCATTTGTAATGAATGGCAGAAATGGAGAAAGTGTTAAAGTAAATAAACATTTTATTAGCTGCAAACATTTTATTTATGAGCTTTCTTAATTATCTATCATCTATGGCAATGTTCATCTTTCAGAGTGCTTCAGAATTTCTCATTTTACAGCACCCTACATTACAGCATTTTGACCCCAAAATCATGATTCATAATCACTTTCTATGTGCTAAGAAATAAATAGACAGGCTCTCCCTGTGTTAATAGGATCTTGACCTAGCTTGTCCCCCCACCAACATGATTCTGTTCAACACTGGCATCTGTTTACCGACTCAATGTCAGTTAGTGTCCTCCAAACGTGTTCATATGTTCAGTGATGTTGCAGCAGTTGAAAATGGGTCAGAAAAAGCAAAGGTTAGCTATTCAAGACTGGAAGCATCCAGAGGGACTGAAATGTGACCACACTGACGTGAAAATTGGGAAAGATGGAAGAAAAAATATATTATTATTATTTAAGACTTAACAATCCAGACTAAACAATGGTATAAAATGGTATAAAATATAAAATATTATTAGTACTGTGCAAAAGTTTTAGGCAGGTGTGAAAAAAAAAAAAATGCTGTAAACAAAGAATGCTTTCAGAAATATAAATAATGATAAAAATAAACAAATGTACAAAATGCAAATTGAGCGAACAAAAGAAAAATCTAAATCAAATCAATATTTGGTGTTACTACTTTTTGCCTTCAAACCAGCATCAATTCTTCTAGGTACATTTGCACAAAGTCAGGGATTTTGGTGCTGACAGGTGCTGATGACCCCTTTTGTCACTATGTGCAAAATGTCCTGTTATCTTTTAGTGTGTGTCTACGTGAATAAACATGGCAACTGCGGTTTGCACCTGGACCGTAAGCTGATGCTGCAGCTGCCAGATCATTTCGGGCCTGGCCCAGTTAACACGGTTCTGCAGCATGCTGTGCAAGCATGTGTCGACTGTGCCTACCAGCCCAAAGCTCTCTTCGGCTTCCTTCAGTCACAGTCGGATGGTGGGGAGATCATTCGAGGTAGGACCCTGTTTTGTGTATGGGGGGGTGGCAGTTCTATTTCTCATTAGCCCAAATTTCTAAACATGTGCTTATCTACTGTTTTCTTTGAAATCAGTTTGTACCTCTGCTGCAATAAGAGCCTCTGCTCTTCTAGAAAGGCATTGTTGTGAGGATTCAATATCATTCAGCCATAAGGGCACTGATGTTAGATGGTTAGTTTTTGTTTACAATTGCCCATCCTTATTCCAAAGGTGCTTGGATAGAGCTCCGCAATGCCAGGGAGCACACTTCCACTTCTCGACTTTAGGTGCATGCTCTTTCTGTTCTATTGGAAGTGCTTTTCTGTGGAGATTGTACAAGCTCTGCATGCTCAATAGAACACCCCAGTCTATCAGCAAGAGGGAATCATAAAGCAGCTGAATTCACTAATTAGAAGGGGTGTTGGGATACATTTGGATATACTATGTAGCACTGAAGACCTTTAATTCAAAGCACCCTTATAGAAATCCAGGTCCATACCATTTAATGAGCGAGCTAAGAAAGAAACGGCAAAGAAAAAGCTCCTCAAGAGGATATACTGCCTAAAAGTTATAGAAAAAAATGAACCGGTGCTAAAACCTCTGGTTGCGGAAAATATGTGCCATGTGTGGTTGAAGAGTAGAGAACACAAAAAGAATGAACTCCTAACTTCTAAGGATTACTGTAATCAGTCCTTGTCCTTTAAAAATGTCTTGATATAGCCTTTTGCAAAAGCTTGAACCCTTTGTCAAATGGATCTTACATTATCTCTTTTTAGCACATCATGTGAGCTATATATGTACTTCCTGTACAGATAAACATGCCTTGCTCTTTTTGCAGAGCTTAATGCACATTTTCTACTTATTTGCTGAGTTTAACATCACAGGAAAAAATCCACTCTTTTTTCAAACATGTTAAACTCGGAGAATAAACAGTCATTTTAACGTTTGTTCTCTGTAGTGGATGAGTACTGAAAAATCATTGTTATTTTGACAGGGATGCAACTTTTGCATATGTCTAGATGAAACATGCCTAGTGTTTAAAACAAAAGGCACATACATCTTTTAAAGAGGGGGAATCTCTTTCTTTTAGTGTTTGTGTGTGTGTGTGTGTGTGTGTGAGAGCACAGCTGATGTAATCTGGCTGAAGGTAATGAAGAATGACATCTGTGTGTAACCTGGTTTGGAGCGCTTGATTGGGGCTCTCCCTAGGGGAAGAATATGTGCTGTATTTGTGGGGGGGGGGCGGCCATCTGCTGCACTGGTCTAACTCCCTAATTTAGCCAGACCATCATAATGGAAAACTGAGAATAGCAACAAAGGAATCCCCTTTATGCTGAGAAATACAAGAAACAGTCTCTCCTTCTGATAAAATACACACTTTAGTTTCATCCAAGAACGTGTGCAAGATGATATATACAGACTTTAGTAATGCTTTAGGAAAAGATAATGACTTTTTATACCTCTCTGCAATCTGTAAATCTACTTACTGCTCACACCACAAGGACCCTCCCAAATCACGTTAGAGTTCTAATTTGTTTTTTCAGGCTAGATTTAGTAAGGCACACTTTTTTTCTTTAACATACATAAGTCTTAATAACAAATCAGCCTGGTTAATTCTTAGGGATAAAGAAAGATTGGAAATGATTGTAGAAAAATTAAGAATCTTGGTATATAAAATACTGCAAATGATTTACAAGAAAAATGTAGTACTGGCCACTTTAGGGCATACCCTTTTTCCTCTGCCACACATTTGTTCAGAAACAGATTTTACAAATGGGTATTTTTATATATATTTGTATCAACATTTTAAATGACAAGGCCTGCTGAAACCTATTTACAACCAGGCTGTGACATTTAGTATATGAAATCTCCAAAAATAATGAAAGGCAAGGAAAATTTATTTTATATTTAATTTTTATTTATATATATATATATATATATATATATATATATATATATACACACACACACAGATATGTAGTCTCAGAGCTGAAAAAACATAAGCAGATAAATAAAAAATACATACAGAAGTAATAAACCATGAGTAATATCAAACCACGTTAGCATTTAATTATGAAACTCCCCTGGGTGATTCCTCAAGTGGTCTTGGTTCCAATTATACAAGAATTCTTTCCACTTAACATTTTAACTTTTTAATAGTTTTTTTTTTGTTTTGTTTTTTTTCTTTCCTCAATAGCTCCACATAGCTTTCAAATTAGCGCCTCGTTTTCCCAACCATCCATTCAGTTTCACAGTGGTAGATCAAGATTGTTGTTGAAAAAAGAAGTTGAGTATATACTAGTTAGTTATATTGTAAATTCAATAATTGGATCCTGTCTTTGCAAACAATTGTAAAGATATCTTCACAAAAGACATCCTGACTACAATGTACAAACATGGACTAGTTTTGATCTAACTATGTTTTACTTCTCTCTTCCTCTTTCACCATCCACTCACTCAGTTCGCTCAGATGGAGGGATTCACTATGTTAAGTTACCTCGTGCCTCCAGTGCTTCATTTGTGCTGCGCTTCCTGGAGACCCTGTGTCACCACCTGCAGTGTGAAAACCTGTTCAGCAGCCAGCCTTTCAGTCCTCTTGCCGTGAACAAACACAGCGCCTACGACAGGGGCAAGTCAGGTATGTAGTGCTGGAAAAAGCTGCACTATGGATCAAATTTTCATCACAGCACAAATTTTCTTGATCAAGCAATGAAAGCGCTGCTATGCAATAGACTTGGTAGTATTATAATATAATAATATTGGAGGTAATGGAGCTGCTTAGGGCTCTTCCAAAAGGGTGCATGCAGTGTGTGCTAAGCTGTGCTGGGACCCAGTCACTTATTGGGTAACCAAACATGAAAACGTTAAAAGCTAGGACAGCTTTAAAAATACTCCATTTTAGCAATGCATTGAATCATTTTTAAAGGAGGTGGTACAGTGGTGATCCGTTTAATCACAGCTGCATGCTGAATATAGGTCTGTTACTGTGGAATCTGTTACAAATTTTTATAAAAGGCTTGTATATGATTTTTTTCCCCCATCAATCATCAAAATGATCATGTGATTATTTGATTTGTATCTACCCATGCTAGAGTAGTTACAGTTCTGTGTGATGGCAAAGATATGATCTCCTGATGTTTAGGCATTTATTTTTTCGCACATCTGTTAAAATACAACTTCCAGATTTGTGAATATTCCAAAGTACTATTCAGAAGGTCATGAAGTTGGAGCTGTAGCCATTCATGGCCAGGTGAGCTCAATTGACCATGTCATCTCTGGTGGGGAAGCATGGCCCCTTCTCTCCCCATTGATCCCAGACATTGACTTCCAACTGGGATGTGTCCGCTATTAGACGAGCTGGCTTGCAGTGCTCCTCCAAGTGTGTTATAATGTCCAGAGCATTAGCAATAGTTTGAGATATGTTGGTTAATCCTCAGTGTTGGTGGTATCATGGGTCAGGATCCTTGGGTAAAATTGAAGAAAACAACAATTGGGGGGGGCTGGCCTGAATAATAAGATAACTTTTTTTCTTTTAACGCATGCATAATTCAAATACAAAAAATCTACAAAAATCTAATGCCTGGTAATTCCCCAGGTATTTATCAAAATCTGGTGTTTGTGCACACAGATACACAATTAGGTTTCTCTTTACTTCTTGTTTGCCCTTAATAGCTGAAACCAATCGTACTCAACAAAAGTGAGGAGGGTCGTAACGACTGTTTTCATGCTTGTTAGTATTTAATGAATAATGTGGGGGTTTTTTTCTCCACTGTCTTGACCTTCAGTGAAAGAAGAGACGTCAGAGGCCTTAACAATATCACGGAGCAGCAGGCGCTACACTCGAGAGTCCTCCACTTACAGTGCCCCGATGTCCCCCAACCCACAGAGAACGGACACACTTCCTTCAGAAGGCATGTTCCTAAAAGCTGTGAAAATCCTTTCCCCAACACACACACAAGTGCTATAATTCTAGGTGCAAAACACAGGCCTTAAAATTATTTGCTTCAATTGTCAGTTCAGAAAGCTTAATGCAAAACTTAAGTAGTATTTTGGCAAAATTCAGTATCATCAGTAGACAAATGTGACTGCCTAAACAATAAAATACCAAACATCATTTGGATTTTATAGATACATAGTGAGGGCAAACAAGTGTTGAGGCATGTTTAGTATACTTGCAGTGCAAATAAGCACTTATACATTGCACTACAGACAGTAAAACAGCTAATTCTGCTCTCTTTTTAAGAGCAGGTCAGTGTTCTTTAATTGATTATCATGATATGCTTTGAAAAG
This sequence comes from Hepsetus odoe, assembly GCA_017165825.1. Classification (NCBI taxonomy): domain Eukaryota; kingdom Metazoa; phylum Chordata; class Actinopteri; order Characiformes; family Hepsetidae; genus Hepsetus; species Hepsetus odoe. The sequence goes on from CM029391.1 coordinate 4,240,222, forward strand.
AATTTTGTGATGTCATTTATCATGATAATGGGGCAGCGTTGGGAGTTGGCCCCAGGATTAGAAGGTCATGAATTTGAATCCTATACCAGCAGGTTTCTCTGAGGTACCCTTGGGCAAGGTACCGTCCCCATCACTGCTCCCCAGGCACTTTCAATAGCTGCCCCCATGCTTCTGCATGTGTATTGGTGAAATGCAAAGGTGTCATTTGGTTGTGGTACACCATGTGCTGTGCTGTGCTGTGCTGTGTTCCACAGTGACGAGGATAGTCACTTTCACTTTAACGATAAATATCGTCAGCACGACACATGTTGACAAGCTTGCTTACAAAATGACTTTGTCACTTGCTGATTAATACAGTTGTTCTTGGTAGTTACATCCATTTTTTCCCCATTGTGGTCTAGTTGTGGCCTCTTCTTTATGGTAAACTATTTAAACTCCCCAAGCTTCAAAATTCAGTTTAATCCTTTAGAACCTTTTTGGCTAGATCTTCTTGAGAAAGCAGACTTGAGTTATTTTGGTGGCTTGGGGTCACTGTCTTGCTGCAACTCCCATCTTCTCTCTCTTTTTTTTTTTTTTTTTTTTTTTTTTTTTGGCTGTTTAAATTCTCTTGTAATATCTCAATTTTCGAAGTCACTCCATTCTTTCAAGAAAAATAGAAAATAAAAATGTACATTTTTGCAGTGTCAATAGAGAGGACTTAATACTTTTTTCCAAATAGTTTTATCATTTAATCATTATCAGTCACAATTTCATTCTCATATATAAAGGCAAAATTTAAACAACTGAATTATATTCACAGCAAGTAAAGGAAGTTTCCCCTTTATCATTTTATAAATGTAACACATTTGAGCAATCTAGCTGATTCATCCAACTGCATTCTACTTTGCTGATTAGTCATTAATCATTAGTATTAATCATTAGTAACAGGCTACCAGAATGGAGTGGAATTGTACTAAACGGAGCTAATGTAACACTGATTGAAACATTCATAATATTCATGTCATGGTAATGTTCAGCACCTGTTCACCACATGAATAATGTTTGGTTGGACTCCCCCTTTAACGAGTAAAGTGGCCTGGACTAAATTTAGCAGGGATGTCACGTCTTTAACACCGAGGGCGAGCGACTGCTGTGTGCTTAGGGAAACACCCCGATGCAGAAGGATCTTGCTGCGTTCTAGGGGGCAGAAGCACTTGAGTTAATTGGTGGAATGGAGTGCTTCCCGCTGCTGCAGCTGAAAGCCCCATGGCAGGAGTTCACTGCCTCCATTCACTCCCTCATTAACCACTCATCCATTCCCAATGATTAAAAGTCTCCTTCCTCCAGCCCCCATGCCTAATTAATGTGCCCGCATTGTTAACTAATTAAGTGCCCCAGACATTGTAAGTTTATTGGCAACCTGCAGTTTTGTTTTTTGTTTTTTTTGCTGCTAAAGTGCAGTGCTGCTAAAGTACACCATGTGAGAGCATGTGTATATTTAAGACTTGTATGCTTAGGGGGTGGGGTTGCTGTGTGTTGCGTCAGAATTGCGGATGTGGGAAGAAAAATGCCTTTGTCCGCACATTAATTTTTAACTTCTGTGTGGGTTTACCGCGAACACTCCATTATGCCATTCTTTTCTCTCAACAAAGGAAATGCTCGGTGTCCTTTTTTTTTTTTTTTTTTTTTAAGCACAAAGGTTATATGTAATGAATTAATGAGCGTAATGATCCATATTTTCATTATTGAATGTTTTATTGACTATTAATTTGATTATTAAAAATTTCAAATCGTAAAACACTTCCACAAAGCAAAATGCTGTTTTGATGGCAGCGTGCTGTCGGTTTATTTGTGCCACTCATCTGCTAGCTGGCATGACTTTATGGTTATAAAGATGATTACTCATTATTTGTAATAACAGTAGGAATGCATTTTGTGGCTAATAAACATTTTAACATGGAATTTTTTCACTGTAAATTTAGAGTAATCTCTTAAATTATAGAATATTTGAGGAGGCATCTGAGCTGTTTGCCAAACTTCTGTCCTCGTAAACAAGCTCAGATCTCAGATGTCTTGCAAGATGGACTGTATTTGCTGAGGACACTGTGTAGTTGAGTTGTTTCCTTAAACACATGATCTACATTGTGTGTCCTGCTCTCAGCAGAAGCTCACCCCCACGCTGAAAACGGTGTTGCTACAGACCAGCATTTCTCTGAGCCCATGGATACCAGCTCCGCTACACCTCGGCCTCCTCCTCGGAGCACGTCTGAGTACCGCAGTCCAGCCGGAAGCAGCCCACACTACACCTCTCAGCCTCCCCCTCTCCGTCGCCTCACCTCCAACTCGGCCGAGCTGGCCACCTCGCGCACTCACAGACAAGTGGAAGGTACGCTATGTAAGAGACCTTTGCTTCATAAACATTTACATTCATAAAACAACATTCTAATCTATTAATCTGAGTCTTGGAGGAATGTTCCCCTGCGAATACTTGTAACAGCCTGAAATATTGTTTGAATTTGATAGGACACTAATTCATGTCAGGGTTTTATCAAGAGCTGACACATTTTCTCAACTATACTCTTGTTGGGCTCAAATTCCCTCTTCTCATAGTCTATCCCCCCCTTTTTTTGGCATTTTGGTCATTCACCATGGCTTGCTTTCATTTTCCTCTTTTATGAAGGAGGCACTCATGTTGCTGGCAGCAAGTCCAGTAAAACTTTCCTGACCAAATTAGATTTAGCTGGTCTCGCTACTGTAGCCATTTATGTTGTACGGGTTGGAGATGGTGGCACTAATGAAAAGACAGGAGGCGGAGCTGAGATGCTGAGATTTTTGTTGGGTGTGATGAGGATGGACAGGATTAGAAATAAGTATATTAGAGGGACAGCTCGGGTTAGACGTTTTGGAGACCAAGTTGGAGAAATGAGACTGCATTGTTTTGGACATGTCCAGAGGAGAGACGAGAATTATATTTGGAGGATGTTGAAGATGGAGCTGCAAGTAAAGAGGAAAAGTGAAAGACCAAAGAGGAGGTTTATGGGTGTGGTGAGAGAAGACGTGCAGGTGGTCAGTTTGAAGGAGGAAGATGCAGAAGAAAGTAATAAATGAAAATGGATGATCCGCTGTGGCGATCCCTAAACAGGAACAGCCGAAAGGAGAAGACGATTTTTTATTTCTTTTTTTCCACGAGTGGTGTGTTGAAAAGCAGTTTTGGCTTAAACCTTAACACATTTTTACTTCTAATTTTTTGCTATTTATTTTTACATTTCTGAGCAGAGTGTGTGCGTCAGTTAGCTTCTACTTGGAACTGTTTTCCCTGTTTAGACACAGTTCTCACATTACATGACATTTTCTGATCAAGATTAAAAACAGAATAAATCTTGCTGATATTTCATACCTCCAGAATAAACACTCCTCTAAGGCTGAATGGGATTACATGAACCCAAGTGTTCCACTAGAGTGGGTTATAATGCTTTAACCGATCTTGAGCCTGCTTCTAAAAGAATTCATTGTGAAATTAGACACTGCAGTGTCATTACCCAGTATGTAAAAACAGAAAAGGCAACTGTATAGGCCTTTTACAGAACATTTCACCATTGGCTGCTTTTTAAACACTTTAGTCAAAGTGACTATTTGTCCTTGTGAAGACACCACACACGGTAAACCAAATGCTAAAATTGGAAAAGCTAAATGCTTCTTCACATTTAACACATTACAATTAAGTGGAGCAGTGGGCAGCTGTACATACAGCACCAGGTGAGCAGTGATGGGGACGGTACTGTGCTCAAGGGTACCTAAGGACAACCTACAGGTCTGGATTCAAACCCACAACCTTCCTATCACCCCAAACACTAGCCCATCAATATTATACAGGGATAAAGAGATGTAAGAAAATGATAATTAAAAAAATATATATGATTTTTTGCTACAAGACACTGCATAAAATACAATAACAATAAATATATATGTATATAAATAATGATTAAAATGGCTCTTAATATAGCTTTTTTGCATGTTAAACAGTCTTTTTTTTTTTTTTTTTTGTTATTTTGTTTTTTTTTTATTATGGAGAACTGCTTTTGATTCCCTAAAGCTTATTTTTGTAAATGGCATGTGTGAATATGAAGAATCTTTTTAAAGCTGCAACATCCACATAATGTAACATTTTAAGGCTTTTTCCTGGACTGTATGTTTGGGCGTGTATCTGATTTTCTGTATTCTGACTCTCTCCTTTGTTTGCCTTTGTGTGTTTCCATGTGGGTCTTTGTGTGGCATTCAGCTGCCAGCTCTACTACCGGTCCAGATCACCAGATAACAGAACGAGAGACATCAAACCGAAGCCCATCTACCTGGAGCATAGATGAAGTGATGCAGTTTGTGCGTGATGCTGACCCTCAGGCACTAGCTCCTCACGCTGAGCTCTTTAGGAAACATGTATGTACCATTTTTGTCTCAAAATATATGAAACTTTGAGCAGCAAATAAGAATATAAACTTGCCAATACCTGATGTGTATCCTCTGCCCCACTGCCATGTATAACTTCCAAGCATGCCTAACCACTAGAATGATTAGCAACTGTCCATTGTGTAAGATAATGTTAATTACTGATGGTGCTTAATCTATTATTTTAGTCCGTAAAATCTTTCAGGCCTTCCCTTAAACTGGGAATGACTGTATTTTGGTGTCTTTCTCATATTTGGATTATTATTTGATTATTATCATGTTGATTTGGCAATAAGTTTTAGAGCTGATGTCCTTCACGACAAGAATAGTATAACTGATCTCACTACCGTCCTGTAAACCTTTCCTTTCATGTTGGAGACGGTGGAGCTGCGCGGTGAAGCACAGGAGGTGGAGCTGGAGGTGTCAGAATTAAAGATGCTGAGATTTTTGTTGGGAGTGATGAAGATTAGAAATTAGTATGTTAGAGGGACAGCTCAGGTTGGAGGTTTGGAGACAAAGTTCAAGAAGTGAGACTGGATTGGTTTGGACATGTCCAGAGAAGAGACGAGGATTATATTGGGAGAAGGATGCTGAGGACGGAATTGCCTGGAAAGAGGAAAAGTGGAAGACCAAAGAGGAGGTTTATGAAGGTGGTGAGAAAGGACATGCAGGTGGTTGGTTTGAAGGAGGAAGACACAGAAGACAGGAAGAAACTGAGACAGTTGACAGCTGTGGCGACCCCTAAATGGGAGCAGCCGAAAGTAGAAGCAGCAGCTTGTATTTGGAACCTCGAATTTTTGATGATACAAAAATAAACAGCCTTAATCACACACTGTGGTGAACAAAATATTCTCAACTTGATATTTTGTCCTGTTAACATCTCTTGCACAAAAACACATGCCGCATCATGTTATAAGCAAGATAACTCTACTGCACTGATATGCATGCAAGTCGACTGTTGATCTTTCAAGCTATTTCATACCAACACCAGCTACTCTAGCTAGGCATCCATTTCAGCGAGCATCTGTCATATTTTGCCCTGTAAATTCCAAGATTTGGTCACATATACAGCAATCCGTTTCCACTTTAGAGAACTTCATGTTTACCCCGATGCACTACGCTAGTCATTTTTAAAGACCGTATTCATTTTTTTCATGGAAAAAATCCGTAATGACAATACATGACGTAGACTTCAGAGGTACATCTTATTTAAAATTTGTTTATTTTCCTCTAACCCCAAATTGTTTTATGCACTTTGTTTCAGGAAATCGATGGAAAAGCTTTGATGCTCTTGCGAAGTGACATGATAATGAAGTACATGGGGCTGAAGTTGGGTCCTGCTCTCAAACTCTGCCATCACATCGAGAAACTAAAGCAGGGCAAACTGTAGCTGCCTCCTCCAGAGCACGGCACATAAACCTAGCCTCCAGCAGGGGGCAGCAGACTGCATCCTTGGAGGAAAGACACAAACTAGATTTGAATGGAGCTGGACATGCACATGATGACTGGCAGAGTAAACACCAAAAAAAAAAACTTCAAAGGTGGCACCAGACGCCCCGTAAATTTGGCTAGCTGTGTGAATGATTCAGAAGCCACAGTCTTTCACACTGAAGGATGTAGGCGTTTGTTTCAGATTGTTCTGTTTGAGTGCGAGTTCTTCAAAAATCAGGCGGTGGCATAGCACCAAGTACACTGAGATCAGGTTAGAAACCACCATCAGTGACCTCAGCTCCTCCTTTCATGAGGACACAAACAGGCAGCAATTCATAGCAATTCAGTGGACTGAGCTGATTCCCAAAGGGTTTTTTGTCTAGTGTTTATGTATAGTGTTCCTTTAACTGCCCATACGCACAGACAGAACTTTGCTAACTGTAGATGACTTACACTGTCCTTTTTCTCTTGAGCTGGGAATAATTCTTGCAACTGTTAGTTAGAACCAATCACAAAGGTCCAGATTCACTTTTTAGTTCTGCTTTAATAAATTCAGTTTTAAAACTGACAGCAAGTAAAGTTTTTACCTACATTTTTCAGCCCAGCTTTTTGTTACTTCATTACATTTGTTTAAATTAGTCGAATCAGACATACCTGACAAAAAGATACACACCCTAAACCAAAATACTTGGCAGCTTTTAGCGTGACGCATGCAGACAGCACAGAATACGTCTCGACTCTTTTACAGCAAAATTATTTGTGTTATTTATGGCTAAAACTGTAATATACTCAGGATGTGGATAGGTATTTTTCCCCTTTCTTTTATAGGCCTTCAAATCATGCCTTCATTTAAACCTTAAACCCTGACACTGTTCAGTACCTTGTAAATCCCTGTACTGTTTTCCAGAAATATCTCCATCATGTCATACAGGGAGGAATCTGACTTCTCTGAAAACCTTTTGGATTTGGATCCATCCTGTTCGGTTTGACATAACAGCCTGGCTGCTTGTAGCTCTGAGCTTACTAACAGAGTGAGGAAAATGTGCATCGAACAAAAAAAAAACAAAAAAAAAAAAACAACTTTGCAGCTGCCTTAGAAACAGCTACTGCAAGTTGCAATCGCCAGAAAGCCTTTCAGCTTAGCAATTCCATGTTCAGCTGCAAGTGTGAAGTTTCTCATTTGGAACACAGGGATCACGCTGGACATGTCTCACAGTTCCTACTATAACATGTTTACTACCTTATACGTTTCAACTTGTGCCATGCAAAAATGGTTTCATATTTCAGTGTTTTGATGTTTGAAACATTTAATCATTATTTAATGCCTAGAACCACTCATGTTTATGAGCACATATATTTTTTTGTTACTACAAGAGTTCTTGTTGATACAAACAAGATTTGTTGGGGAAAGCTCTTTTTATATTTAATATTTTGTATGTCGTGTTAGTTTCACCTGCCTAGATATCATCACGTTACTGTGACTCAGGTTGAAGTAGTTTTCATTTATGGGAATACTTTTCTACAGTAGCATAAATGTTTGAATTTGATATGGTTGTTTCATATTTTTTTCATACGTCTCAATGGAACAAAATTGCCTCCTTAAATAATGTAAGTACTTGAAAACAGTGTTCACTGCATTTGACCTCATTCAAAACTGTTGCCATTACAAGTTCACCTGTTTTTATTAAAACTAAAAAGAATGTTTTCATCCATTTTTATGCTTATTTAAGGCTGAGTGGGTTACAACGTAGGACATGTTTAGACACTTAAGACTCTTTTGCAAAGAGTCCACGTGCAATATCCTAAAGAGAAAAGCTAATTTAAGTGTCGGATCTTTGACACCCTTTAAACTACCATGTTTTAAATAATTAAACCCTAAAGCAAAATATAATGACCCTCACAAAAAGCTCCTGTATATCTGGGAAGGAGAACATAAAATTTTAAAATCCCACTTATTAGGTTAAAATACAACAGAAAATATGGCCAGTTCAAATGTGACCACAGATTTTATACTTTAGTGTTTCACTTGGGGGGGGGGGGGGGACGACGACGACGACTGACTGACTGACTGACTGACTGACTGACTGACTGACTGAGGGTGTTTTTTCATGCAGCTACTTGTCAGAGAGAGACATTGCCATTTGCTGTTTCTTGACTTGGTAAATATTTGAATTTTGAGAGTTTGCTCTTTTTAGCTTGTTCTTTAAAACATGTTCTTGTGGCTGCCTTTTTAACTTGCAGAAGGCTGCAGGAATCTGCAATGGGCTAATGATGCCATTTTGGCCTTGATGTTATTTTATCGAAGCACTCTTCCATCATCCACTTGTACTCTATGCCAAACTCCATTTTGAAATGACCATTCAAATGGATGGGCCTTTGTGAACACTTTAACAGTTTAGTGACTTGCTTGATCAATTCTTCATTAGTTGAATTATTCCTATGATATTTCAACACGCTACCACTGCATGGGTTCAAGTGTGAGCTGTTTGCTACTGACCGGTCCAAAGCAGAGTCTTGTGGAAGAAAAAAAAACTTGGTTTGCTTGGTTCGATTGTGAGGGAACTTGACTACGGTCAAGCACTTCCTCCTGCGAAGCTGAAGTCAGAGGCAGCTTTGGTCCCTGCAGGAAAGGAAAGTCAGACTTTCTGCTCTGGGCACCTGTGGGAATACCCGAGACCTCGATTGAAGTCTGTGTGCTTTTGTTCCTTATTGCTTTGGAGGAACTTGAGAGAGTTTTGGAGTCTGGAAATGGGACCAGGAATGGGATTGGAATGGGTATAGGTAAGGGGACTGGTAAAGGGACAGAAGGCACCAGCAAAGTGGCAGGAGGAACAAGGGAGAATGAGGGTAACCCAGTACCGAGGTTTGGCAAGGTAGAGTCTTGAGATGATAGATCAGACTAATTTTCACTATGCTGAGGTTGACTCAAAGGCATAGGTTGGTTCTGAGATGCTGTTTTGGCTTAGTCAATTTTTTGACAGTATTGTGAGCTTAAATACTGCAGACCTGACTGATCCAGGATTAGTGGTAACAAGAGAGTCTGGACTTGGTGCAGAGACTGTGGTGCCGATTGTCTGAGCAGCCTGATGGTCTACTCCCCCAGTTACCTGGAGATGAACAGGTTGCGCTACAGCAGAGCAGAGAGGTTGCTGTTTTGGAAAAAATTATACCTAGTGATGGTTCTGTGAGCAGAGGAAAAAGGACAGAGTTATTCAATAGCCATGTCTGAACAAAGAGCTTGTCTTGCAGGTCTGTTTAAACTGTTGCTCCAAGCCTGCGTGATGAGAATCCCATTGTCCAATGTATTTCCTTTCTCAGATGCTTCAATTTTGATCCCCTTTTCTTGATGTTTCACAAGGTCCTCCATGGTGAAGTTTTTTATTCTCCTTCCTGGAATGGAACAAAATGGTTCATCAGTCATGGATAGTTTGTTTTTTTGGGTTTTTTTTTCTCTCTTCTCAAAACAGATTAATAAGACAGATAGTGTAAAAGAAAGTGGTATACCTGGCCACAGTTTCACTTTCGGTAGAATATTCTGAATGCACTTCTGTGCTGCACCAAAGCAATGTCCTAATAATAAACTGATTTAGAAAGACTACTGTGCTGTTTTGATGAAAGAGTTTACCCTGTGGACCCATTTAATTCCATTCACAGTCAACAATGAAAGGAAAACAGAACCATAACTTCTGCACATATACATTTTTAATGTGATTTATGGCAATGAAACCTATGAAATAATTATAGAAACTTTGTACAGCAATCAGTTAAAAAAAAAAATCTTTATGTCTAATTTGTTAATCCAACTAAATATTGTGATACAAATGTGTATTGTGGACCGTGAAAGTGACAACCCTTGTCATTGCGAGGTCACAGCACAGCAAGCGTGAACCACAATGAAATTGGACCTCTGCTTTTAACCCATGCACACAAACAACGTGCAGCAGTGGGCAGCTATTGAAAGCGCCCAGGGAGCAGTGACGGGGACAGTACCTTGCTCAGGGGTAGCTCGGGTACCTCAGGGCAACCTACTTGTGAGGGAATCAAACCCACAATCTTCCGATGCGGGGCCAACTCCCTAACCACTAGGCCACCGCTGCCCCGAGAATGTGCTTCAAGTATAATTTTAAAAAATTTATTTTACCCACTCTTACTAATCTTAAAAGTGATCACTGCCCTATAGCTATACCGCTGAAAACAAGAACAGCTTCAGCCTAAAAGCTTCCCCTCCTTTCCTGTGGTTAAGAGGTTAAATTGGGGTAATAGGACCATATGTAGCTGTTTATGTGGAAGCTTTTCATTTTTAAAGAGGCCTGCGGTTGACCTCTGGTTCACACACGTACCCAAGAACAATGTGGAAAATTTCCATTTAGCAATAATACAGAGCTTAAATCTCATGTTGGTTTCTCATATAGTCGCAGCATGCTTTCTAAGCACATGGTCAGATTATTAAAAAAATACACATTGTCATTGGCATGAGAGTTCCAGCATGGTTATTTATGATATTTTTGAGTCTTGCTCACGTGTGAAATATTTTATTCCAGTTTACTAGGATTTAAAGAGCTGAGGTTGGAACTCTTAGACACATTTATGTTGGAATGTTTACTTGGCTAAGTTATGTTAAGTTAAGCTTGAGTTATATTTCCTTACAACTCAGTGGTTTTACATGAGAAGTGCCAGCCAATAAAATGAAATCAAATTAATTCAGGCATTTGTTTAAAATCATGGAAAATTAACATGTGTCTGATACTACCTGCACCATGAATTCCATTTTAAGGGCCTGAAAAGGCTTAAATGGCCTGCCAAGGCCTCCAAAATAAATTGTACAAATAAAAAAGCCTTTTAAATGGTAATTCGGAGTTGGGAAAGCTACAAGGTCTCTTTCTGACTGCGCTGATGATTTACACAAGCTGAAACTATTCTCTGGAGGAGGAACTATGTCATAAAGCAGAGATTTCAGTGATTCAGTGTTTCCAAACAATCCAGGTGCCAGCCATTTATTTTCAGGGTTTTTTTTTTCAGCGTGTTTCTTCCACAAAACTTGAAGACGAGTCCAAACATAAATCACGTTCTATTACATTTGCAGGATATCAGTAGAAAGCTTGTTTCAAAAGTTGATCCAAAATGCACAGAAATCAAAATAGAATATGTGTACATTAAAATATGTATATAATAAAGGTCATAATTATATCCACATCAATGAAGGTTTCCCAGAAGTATATTTTATACATCACTCTACCACTGCCAGCTTACCTACAAGCTAGTGCATCCAGGGGCATAAGAGGCCTACCATATGATGTAAATAAAGACATGACTTAAAAGGCCACCATCTATCATTGCTCCATTGCTTTCTTTGGACCACTTTTTAAAATTACCAAATGCTGGGAACAAGACACACTACCTACCGTCTTGGAGTAGCTCCATTCATGTATGGGACATCTTATTCCTGTCCAACTTGATCATATTGAATAAAGTGATGAATGTGATGAATGAGGCAAATCCACATAATACATACAGTGCAGTTATTATCAGCGTGAAAAGAAAATAATGTGTGCTGGAACAAAACTCATGGTTAAAGTGCAGGCAAAGCCTTTCACCGCTCACATAAATCACCATAAATGGCTTTAACCATCTCCAGCAGAAACCAGCCCTGGTTTGGATTAACATGCAATAAGTAAATCTGGACAATGAGAGGAGACAGGCCTTGCAACATATTATGTGTTTTCAACATACTTACTGCTTTGACAATCCTGTATAACCTTGGATGAGGAGAAACTGGAATAGACAGAGAAATATCCATCCATCCATCCATTATCTTTACCACTTATCCTGATTAGGGTCCAGATTCTTTATTTGTTACAAACCTAATTATATACGTGTAATCGTGCGTATATAAAAAACACATCTGAAAATGACCAAACGGACAATGTATTTGTGTAGAAAAAAAAGAAAAGCCTGGGATGAATTCAATGGCTTTTGCATTATGGCTTTCATGTTTTGTAGTGAGTCTTTCCCCCATGGAGACTTTACTTTCACAATCCAAAGATTAAAACTGCTGAGGTGTAGCATTATGTATGTAAAGCAATCTCATAAAACTTCATTTCACCATGAAAAACTTTCAAAGAAACTTATGGAGAGGGGCTTGATGTGAATTACACATTTGCAAGTTCACAGTGGTGGTGAAGTGAACGTAAAAAAGCATCCAATGCCCCTGAAAGCTAACACACAGGTTGTTATTCCACTACATAGTATTAATACATTGCCTGAGACGTGGTAGATTAGTTAGAAGGTTTTGGCAGACAGAAGACAGATAGAATACACGACTGTGAACGAAAGAGGAAAGTGGAGTGGTTAGGATGCAAGGAGTAGAGGTGACAATGGTGGAGGAATTTAAATACTTGGGATCAACAGTTCAGAGTACTACAGTTCGGCGAGTGTAGAAGAGAGGTGAAGAAGAGAGTTCAGGCATGTTGGAAAGGGTGGAGAAGAGTGGCTGGAGTGATCTGTGACAGACAGGTACCAGCAAGAGTGAAAAGGAAGGTTTACAGGACAGCAGTGAGACCAGCAATGCGGGTTGGAGATGGTGGGGCTGATTAAAAGATAGGAGGCAGAGCTGGAGGTGTCAGAGTTAAAAATGCTGAAATTTTCGTTGGGTGTGACGAGGATGGAAAGGATTAGAAATTAGTATATTAGAGGAACAGCTCAGGTTAGATGTTTTGGAGACAAGGTTAGAGAGGCAAGGTTGCATTGGTTTGGACATGTCCAGAGAAGAGACGAAGATTATATCTGGAGAAGGATGTTGAGGATGGAGCTCCCTGGAAAGAGGAAAACAGGAATATCAAAGAGGAGGTTTATGGATGTGGTGAGAGAGGACATGCAGGAGGTCGATTTGAAGAAACATGCAGAGGACAGGAAGAAATGGAAATGGTTGATCCACTGTGGTGACGGCAGCAGCTGAAAGAAGAAATAGTTTTGGCAAATCGTTTTTTAAACATATTCATGCCACTGTGTGTTGGATATAGTGAGGCAAAACTGTCTTATGACAAGAATATTAAGAAGAAATCTTCTGAATGACTATTTTTCAAATTTCTTCGAGTAAACCCCTGGCATAATGCAGAAGTGAGCAGCGGTGGCCTAGTGGTTAGGGACTAGGATTGGCAGGTGGTGGGTTCGAATCCCACTAGGTTTCCCTGAGGTACCCGTGAGCAAGGTACGGTCCCCATCACTGCTCCCCGGGCACTTTAAATAGCTGCTCCCTGCTGCACGGTGTGTGTGGGTGAAAAGCAGAGGCTGTGTTTCTCAATGACAAAAACAGTCACTTTCACTTTAAAATGTTTGAAGAAATCAGCTAAATTTGCCTTTAAACCAGTGGGAAAGCAACACTATTGTGAAGAAAAACTCTAATAAATCGCCATTTTAAGTGCAATAAATGCTGCTCTAATCTGATCCGTTGAGATGAACTGGTGAGATCGGGTTTTGTTTTTGTTAATTTCATGCTCGTGTGATGATTTAAATTCGATTATCAAAGCATAAAATAAGAAAAAAAGTCGAGTTAGATTCTCTCAGCTGTGAGGAAATTATCACAGGTTTATACTCTCGGTATTTCACCCTTCAACCTACATTTAAACCGAACTATTTCAAATTCTGACTGAAAACGTTTAAGGGTAAAAACACTGCCTGCTAAACCGTCCTACAGAGACACAGCAACCCAAAATTCAGATAAACATGGCGTCTTTTAAAAGGACACACTGTCAGGTGTGTGTCGAGTTTTCTGCCTTATTTCCAGAAGACCATGTCGGTTTCTCTTCAGCTCTTACCTCCTCCGCTGCGATGAACTCAGTTCAAACGCGTTCCTCATGTCTCCACACACCTGTCACGTTCTTGCTTATTGACTAGTTCTGTCATTTTATTTGCCGAACGTTTTTATTTTTATACACAATAACGGTCTCCTTCTCGTGCGCCTCGGAATGGAAGCGCGCGCTGAATTTGAGAGAGCAAAACTCAGAGCTTCCATAGCGTGTGTTAGGATTGGGCGTTAGATGGCAACGCTATGCTATGATTGGTTAGGAGATAAAAGCACAGTGCAAGGATTGGTTAGGAGGTCATAGTGTTGTTCTAGGATTGGCTATTATCTGACAGCGCTGTGGTAAGATTAAATAGTCGCTGAAAGCGCTGTGCAAGGATTGGCTATTAGCTAAAAGCGCTGTTCTATGATTGGTTAAGAGATGAACGCGCCGTTCTCGGATTGGGCCATATATTCAGTTTTGACAGTTTAGCATAACAGGGCGGGTCAAAATGTGGAACTAAAACGCAGTTATGTAGAAGTAAAAAAAAAACAAAAAACTTTTTTATAGAAAAAAATATAGAAATTACAGTTCTATATTTGTATACAGTCTATGTTTGAGTCAAGTAAAGGCTTTGTGGTTAGGGTAATAAGATATTTATAGTTAATTAAGCCCAAACATTATTCCTTAAATACATTAATTATCGGGGCAGTGGTGGCCTAGTGGTTAGTGGTTGGCCACATGATCAGGGGCTCGTGGGTTCGAACCTCTTCCCAATGGGTTGCCCTGGGGTACCCTTGAGCAAGGTGCCATCCCCGTCCAGCTCCTCCCTGCGATGGGCTGGTGACCTGTCCAGGGTGCGTCCCCCGTCCTCGCCCTGTGTGCACTGGGTTGGACACCAGCACTCCCCTGCGACCCAGTTTGGGACAAGCGGCAGAAAATGGATGGACATTAATTATCATTATCATGGGGCAGCGGTTAGGGCGTTAGCCGCATGATCGGAGGATCAGGGGTTCAAACCCCTTCCCAATAGGTTGCCCTGAGGTACCCTTGAGCAAGGTACAGTCCCCGTCACTGCTCCCCGGGTGCTTTCAATAGCTGCCCACTGCTGCACGGGTTTGAGTGTGCATGGGTTAAATGCAGAGGTCCAATTTCGTTGTGGTTCATGTGTGCTGTGCCATGACCTCGCAATGACAAGGGTTGTCACTTTCATCTACCTATTTTTATAGATTTATTAATTTTCAAATCATTTTTATTCAAGTAGGGTACTGGTCTATGGATCAAGAGTTTCCAGGTTTGAATCCCACCTCTGGCACTACCACCACTGGGTCCCTGAGCAAGACCCTTAACCCTGTGTTGCTCCAGGGAGACTGTCCCTGTAATTAGGACATGGAAGTTGCTCTGGATAAGAGCGTCTGCTAAATCTCAATGTATTACATTCAAACTTTTCCTATAGTTAATCGCCAAATTGTTGCAACAGGCTTGACTTTCTGTCTAAATTATGCCCATATTCTGTGCCTTTACATGAAACTGATGATCTCAAATGTCAAATGCGTTTTTAAATGTGATTTGGTTCTGTTACGTGATGGTGAATATGAGCAAATTGTGCTTCTTGTTTATGTCAGGCTTTCATCAGGTTGTGGCAGCGTCCTATTATTAGCCACATAATTGAATTAGGTTTGCAGAGAGTATAATGAGGCAAGGAATTTGTCTGAAGTGATGGGGATCTGTTTGACAGACTCTCTTGCTTCTAAAAGGCTCACTGTTTCATTCTTTTTCTGCTCTGACCTTCCCAGTGTCTTAAAGTCTTGAGGTCATTGCAGGCTGACTGCAGGCCAGCCCCCTCAGTCAGACCCTAACCAAATCTCATCTACAGACTAAATCAGTTCTCAAAGCCTTTAGTTTCCATTAAAACAGTGCTGCTTATTGTGAGTTCCCTCTTCAGGAGAGCATGGAGCTGGTCTTTGTGTCCATGACTTCCTCTGCACAGCATCTTGTGAATCTGACATACAGATGAGTTGATGATCATGGTTTTTGAATGACATGTCGTTTAAATTTGGTCTGAATATCATAAACCACAATTTTCACCATTATAGTTCAAAACGTGCTCACATGATTGCTCGCTGATACAGTTTCTTTCCTTTTTTTTCATTAGATCTAAACAATTTTGGATTTGTGTAAAATTATAGTTTTAGAGCTATTAAAATAACTGACCTCTGACCTGTCCAGGATGTTCTCTGCCTTTTGCTCTATGAACACTGGGTTAGGTTAGCTTAAGCAGCTCAGATAATGGATCAATCGAGCAGAAACGATGTGTAAAAAAACAAACAAAACATGAGCTAGATAAATAAAGAATTTCTTAAATGTAGTCAGAAAAAGTAATTACAAAACTAAAAGAATGATCTTTTATTATAGAAGAATACTATCATGTGAAAAACTATATTGATCAGATTTTAGATGACCTCCCTGACCTGTTCTTGGTAACACATGTTTTGTTTTTAATGTACTACACTACCCTCTGCTGGTAAGATATGCAACAGCAAGTCCACATTCGTGAAAAAAACTTTTTTTTGTTCAGATTTTGTACCAGTCTGTACCAATAACAATCATACTTCACTTTTAGATGACCATTTCCAACGCTATTATTCATGTTTATTCCCTTTTTTCTACTAACTCACACTTTACAATCAGCTTTTAAATGAAAGTGAAAGTGACAACCCTCGTCATTGTGAACCGCACTACACAACGAAATTCAACCTCTGCGTTTCACCCATACACACACGTACAGCAAGGGGCAGCTATTGAAAGCGCCTGGGGAGCAGTGACGTGGACGGTACCTTGCTCAGGGGTACCTCAGGGCAACCTACTGGTGAGGGAATCAAACCCACAATCTTCTGATCCAGGGCAGCTCCCTAACCACTAGGCCACCGCTGCCAAATGTATTTAACTTCCATCCTTTTCTGTCTTGGGTGGCTGGGTTCTCCTTTTTGAGTGTTTTTCTTCTAAAGGTTCTTCCTACAGTTTAGGGAGTTTTGCCCCTGTCGTCTTTGGCTTAAACACTTGGGGCTCGGACCTGGATTCTGTAAAGCTGCTTTGTGGCAACAACAGTATAAAAAGTGCTTTAGAAATAAAACTGATTTAACTTTATTATTTGTTGAGCCTTTTTGACTGATATGCATCAGCCTGAACAGGTTATAGCAGATTATAAGGCAAAAAATGCAGTTAGTTCTTGCTGATGTCTTAGAATTAGAAAAAAAGAGCAATTTGAATGACTTGAATGGCAATGGGTAGATGACCTTTAACCTTTAACCTTTAAACCTGCTGTCTATCTGCATGACCCATTTTCTCTTGATATTTAGTTCACAGACATTTGTCCTGACAGTATCCTTTAGAATTTACTGCTATAATTTAGAATAATTTTTTCTTGCAAGGATTGCAAGCCTGCCTGGCCATGGATGCAGCAAAACAGGTCCTAACCATGACACTACCAATACCATATTTCATAGATAGAATATCCACCATTTTCTGCCGCTTGTCCCAAACAGGGTCACGGGGGCATGCTGGAGTCCAACCCAGCTCACACAGGGCGAAGGACGGGGGGACACACCCTGGACAGGTCGCCAGCCCATCGCAGGGAAGAGCGAGAGACGGGGACGGCACCTTGCTCAAGGGTACCTCAGGGCAACCTATTAGGAAGGTGTTCGAACCCCCGATCCTCCGATCATGTGGCCAACGCCCTAACCACTAGGCCACCGCTGCCTAAATAGAATATGCAATATTCAAATGTTTTCCTTCCTTCAAACATAATGTTTCTAAAAAGAAGTAGCTTACCATGCACAATATTGTGGTTTGGAGTTCTATTTTGGCTTAATCTACCCACAAAACATTTACTTAGTTTAGTTAGTCCACAAAAAATGTATTTGTTTATTATGTATTTGTTTTATTATATTTGTTATTATTATAGCAATAGTATGGTGCCTATAAATGGACAGGGGTCAGGACTGGGCCACAGAAAGTCAGTGCCCCCATCTGCTTGTATATTGGAATGAAAAGCTTGATCCCCTTAGGGTTATTTAAAGTTATTTGCTTTTGTATTTGTGATGAATGTAACATGTCCAAGGTTTCTTTTGGGATGTTGTCAGTTTTTGTGCTAGTGTGAGTGAAGTATTTTCATCTTGGTTAATAGGAACCTTCTCCCGTAATAGACATAAACAAGGCAGTCATCAAAGTATTTTTCAACGCAGTCACATTTATTGGCCTTCTCTATGCACAGTTACTAAGCAAGCCAGTTGAGCTGGCAAGAAATGGTTCAAATTTACAATGGAATTCTCACAATGTTTACTATAAAATAAATACAAGGACTGAGAGTGTTGCACAGCTCAAAAATATACAAAGGCTTGGAATTAATGTAAACTTTTGAAAACATTTTACAAAAAAAAAAAAGAAAAAAAAACACTTTTGCAACATTTGCTTCGTTATGTTTTTTTCTTCCTTCTTTTATCATTTGGTTCATTAAAAAGGTTGTATGTACATATTTATACAAAAATACAAACCAGATGCAACTCTTGGAGTGAAGCTTGTAAGCTGAGAGACATGCTTCGAGTCCAGAGGCTTTTGCTGTATAACCCACACTTAATTGTCAAATTCCTCGTCTCGTTTGCATCATTTATTCGTAATTTCACACCTGGACACATCAGGAACCCTTTGGCAAAAGCATAATGTGCTCCCCCCTTTTCGTGCGGTGTGTTAGGTGATGTAGTCATCTTAGAAAAGGAAAACACACAAGAACAGTCCAAGGTGATTTAAAACACTTCAGATATGGAGAGGAGAAACAAAGAAACTCTTTTGTGAAGGAGGTCTGTGGGGAATGGATCATGTGACTGGAACAGTACAACAGTCCTAGGCTGAGGGTGCTGACATTGCAAAGCAAAGAGGGCCTTGCATTTCATTTCCCAAAGAAATGCCTTTGTTAGGCCTAAGCAGATTCGACAGCATCCAGACAGGTGGTTTAGGACTATAAAATCCTAAACAATAGCTACTGTGGACAGAAAGTGGACAGATGCAAATGCATTGCTACAATCTGACGTTTCAGGATGTCACTAGTGTTGAAGTCAGGCTGAAGGTGGGCGTGAAAGAATATAACTGAGCAAATGGCAAGTGAATAAACATGGCAATGTTGAGAGAATATGGCCTATAGGATTACCTCAGAGCACCAAAAAGAGTTGACTAGAGTATATCGTACAGCATACATGTAAATAATGCAAAGTTTACAGCTAATTAGAAAGACTCATAAGTACAGTGTCTATGCAACATCCTTGTTTTCCATCGGCTAATACACCCCTGATATGAAATATGTTCAATCACTATTTTTTTCTTTAGTTAAATAAAGCTTTGTCATCATTCTTTTCTACATTTATTAACAAAATAATTCTCTGGATAAAATATCCTGTAATTAAAAATATTTTCTTTTTTCCTATTAAATGTTGCAATCTTATAGAGGATTTCTTAGATTTCATAGTTCTATAGGTGTGACCAAAAAAAGCATTTCAGCTCACAGAAATAAAAAGGTAAAGTCCATATTTCTTCAGTGTTTAAAACAGAAAATAAAATGTAAAAAGTTACAGGTGAAAATGATGTGTGATGTACTGGAACCATTTAAACGAAATGAAAGAAATCAGCAGTTTGGTGAATGTTGCTCTACTGTGGAATCATGACATATCTGTATATATAAAAAATTACTACAAAGTACTGTCAGGACATACAGTACATGGCAACTCAACAACAGTCCAGAAATAAAGGCTGATTTATGATCATATAATTGTTAGTAGCACAAACACATATATACAAATAATGAGCAAAATGCTTTCCCAGTATTTGCAAAGTCAGTAAACGCCATAAAAACGGACGCAGCTACATTGACAAAAACGGTCCTTTCTGATACTTTATGCAATGTCACCTCAAGACTATATATATATATATATATATATATATATATATATATATATATATATACCCTCTGTTACCATATTTCTTTAACAACAATGCAATCGTATATTTCTTTAACAGCAATGCAGTGCTTTAAGAGATTGTCCAGTTCTTCCACATTATGGATATATATCTCGGCCTGTGCATACAATAAAAAGAAAGAAATTCACCAAAAACCATAATTTTTTTGTACATCTATTGAACATAGCACAGACTCAACAAATTTAACTGATCTGAAAATGATTATTTTCCTCTCTCTGAATTCTAGTGTCTTATTGCATGCTGTACAGAAGACAAAAAAGGAATAGAAATGACAGCAGAAAAAGGTGATCTTAAATGAAAGAAAGGGAAAAAGACAATAGATTCAGTTCACAGCTTATCCCCTCCCTCTATTCGGCACAGTGTAAGCTTGATGAATCTCGCTCATTTCTCTGAGTTGTGAACCTCAAAGAAGACTTCTGTTCTCAAATAAGACGACTCACTGCAAAAGTGAATCAGTCCTACTCGGAGCGAACGGTTTGCACAATTTTACGGGTATTCACAGAATACAGGTGAAGTGTTATTTCTCCAAACTATCTCACTCACAAAAGTTCTCTTAAGCTGGTCTCTGCATGTTAAGGTTGTTACATGTAAGAACCCCAATTTAAGTGCATTGAAAATATAAACTGTAGCTTTTTTTTAATGGATCATAGTTAAAAACATCAATTTAAAGCTAATAAAAAATATGAAGACTGTTGTCACATATCATGAGTAACGCCATCTGTGAACTACTATCTGAAAGGGATAACACATGGCCTCATTTCTACCATAAATATACATCATTTCAGGAATAGGTTTAACCTTCTTCTGAAAAGTGCAATATATTTGCAGGTTTTGCAAACCATTTATGCATTTAAAGATCTCATCAAATAAAAAAACTGTATGAGCCTGGAGAACTGTTCTGCATTCACAGACCTCCTTTTTGGAAAGGCCACAGTGCGATTGTCCTGTGAAAGCCTAAGTAAACTCCAAATTAGGAATCATTAAAACTGGCGAGCCAGTTTGGCATTACTGCAGCAACAAAAGTCCTCAGACAATGCTACAAACCTACTTGCAATGGTCATGTTCACTATAATCTTTCATTGTAAACATGGAAGTGGCCTTTTGACTATTCCTGATTGTGCCTTTAGCAGATTTTGTGTCTACATAACATACTTTCACTGTTCACTCTACATAGAGTAAAACCCATTCAATCAATTTGTAATGGAACCCTGAAAGCAACAAAATATTTTCTACATTGGTAAATGTGGTGCTGAAATGAACAAACAAGGACTGGATATTGTTAGGTTTCTTCAGGAATTATGTCAAAGATGTCCAGCATCCATACAATAAAAGTACCACTAGAAGTTCCCATAAGTGATAGAAATAAAAAGTTCATCACTGGCCACGATTTATGAAATACAAAAGGTTTTTAAGGTGAGCAAGGATCTTCTTCAAAGATATGATGGGATACTTAAGAAGAAACATTATTGAATGTTTCTATATCACACAATTTAATAAAAGTGTGTTTTTTTAGTTTTCTTTTTTCAAAGTATGAGGAATTTTTCATTTTGTCCCATGATAAACAAAAAAGCTCTTTTTAAAACACCACTAGGAGGAACGATCATCGTGTGGGCTTCCATCCGAGTTTTCAGTCTCTCCTTCAGAGATGGCCTGCATCGGGGCAGTGTACAGGCGGCTGCGAGTGCTGTACCTACTGCTGTTGGCTGCAGGTGGGATCCTGGAACGACCTTGCCTGGAAGCAGCAGACATGGTGAGGGTTTTAGTGGAGAAGCCCTCAGTATTGGCTTTAGGGAAAGGGCTTGGGAGGGTTTCTGCACTAGAAGGAGACTCCTGCAGTGGTGAAGAGGGTTCTTCCGGTTGCCTGGCAGCCTCCAATAACAGTTCTCCCGGGGACTTTGGGGTGATGGGGCTTTTGAGGATTTCAGTGGCAGACATACGATAGCTAGAGTCAGTGCGGCTGCCTTTCTTCAGTAATAGTAATTTGAACTCCTCGTTGGAGGTACTGGATTTTTTGGCACTCCTGTAAATGGGTCCTGGAGCTCGCTGGGAACCAGCAGGGGGAGCTGGGGCAGCAACTGGTGTGGTGGGGCTTGTCACGGGGTTACTAATGGGAACAGTCACAGGTGCAACACCAAGACGACCTTTTCCACTGAGCTCCCCGGAGTCTTTCCGGCCAAGAACTTTCCTCTTCGATCTACAATGGTTTCAGTAAAACAGATTGTCATATATTTTAAATATACTATAAAACTTAAATATATAATGAGTACTATAATCATGAAAAGCACTTAAATCCCAGAAAACAAATACTATTCACTAAAATTTGGTTGTATTCATTTTCATTTTTAAACAAGAAGCTCACCTATGTATCATTGCAAACAAGTCTTCAGTTGTGCGTAATTTGTTAGGAGAGGGGAATATACTATCATCATCAGGCCTTGAATCATCATTCAGGGGAGAAATTGAATTGTCACTGGGGGTTGAGTCTGTGGAAAAAAGATTAAGTTCACTCAATAAAAAAACAAACAAAAAAAACAAACAAATTTATTTGTATTTACTTACAGGCAAAAAGAAAAACTAAAATATGGCATACATTTTACAGAGAAATGTGCAATTTATATTGTAAAACAATACCTGGCTCTTCGTTACCTTTGCTGAAGTAGTCCTCTGTATCTGGAGTTGACCCATCTTCGCGTCCATCTTGTGAGGCACTTCTGGTAGTGACACCTGATGTCTCGTACTCTTCCTCTTTGCTTCTGGCATCGCTGATTGTGTAAGTGTGCGAAGTTGTTTCTGAATTTCTAGCAGGCACTTTGTCAGGGCTGTTGCACAGTACAAAGTCACTTCTGTGTATTTCACTGTAAGCAGGAGGGGACATTGTGCTGTTCAAACACAAGGTGGGTTCTGCTGGAGGATCTGGCTGTGGTGCCTCACTGTTGTCAGCTGTGACACTTTCTGCAGGTAATTGTGTTTCCTCATCTGGATACTTGATGCACTCTCGTTCCTGTTGTGCACTTTGGGTCTCAGGGCCCTGAGCTGTTTGAACTGACTGTTCATCTTGTTCATTGGTTGGTTCCACAGGTGTTCTGAAAGCTGTCATTGCCCAATATGTTCCTGGACCATACCTCTCCTGCCTGACTTTTACTCCTTCATGTAGTGTGACAATGGCATCTGAAGGAGAGAACTGGGGCTCACAGTGAGGCACAGCAGGTGGTTTGTAAGCTGGTGGTTTTCGGTTGTGCCTGCTGTCAGAGGGCACAGCATCTATAGTTACTGTGGGACACTTGGGTCTGGTTGATGTATCCATTGACTGATCATGTCCCTGGTTCCCCTCAGCTGGTTTGCCAATGGACCGCAGTTGGACTGACCTCAGAACAGTTGGAGTGATGGCAAGGTGGGTTGTACTAGATGCTTCTGCACTTGCTAGTGCAGCGGCAGCAGTACGAGCCTCAGCTGCAGCAGCAGCTGCTGCAGCTGCTTTCTGCTTGTTCTGGTGAAGGATGTGCATCTGGTTCCTGTGGACAAAGGGCTTGCAGTGAAGAGCACTTAGGTCAAGGTGGCTGGGAGGTATAACCTGGGTGTCAGTATCCCTCCGGGAGAAAGAAGCTGAGTCTCTAAGGGCAAGGGGCTGCTGCTGGAGAGAAGCAAGTGAAGACTTTCTCTCGGGTACTTTGGGTTTCCTTTTTCCAGTGTTTGGGGATAATGGTCCTGGGAAGAATGCAGAAGGGAAGGAAGATGTAGGTGTCTCTGACTGACTGGAATATCCACTGGAAGGAGAAGCCAACCCTGCAAGCTTCTCAGGAGAAGCCAGCTTGAAGTCACCCTCTGGTGGCGGAAGTGTTGGCGAAGTAGGTCTTGACCTTGGGCGACAGGATGAACTTTCTGCACTTTCTGGTGACCTGACGCATTCAATGACAGTTGTACCCGTAGCAGTGCTGGAGTTGGACAGCGACCTGTAAGGATCATTGGATTTCAAGTCACTGAGGAGCCAGAGGTCTGCATAGTCTGACTGCACAGCACCCTCATCCTTAAAGGAATGTGTGTCAGAGGAACTGAATGGAGAGGAGCAATCTAGCATTTCTCTGACATTCTCAACACCCCATGCACCAAGGGGCTCATCTAAGAGACCTGCAGTATCAAGTTGCCCGGCAGAACCGGCCAAATCCAGCTGAAGCCTCATCTCCCTGGAAGACAAAGGCAGGGGCAGCTCATCATTGATCTTTGGTTCGTTCTGCTCAGGAACGTCCACACTGCTGCTTGTTTCCTTTAAAGAAGAGCTACGTTTTGGTGGGGGTGGCTTGGCCTTTGGTTTTCTTAAGGAGAGACACTGTCTTCCAAGTGTACTTGCTCCCCTGTAGTCTGGCTGAGGGTATTCACCCATTCCAGGTGCAATATTCCCACTCGGGCCACAGTCAGGGTCAATGGCTGCATAGTTGTAATAGCTTCTGCTACCTTTAAGATCACAGTCAAAGTGCATGGAGGTGTAGAAGCCCTCAGAGTCAATGGTGTAGTGTGAAGAGCTCTCTAATTTCTCAGTTGCTGGCTGGCCACTGAAGCTCTCATAGGTCTCCCCACTGGAGTAACTAGGACAGCTAACACCACTCTCATCTTCTCTTGAATGCTTCGGACTGAAGTCCTGGGGGCAGGGCTGATCCTGCTGTTCCTGGTTACAGTTCCACTCCCCATCACTAGCAGTACTGACACCCGCATCATCCATCTGATCTGTGGCTGAGGAGGTA
Organism: Hepsetus odoe; assembly: GCA_017165825.1. Lineage (NCBI taxonomy): Eukaryota > Metazoa > Chordata > Actinopteri > Characiformes > Hepsetidae > Hepsetus > Hepsetus odoe. Next base: position 4,264,619 of record CM029391.1, read on the forward strand.
AAGGAACTAGACCTGTGGCCTTGGCCTTGTGGCTGGTCCATGTGATAAGGATCAATGATAAAGCCAGTAGTGTCGTCAATGATATGAGATCCTGTGTTGAGGGACAGTTCTGAGTCACAGTGCGAGGAGCCTGTCAGGGGAGGTGAGGCAGCTGGTGGTATTGTCTCTGAGGTCTGGGAAGGGCATGTGGAGCTGCTTCCGCTCCAGTTGCCACTTGAAGACTGATGGTCTTCTTTGTGGTCAATCTGGCTCCCAAGCACACCCGTCGTGGAGACAGAGTGAATGGGGCTACTAAAGGTATCTGAACTGGAAGAGATCTCACAGCTTCCCATGTCTGCTTTACGTGGGAGCCTGGACCTGCCCCTCTCAATCCAGGAATTTTCAGGACTACCAGAATGCTGCATCCTTTTCAGGCTTCCCAACTGGAGTTCTGGCATGGCTTGGTCATCTGTGCTCTCCTCCTCATCCTTAAGAATCCTCTGTCCTATACCAGGCAGGAAGTCCTCTGCTTCATACGGTGAGAGCTCTTCGTCATCCTCATCATCATCATCATCTTCATCACTGTCATCATGATCTTCATCCCGAAGTCGACCTCCTTCTCGGGGTAGACTTCTTGAACGCAAGCGTGTTCCTGATGCAGCAGTGTATCCAGTATCAGATCGATCTGGTAATGAAGTGATATTTCCAGTGGAATGGGAAAGAGAGGCTGGAATTCCCTGACCCCTCTGGGCACGTATACGCCTCCGGGATGGGGCAGTGATCAAGAAGTCATCTGTCTGACAGCCAGAGTCTTTGGTGTTTAGAGTTCTGCCACTAAGGGAGAGCTCCTCCTGGCACAAGGGCATGTGTGGGTTGGCATGGACCACAATAGTCCTCTCTCTGGCCACAGGAGATTCATCTGAGTCTGATTAAAGTTAGGAACAACATAAATTGCATCATAGGCATAAAAGAGAAGTTGCTATTCTAGCAAAATACAATAATGGGGTAAATATAGTCATGTCATTGTTCAAACATCCAGCTGTTTAAAAGAAGAAGATCAGGTAGACATACCCATGTCTTGTTGTACTCGTCTAGGAATGCCTGTTATGGTCTTCCGCCTCCTCAGCTTTCTTCGCCGCTGCAGCACTGACTGTGAATGAACTAGTGAGCAGCGTGCACTGGCCTCCCGGTCAAATCCTACACCTGTAAACCCAAGGCACGCAGCCTTAAAACTAAGGTATCCTTCATGTATTGCTTCATGCATATGTTTCATAATTAGTGAACTAATGAATTTATGTTAATTGTGACCAATACCTACAGCTTTGAACAAGTTGTATGCCAATGTTTTTGAAATATGCTCTGCATTATTGTGATCAGCTTTGTACAATGCAATGCATGTAGTATGCATTACATTAGAATAAAATAATCTATTAACTATATAAACTGACACCACACAGCCTCACCAAAACACATCCAAAACTTGTTCACCGTTAAGGGGTTTATGATCTAGTTGTGGTTATTACCAGTTACGTTGATAGGGATAATGCAGGAAGATATGACTTGAGATTCATTTTTCATTCTTTCCTCTGGTGTGGGAAGAGGCAGGGCTTTTGACCAATTGGTCTGCTTGTCCAGTGTGGTGGGAACATTGGGAACAGGACACTTTGGCCTGTGGCCCATCGCCACCAAGTCCCCATCTGCATTTGTATTGGTTCCAGCCTGGGGCAAAATGATTTAAGTACAGTTAGCACAGTGTGTGACTGTATTTACAAATCACTATATATACATTTAATCCAGATAACAAACCACGGTAAGCATTCAGACCATTGAGGCTTCAACAGGAAATTTTTTGATTTAAAGCATATAAAACCAAAAGAGCAAAAACCATCACAATGCCTTGTTCTTGAGCTGACAGGAACTATTTTGTCAATTTCACAAATTCACACAATACTTCATCTTGTTCAAGCGCATAGTTGTTAGCATGGGACTAAAAGAGTGCAGAGGGAGATAAATGAGAGTGTGAGAAAGAGAGAAGGTGAGAGAAGGACCCTGTGAAGAGCCAAAGTTTTGGAATTTGACTCTGCAGCAATTTCATTAGGGCAAAAGGAGCAAAGTAGGTGAAGGAAAAAGGAATCTGTGAAGGCCGTGCCTCACTGTAGAAGCGGCAAATAAGTCGGTGAGCTCCTAAGGGCAAAAAACAACTTTGAGGGAAAATCTGATAAGATAAATCAAGAGTCTGTCTTCCATTAGTGAAAGTGAAAGTGACAACCCTTGTATCAAAGGGTTGAACAATTGAGTTGTTCCAAATGAGTTGGACAATTTTCAAGCAGAAAGTATTCACACAGGAAATAAAACCACTGAATAAAAACACTGTTCCAGATCTAACATTTCACACAAATAAGTGTTTTCCCTCAAGCTGTTATGTATTTTACCCTAAGCCCAGTTTAGGCATGTTGAGAGAATATTTTAGCCAGAAAATGCTAACATGGTTGTTTGTGAATAACAGGGATTAGATGCCTACAGCATTAGCATTATTAGGTGAAGCATTGCAATAAAATATAGATTTTCATTTTCATATTTCATCTTGAGTGTAGTGTAAAGAAGGAATTTGGCATGCAGAGATGTTAGTTGAGTTGTTTGCCATAAAACACAGGGTAGGATTCAGATTAGAAAGCTGAAAGCTAGAAATGCACATTTTGAAACAAGCTGGCAATAAGCACTCAGATGGAGCAACAGAATCTAAAAGGTTAATGTTGATGCACCACGGTGAAGATTAAAAGTAACGGTTGATGGATAAGGGAGACAACTCTTGGAGAGATGAGTTGGCTGAGGAGAGACTGAAGTGGGAATACCTTTTGGATCCAGGGGATGAGGCAGCATACTGTAGGGGAGGAGGGGTGTGAACTCACATGCTAAAATAAAAATGGCAAATGCAAGACTCAATGATAAATTAACAGAAACACACACAAGCAAGCATGAAAATGAACAGGGTAGAGACTTTGGGTACAGCATAATAGGATGGCATGGTAAATTTAGTTGAATGTGGGTGAGAATGGACCATTTCATCTGACAACAGCTTTATGAAGACATAATATATTGCAGCATAAAGTCTGTAATAAAAAAAGTGCAAGTTAATGGAAGGGAGAAAGAGGTTTATGTTGTACTCCTTCCAGCTCCAGGCCTCAAACTGTGAGAGTTAAAATTAAGGGTGTTTGTTAAGGAGTGACCACTGGCATGTCCCGTCCATAACTTGTTTGACTTGAAACCAAACATGCTGTTACTTTTCCATCATGTTCCTTCTCTTCATCCACAATTTCACCATTTACCTTTTTCTGTGCTGGCTGCAGTTCCACCTCTCTTGCAGGTCTTTCCTGCTGCATTGTGGAAGAAAACACATGTACAAGAATTTTGCAAAACCTATTGCATTTTGTACTGTTTTTTAAAATGCCCTCACTCTGGCTTAGAAACAATTTTGTCTACCCTTTTATGTTAGACAAAAAAATTGGATCAGATTGGAATAATTACTGAGAAATTTGTCAAGTATTCAAGCAGACAAATTTCCATCCACGGTCTCAGTTGCTTATCCTAAACATGATTACAGGGGCTTCTGGAGCAAAGCCCATTGGTGATAAGGTGAAGGCAAAGAAACACTGTGGACAGGTCACTAATTCTTTGCATGCAGACAAACTGGGGGAATTTAGTATATCAAATTTTTATATTATTTTTAGTATATCCTATTTAGTACTTGTTTTTGGACTTTGGGAGGAAACCGGAGCTACTCATTCCACAGGAAACAGCAAAGGCAAGCTGATGAGGGCAAATTGATAACAGCACTAAAATGCACGTTTTGTAGCAGAAGGTAACTCATAGTGTGAAAATTATACAAAAATAGTAACTACATGCCAAAAATTGGTGATTTGCCATGAAAGATATTTATCACATTTTCCAATGATTCCCATGCAGGACACTGAAATACCATGAACAGATATAAACACAGCTAAAATATAACTATATGAAAGGACACAGAAATGAAATGTTTCATTAAAAATATCTGTCAAAATTAGAAAAAAAATAGAAAAAACTTTAATTAGAAAAAAAAATAGAAGGAATATATATTCATGCTTCATAAAAATAAATCAACACCACAAAAGCAGGCACTGCACCTGGATGACCTTCCTTGGAAGAGTCTGCATGTCTGACTCTCTAGTGTTCCTCTCCTTTTAGGAGTGTAAGCGTGCAAAAAAAAAAAGAGCTTTTGAGGCTTTGTGACAAATAAGCAAGCCAGCAGAAGCCTTTTCAAATTTCCTTTTCTCCATTGATCCTGTTGTTTATATGACTTTGGAGACAATGCAACAACATTTTCTCTGTTATTTAAATAAGACCAATGGACACTGATAACACATCAGTTACCTTTCTTTGTATAGTCTGATATTCAGTTCTGTCCTGATGTACCACGAGCAGCATTGAAGGAAAACACAAGTGAAAGTACAATCTATTAGAAAAGCCTTAAAACTTTGCATGCATCTGATACATTTTCAATATTTATTATTTTGCTGGTCTAAAAGTGATTGAAGGCTGAACACATCAACTCAACCTAGACTTAATGTTTCAACGAACAGAACAGCTATGCATTCATTTGATTTAGATGAATAGCTGGGCTTAAACTTTCCACTTTTTGGGCACAATTTTCCACTTTCCCAGATCAGTCAAGATATGGAGTCCAAGTTTTGTTTCATCATTTTGCACTGGAGCTATGAGGCCAAGTAAATTGTCAGCATTTATGCTGATGCTGCAAAAACTGATTCTAGAACACCTTACTCCTGACTGTGTTTAGATTTGACGTTCTGTTCCCTTTATAGAGCTCACAGTAGGTCATACAGTCCAACACCATATACACAAGTTTGCACCATCTTTATGGAGAGTCATAAACAAAATTTGTAGGGATCTAGTTATGAAAAACAATTCGGATGATTACAGAATTATTGTGTACATAATCATCATACAAAAGTTTAACACAAAACTAAACCAAAAGTATGACACAGAGCAAAATGTGAGTTTTTTGAGGCCTAAAAGGTTTCTGTAATTCTTTCTTTTATTTCTTAGTATGCCATACACCATCAGAACCCACATAAGCAAATGTATTTGAGAGAAGCTCAATTGCTATTTTGACTAGAGTCTTTGTTAGCTATATTAACTTACATCCCACATTAGACATGATACATTGGGGATATAAGAAAAAATGGTGTAAATTAGATTTACTGAACCATCACTCTAAGATAAGCATTGAAACACTTATTTATTAATGATAATAACAACTGCTATGGCGCTTACCAAACGGGTGTGTCGACTCTTCTGGTCCCGCCTCCTGAGGGAGTGAGGGGAGGGGTATGAGGGCATGGGTGGGGCCACAGAGATGGATATGGTGACCCGATTGCGTTCCCTGCTGGTTGATCGCTGTCGTTGCTGCTGATCTGTAAGAAACAAGCATGCCATTTGTGACATTTAAATTAATCTTCAAAACCTATAGCAGTTAAGAACTGGAGCACATTATTTATTTAGACTGTGCAGTTTCGTTTTCTGTGGGTTTTTGTTATTCTGTTAAACTGCAACACATGACCATAAGATAAAGCTTTGAGATGAAAGATTTATGAAGCTGAAACATCTGCATTGGAGAGTTCAGTATTCTAACACTAGGTGGAAGCATGGGTCAGATGTTGATGCTGAGTGGAAGCTTCTGTGTGTGTATTTAAATTAAATATAAGAAACAAATGATGAAACAGTAAATGGTCATTTTTTTGTGTGAAGGTAGTTTATTCTTATGTCAGCACAGGACAGATGTTGAGCAGGTACAGAAGGCTGCTCTGTGAGTTGAGAGGTAATGACTTTGCAGTGCCGCTAGGGGCCTGGGTATTGGTTATGTTTCAGTTTTTTCACTTTTTTGCTGCATGCAGAACATGTTCAGTTTACAAATGTGTCCCTGAAATGTGTTTGGCTATTTCTACTGGCCTGGACTTTTTTAAAAGTGCATTTAATCCTCCAAGGATTACAAACCATGTACCTGTACACCCAAGGATCTAATTTTGTATCTTGCATGTGTTAAAAGATATATTCCCTTCATTTTTCCAGGGGAAATGTGAATTTTCCTAGTTAATGTTTTGTAAAAAAGACCCCATGAAACCTCCACTGCCAGCTTTTGGGGGTGTGTCCCTGGAAAAATCAAGCGAAGCAACAGCAACAATCACCTTGGTTCTACTTTTTCAGACATATAAATCAATTCCACATAATGAAAAAGATGGTGTGAGGTGCTTTTGTTCCTGTTGATTAGTATCACACCAGATTAAAATGAACAAATTCATTTAATTCAAAAGTCCTACTTCTTGATCACAGAATAATGCATCTAGAATAATGCATCTGGGATAATTCCATTCTGAAATATTTAATCTTGTTTTATGACAATTTTTGATGTGTTCCTAGTAAACAAAATTACTTAGAACCTATGGCAGTGCAGTGGTAGTCTCGTCAGTGAAAATGCTGTCCGGGTAATTCATATTGACCAGAGCGGGGCATTCCAGTATACATATTTGCGATGGAATTCTATAGCTATGAATGGAGTTACCGTGCTACAAAACCTGGACAAAATAGGAATGCAAGGCTGCTGTGGCACAAGTAATCCTGAAGGGATATCACTGGTTGCTGGAAAAGCTCACCTCTGTGAAGTGCCCGCAGGTTGAACTGGGCATGGCGGTGCAGTTCTTCCAGGCATGGCGGCCGAGTGCTGGGGTGGAACACATTGTGCTGTTGGTGCCAAGGGGCCTGGTAGTGTGATGTCAGCTTACTCTCAATGTCCAGATTAGATACCGCTGGAGAGACAGATAGATTATTTGGAAGAGGGAAAGAGAGAGAGGAAGAAAGAGAGAGAGTCCATTCAACAATGTGGTGAGTTTTCAAGGTGGTACAGGCCTCCAGCCAGCTGCATACTATGCACTTTATTTCCCTCCTACACCATCATTCATCCAAGAAAACAATCATCATAACCCACACATCAGCCAAAAACAACCTGTGGCGAAATCTAAATTTACCGCGGACGAGTGCTCTAAAATCAGAAGTGCTCTCCCACCATTTCTAAAACCACAAGACAGCAGAGGGAAAAAAAGAAATGTGCCGCCTTTATTGTGAAATAGAGAGAGAGACAGAAATGAAAGACAAGGCCATCTCAACCATCTTTTCTTTCCCACCAGCTCCCCTCTCCTTTTTCTCTCCCTCTACAAAGCAGCATCTGCCCATCAGTATGCAGTACGCAGCCATCCCCTTGAATAGCCCAGAGTCATCCGTATCTAAGCAACCCTTCATATCTAATTTACAGTGAATTAGCAGATTCTTATCAGACCAGGATCGCCAGCAATGACACAGGGGATGAGAGCGAGAGAAAGAGAGAGAGAGAGAGAGAGAGAGAGAGAGAAAGAGAGAGAGAGAGAGAGAGAGAGAGAGAGAGAGAAAGAGCGAGAGAATGAGAGAGAGAGAGAATGAGAGAGAGAGAGAGAGAGAGAGAGAGAGAGAGAGAGAGAGAGAGAGATAGAAACAGCAAGTTACCTTCAATAATGACAAAAACATGGCTTTAATTAAAGACAGAAAAAGACAAAAAACCTAGGGTCATTCCGATATATATACACAAAATTTTACTTAAACTTAAACCTAAACTTCCTCCTCCTCTTTGCCATAAAAATGGCCTCTACTTTGGAAGGCTTTAACACTCTAATGGAACATTGCTGTGAAGATATTACTGCATTCTGTCTTTAAGAGCCTTTGTGAGGTCTGGAAATGATGTTGAATGTTGATCCCTCTAGTCAATGGGTCTTTATGGCCATTGGGACAACTGACAGTGATTTTCTGGAGAGATGATCCAAGCTCACTTAACACCTGATGCTGCAGTGGGTGCCTTAAAGTAACTGAATGGCCTAATTCAGAACAAGAAGAGCTGTCTGTATAGTTTTGGACATGCAGTTTTCTTATTTGACAACGTGTACGGTATAATTACATTATTATTACAAAAGTTCAGGAAAAAAGTTAGCACATGGTACTATGTCTTTGACTTCTGAGGCTTTTGCTTTATTGAATTAAAATGCCAAATGAGAATAATGAAAATAGAAATAGTAAGTATCAGTTGCAGCTAATAGGCTAACTTATATATTTGATCTACATGTTATTGACAAATTTCTAGCTGGATCTGGTGGATAGCAAGTGCTGAGGGTGTCTAGGCTAGATTACAGTAACGCTTCTGTCTACATTTATATTTACATTTACATTTACGGCATTTAGCAAATGCTCTTATCCAGAGCGACTTCCACATCCTAATTACAGGGACAGTCCCCCTGGAGCAACTCAGGGTTAAGGGTCTTGCTCAGGAACCCAGTGGTGGTAGTGCTGGAAGTGGGATTCGAACCTGGGATCTCTTGATTCAGAGGTCCGTAGGGAAGTACCCTTCCACTAGACCACCACCACCCCATGTCTATGCTACTTTCACATCCTGCAGCTGTGACATCAGCAGGGCACAACTGTGCTTTGTTACATTCAAATTTCACATCTTTCTATGGAATAGAGTTATATTCTAAATGGCTCATATCCTATATTTACTTTTCTATACTAAGGGAACTATACTTTTCCCTAAGATCTACTAATGACATCTGTATAGTAGTGTTGTTTTATGTATCAAAAATACCCACAATAGACTGCTTGAGCTGGGGATTATGAAGTGTGAAAGTGACATATTGTCATTTTGAGCACACAGCATAACATAATGATGGGGACGGTACCTTGCTCAAGGGTACCTAAGGGCAATCTACTGGTCTGGGATTCAAACCCACAATCTTCCCTAGGGCCAACTCCAAAACCACTAGGCCACTGATGCCCCTTATATAGTGTGTTTTGACTTTTTAATGTTTACATACCATGTCAAAAATTGGCTATTATATGTAAGTGTCACGGGTGAGGTTCATTTTGGACATGGTAGAGGGCACTCTGTTCTGACTGAGCACACCTGAGCTCATGAAGGCACAGGTGTGCTTCATTGGGGCTGCTATTTAAGCCCCAATGAGTCAGAACAGAGTGCGGTTCATTCACGAGGCGAAGCCTCACATTAATGGTGGTTTTGGTAATTATTGGTGGCTTGTTTTAGTCAGACTGCAGTTCCTTGTGTCGTGTTCTGGTCAGAACTGCAGTCCTTGGATCTTGTTTTGGTGAATATGAGCAATAAAACTATGTTCCGGACTCCTGGCTCTGCACTGACGTCCTTCCCCCACCCCGCCTGCGTTACAGAATGGCTGGAGACGGTGGTGCATGATGAAGAGACAGCCAGCAAAAGTGGAGGTGGCAGAGTTAAAGATGCTGAGATTTGCGCTGAGAGTGAAGAGTGCATGGACAGGATAAGAGTTTATTAAAGAGACAGCTCAGGTTGGACAATTCATAGACAAAGTCAGAGATTGCTTTGGTTTGGACTGAGGAGAGACGAGGATTCTATTGAGAGAAGGGTGTTCGATGGAGTAGCCAAACAAGAAGAAAACCAAAGAGGAGGTTTATGGATGTGGTGAGAGAGGAATAGCAGGCAGCTGGTTTGAAGTAGGAAGATGCAGAGGACTGGAATAAATGGAGAAGGATGATCCACTGCGACGGCCCCTGATGGTGGCAGCTGAGTTTTCATTAAAATTCATTTCATTTTGTCTCCTTCAGTTAGTTCATGAGAGGACATGACTTCTGTAAAGCTGAACAATTAAAAAAAAATTGTCAATTGTTCAAATTATGGAGTTTCTTTTGCATATTTCTTATTTTCTCTTTTTTCTTTTTTTCTTCACCTCTCCATGATACCAACTGATCCCACAGAGCACTCACACCCTTTAAATGTCTTTAAGCTTCTTACATCGCTAGTTTAATACACATTACGGCATTCCACTACATTAAAGCCACAACCTATGTGAATACCATAGCAAAAGCCATTTTTTCGTTGTGGTTCTGGTATCTTTTTTATGTGGGGACCCATACAGTCCTAGCTGCTATAAAGTGCCTGTTTCCTAATGTACAACTTTGAGCCTGAAATGCATCTCTCTGCCTGGATGCCATATGCTCGGTCTCTGTCCACATTTACTTCCCCTGATGAAAAATGTAAGCAAATATTGTTTTATAAATCATTTTTTATAGCTATGTAGAGTACACAGATACCCTAGGTGATTACAATGCAATATTTGTATGCAATGTATTCCCTTTCTGCAGTATATGTTCCTATCTCCATCACCTTCATTTTTCTCCTCAGCACTCCTTACCCCCCCATACCTCCCCAGCTGGGTGGCGTAATGAGTATATCAGCTGTGAGGTTGCAGCGTTTCTGTGAACACGTTCTATTACTCAGCAACCTCTTTTTCTGATTCACGTCATCAAGAACCCAGCAAAGATGTGACCTCCGCCGAGTGTGCTCCAACCTCGATTCCTAAAGATGGACAGATCCAATAAAAGAAAAAGTCTGTGGGCTGGGGACAGATGTCCTTTTGCACTTGAGGGGACGATCAATTAATCACAAAATCTCTGAAAACAGCCTAAATCTGGCTTCAGTTATTAACTTAGGGCTTATTATACAATATAAATAATTCAGAAATTTCAATAAATTAATGCATTTAATAAAAAAAAAAAATGAAACAAGATATAAGGGTTAGGAAAAAAGCAGTAGATAGACAGATGGATAGATGGATAGATGGATAGATGATAGATGGATAGATGGATAGATGGATAGATAGACAGATAGATACTTTATTGATCTTGGGGGAAATTTAAGTACCAATAGCCAAGGATTACAAAACTGACATAAATACACAATACTATTCAAATACTCTACAAATACAAACTACTATAAAACAAAACTGACTTTCATTACATTCCAGAATTGTTCGATGCATCACAATCTTTATTGCAGTTTTGCAAAGAAATACAGATGCTGTGCTTTATGAAGTAGGCTACTGTGTGCTGCAACACACTTGCACAGCCATCAGAGCAAATCTTGTGACTAGTAGGTCATTACTAGACAGGAACTGTCCTTTGGGATGTATGACATGCTGCTCAATCACTGCACCTTCTGCTACTGCCTGGGCACCCATCAAAAGTGCAGTTATCATACCTGCAATGTTGTCTCCTGTGCTTTTAGTCTCCCTCTTTGCCCTTCTCTTCTTCTTCTCTAGGCCCCAGGTGGGTGCTTTTCTGTTTGAGTTGCCCATTCTGCTGCGGGATAGTCAAAGTAACGAAAGCATCCGATTGAAGAGAAGAGAACTGTGAATCTGCTATAATAATCTGCTGTTTCTCTCTTACTCACTGACTCTCTCTCTCTCTCTCTCTCTTTCTCTGCCTCCCTCCCTCCCATCCTCTCTCTCTCTCTCTCTCTCTCTCTCTCTCTCTCTCTCCTCTACATCCAGCAGGTGCATGGTCAGCAATGTGAGGCAGGAGTAGACTCTCTGCCAGCAGCAATGCACACACATTTACTGACAAATCTGTCATTATAAAAACTTTAGAACTGCTTACAAGCCTTTCATTAATTAATTGATTAATTTCTTCAAGAAAATCTCTCATCAAAATAACCCAACAGAACTACAGGCCAAACTTGCATTAATGTAACCAGTTAGAACTACTGACTTTCCTTTTACTAAAATAACCAGTTACTACTGGATAATAAACTACTTGATAATCTCTCATTAAAATAATCAGTGTGATTATCAGTACTGATTATCTCCTAATAAAATGTACAGGCAGTCAAATCTACCAAACAAGCTGTATTTAAAATAACAAATAATAGCTACTGACCAAAGTCTTAATAAAAATATTAAGGGGCAGCTGTGGCACAGCACGGGACCATGTAGAGGGAGCAAATGAATTCAGTCTTTTCTACAACCGGTTGGACTGCCCAGCTCCTACATCAACTGACACAAACTTACCAACCACCACCCCCTACCTCACAGATGCCCATCCTCCCTGTCTTCAAGCTACCAGCTTAGATCATGCTTCCATCCCCGCCCTCCAGCATAACACATCAGAAAGTGCTGTTACTTCCTCACCCCCTGTTGCTCACACCATTACTGCTGACCAGGTGAGAAGAGAGCTGAGAAAGCTGTGACACAGAAAGTCACCTGGTCCTGATAGGGTGTGTCCAAGACTCTTAAGGGCCTCCTGGTGGAACCCCTTCAGCACATCTTCTACTTGAACCTGCGAACCGCCCACCCACCCAACAATCCTATAACACCCCTTTCACATACATGAACTAGTTTCACATAGCCACCTCAAATGAAAGAACCGGGTTCTCACACTTATGTTGATTTCCTTGCAAATACACATGTATGAGTCATTAGCAGTCTGGGCATTACCACAGAGGGATCAAGGCCAAGACTGCCAGAGGCTGAGGCTCCAAAGACATCAAAAAGAATATTAACATACCAATCAAAGTTGATAAAGCTGCTCTGTGATTATATAAAGTTTTAGAAAAGATATTCTGTTTGGTCAGGTTTGAAAAGATGCAGCCATTGCTTAGATTCAATCTATTTACAGTTCACATCACGTATGACAAATACTGCAAGGCATAAAAACTCACCCAGTCCCAGCAGAGCAGACACTTGCATGGTATTGTATGGTGCTCTAAGAAGGATATCAGACATAGTAGTGGGGCTGATATGCACCCAAAAAAACTCCAAACTTTGTGGTCAGAAACAGACCACTTATGAAGGGCAATAATGCAAGAGAAATCATGCCACGCCAACACAGTTTCACAAGCCAGATTTCACCAAGCACTATCAGAAGTTCTATCTATTAAGGATGGTACACATGAATCCCTTCTCTAGTAAACACATCAGTAAGTTTGTAATCTGAGGATGTTTATGAAACAAATCAGACTTAAATGAAGTGAAACTGAAAACTTGTCATTGTGAATACACAGCATAGCACACAGTGAACCACAACAAAATGCAGTCTGTCTATTTATTCAATGCATTTAATACAATGCTATTGAAATCTGCCCAGGGAGCAGTGATGGGGACTGTTTCAGTTTAATAGTCTTAAGTTAAGGCACCAATTAAATTTTACAACTACCAGGTTATAAAAAAAAAGCTGAAATATTTTATCATTCTGTTCATTTGGCTAACTTTCTTATTCAGATAACTTTAAGATAGCTTTGCACTTCACGCATCTATCAGAACAATAACTTTAAAAGCTGCTATGCTTTTTTAGTCTAAAGTGCGACAATAAGTCAGAGATAAGTCATGCTAAGAAAATGAAATGCATAAAAATGAAATGGGAAAATAAATGTTAAACTACAAAGTGAAAGTTTTCAGGATTTGGTGCATGTCTGTTTTTCTGATGAATAGTAAGAGACAAATAGCCAATAGTGCCCCATTTAAATAATACTATTTGTACAAATTCGTTTTCAGTGTTTTACAACATGAAAATTAAATTACTCCAAAAAATATCCTCAGATCACTCAACTCTAGTTTACAATGCTTTCACCTCTCAAACTGTAATACATCATGTCCAAATATGACATCTCATGGTCACTGTGGACCAGCCACACATCAGTCTAGCGCACCATGCCCAATGCCAAGTGTCAGTGGGATATAAATCCTAAGTCTTTGAAGCCGCAGAACTGTATTCTCTGGAGTGGCAGAGCCCTATACAATATCTCTGGGATAGTTTGTAATCCAGAACTCAATTCAACAGCAGCCCCTGATTGCAATAATGGTCTTGTGGCTGGCAGCAAGTGCACTGTTAATCATACTGCAACAGAGTGGTTTTTAAATGAAGTGACATCATGACTTGCAGAAAGTTGATACCTGGATGATATTATTATAAAATCTCCCAGGGGTAGACCAGGATTTTTTTCTTGCATATGAGTGTTTTGTGCAACTAGGGAGAACATTGTAGAACATGTGTCCTACGATGAGTACGCCCTCTAGCTGAAATAAGACACAAGGCTTGTTTTATGGAGACCAGAGCAGTCTGACCTTAGCCCTGTCGCACTAAAAAAGCTAAAAGCATGTCAGTGAGGACAGAGAAGAGTGTAAAGACCCCTGTGGAGACCTGGCCCACGACAAATGAGCCCTGGAATGATTGTGCTAAGGCACCATCACTGACCTTTCATCTTCCTGCTGACCACCGCAATGCTGAGACATGCGCTCAAGCGCACATACACACAAAGCATAAAAAATGCTGTACTCATATTGTTGTAGCACATTTGCCACTAGCTGTGAGCCATTGGTTCCTCACAGAAGAAAAAAACATGCATATGTGTTTTCCATATGTCCATTCAGGGCATACTGTCTCATGTGAATGCATTTTATTCACTTGATGTTATAGGGGCTTACAGATACTTTATAAAAATGTGCAAAACAATGTTCATTGATAAACAGAATATTTTCATTAGAGTTTATCCTAGAAAATGATGTTAAATATTGAATAAATAGAAGGTCAGTTTAGCTATAGAGAATACTGGGTAAAATAAACTAAAACCTGTACGTGTACCCTTTAAACAGAATTTTCATTAGGTACTCTCCTGCTATTTTTATAATTAAAAATAATTTCTCTTTACCATTTGTCTACCTTCCTTCATATCGCACTGCCACTACAGAACAGCAAGAACCAAGGACTTCTGAGAAAAACAGAAAAATGGGTGGCAGGAGACTTGAATGTAGGGCAAGGGTTTTTTATCTTATTCAACTTGGGCTGCTGTGGCTGCAGATTTTTGCAAAACAGTAGCGCACAATCAACTATTTGATGACTGATGCTGTATCTCAAGCCACATATAAGAATTCCACACATACTATATTAATGACTACACTGCTAATGGTGGTTTACATACGACAAAGTATTGGCTAGCAGTGACTATTAGAACTAGGCCTACAGTTCAGGCCATAAATGTAAATCTTGTAAGTCTTGAAACTCCATGTAGCAAACATAGTGATCTTTACTTTAGATGTGCAGCATTTCTAGAGGGATTGCTTCAATAAAGAGTCCAGTGCTGATGTAGTCAGCGATGTCTCTAGGACCTTTTGATAGCCTGGAAGGATGCTTTCTCCCACAGAATAGGGGCATATATTTACCCCAAACATTTTATCTCATTGTTTCCAATCTTCTTCTTCTTTTTTCAAGAAGGTCTTTTATCAAGCAGGCCTACTCTCTTTCTCAATCACTCTTCTTCTTTTTCTTTCGGCTGCTCCCGTTTAGGGGTCGCACAGCGGATCAACCGTCTCCATTTCTTCCGGTCCTCTGCATCTTCCTGCTTCAAACCAACCACTTGCATGTCCTCTCTCACCACGTCCATAAACCTCCTCTTTGGTCTTCCTATTTTTGAAGATGGCAGCTCCATCTTCAACATCCTCCTTCCAGTATAATCCTCGTCTCTCCTCTGGACATGTCCAAACCAATGGTGTCAAACCCCTTACTAGTAGGTTGCCCTGAGGTACCCTTGAGCAAAGTACCGTCCCCATCACTGCTCCTCGGGCGCTTTCATAGCTGCCCACTGCTGCACGGTGTTTGCATGGGATAAATGCAGAGGTCCAATTTTGTTGTGGTTCACTGTGTGCTGTGCTGTGCTGTGACCTTGCAATGACAAGAATATTCTTTTTCACTTCACTCTTCTCCACCCATTACAACATGTCAACCTGTCCATTACTTTTGCAAACATGAATGGGCTCAGCGCTGATCCTTGATGTAATCCAATCTCTACCTTAAATACATCCATCACTCCCACTACAGATCTCACCCCTGTTACACTGCCATCATACATATCTTTAACTACTCTCACATACTTCTCTGCCACTCCTGACTTTCTCATACAAAACCACAACTCCTCTCTAGGCACCCTGTCATATGCTTTCTCCAAGTCCACAAAGGCACAATGTAACTCCTTTTGACCTTCTCTGTACTTCTCCATCAACACCCTCAGAGCAAACATTGCATCCGTAGGGCTCTTTCTTGGCATAAAACCATCCTGCTGTTCACTAATCCACTACTCTTTCCCATAACTTCATACTTTGGCTGATCAACTTTATCCCTCTATAGTTACTACAGCTCTGTGCATCACCCTTATTCTTGAAAATTGGTACCAGTACACTTCGTCTCCACTCCTCAAGCATCCTCTCACTTTCCAAGATTGTGTTAAACAATCTGGTCAGAAACTCAACTGCCATCTCACCTAAACATCTCCATGCTTCCAGTGGTATGTCATCCATTCTAACAGCTTTTCCATTCTTCGTCCTCTTCATCACTGCCCTTACTTCCATTTTGCTTATTTGCTGCACTTCCTGGCCCACTATCCTCACATCAACCTCTCTCTCTCTCTCTCTCATTTCATCTCATCTCTCTCTCTCATTTCTTCATTCATCAGCCCTTCAAAGTTCTCCTTCCATCTGCTCAACACACTCTGTTCACCTGTGAGTACATTTCCATTTCTATCTTTAATTGCCCTGACCTGCTGCACAGGTTCCCAGCTCTGTCTCTCTGTCTAGCCAATCGGTATAGGTCCTTTTCTCCCTCTTTACTGTCCAGCCTCTCATACAATTCACCAAACACCTTATCTTTGGCCTTCACCACTGCTTTCTTTGCCCTGTGGTTCATCTCCTTGTACACCTGTCTATTTTCTTCAACTGTCTGACTGTCCTACTTCTTCTTTGCCTCCTTCTTCTTCTGTATACACTCCTGGACTTCTCGGTTCCACCACTAGGTTTCCTTATCCTTCTTTTTTCTTCCAGATGTCACACCAAGTATATTTCTAGCTGTCTGCCTTATCACTTCTGCAGTAGTTTCCCAGCAATCCGGTAGCTCTTCAACACCTCCCCGTGCCCGTGTTAACTCCTGCCTGAATTCCACTTTGCAGTCCTCCTCCTTCAGCTTCCACCACTTGATCCTCAAATCTGCCCTCACTTTCCTCCTCTTCTTGACTCCAAGGTCATCCTACAGACCACCATCCTATGCTGTTTAGCTGCACTCTCCCCTGTCACTACTTTGCAGTCTCCAATCTCCTTCAGACTAACCATCCTGCAAAGGATATAATCCACCTGTGAGCATCTTCCTCCACTCTTATTCGTCACCCTGTGCTCCTCCCTCTTCTTAAAATAAGTATTAAATACAGCCATCCTGCGATGGGCTGGCGACCTGTCCAGGGTGCGTCCCCCGTCCTCGCCCTGTGTGCGCTGGGTTGGACACCAGCACTCCCCCGCGACCCCATTTGGGACAAGCGGCAGATAATGGATGGATGGATACAGCCATCACCTCTGTTCCCTTCACCAACATGACTATTAAAATCTGCACCAATCACCACTCTCTGTCCTCTGGGTACACTCTCTAACACTTCATCTAACTCATTCAAGAATTCTTCTTTTTCTTCCATCTCACAACCAACTTGTGGGGCATAAGCAATAACAACATTCATTATCACCACCTTCAACTTCCAACTTCAAACTCATCACCCTCCCTGACACCCTTCTCACCTCCAAAACACTCTCCAAATACTCTTCCTTCAGGATAACACCTACCCCATTCCTCCTTCTATCCACACGATGGTAGAACAGTTTAAACCCTCCTCCAATACTCCTGGCCTTACTACCCTTCCATCTAGTCTCTTGCACACACAAAATGTCAACCTTCCTTCCCTCCATCATATCAGCTAATTCTCTACCTTTGCCAGTCATGCTGTCAACACTCAAAGTCCCTACCCTCACTTCTTTCTCTCCTCCTCCCTCTGGACATGCCTTCCTCCTCTTCTTCTTCTTCTCCTTTGGAACAGTAGTCCAATTTCCACCAGCACCCTGTGGGCTAACAGCACTGGTGGCAGTCGTTGTTAACCTTGGCCTTGACCAATCTGGTATGGAATTTTGTTTTGTTATCTGCATACTGATTTGCCAAAGTTTTACACTGGATGCCCTTCCTGATGTAACCCTCCCCATTTACCCGGCCTTGGCACCGGCATGAAGAAATACACTGGTTTGTGCATCCCTAGTGGCAAGGTTCCATTGTTTCCAATGAAAATATAATAATAAAATAAACATCTGGTGCAATTTAATTACAAACATGACTAATTAATAATTGGACTTCCGAACAGATTCCGGGTCCGAGTCTCCAGTGAGTATGCTGAGAGCGACAGAGGCAAAACTCCCAAAAACTGGAGGAAGAGACCTTGGGAGGAACCAAGTCAACAGTCCTTTGCGGATAAGTCTGGAAAACCTGGATTTAGGGCATCTGTCCTTGAAACATGTAAATGCACCCAAAATCCTTTACTTCCTTCCCTCAACCCGTTAGATTTACTCTTAATCTAAATCCTAAATTTATCAAAAGTGTAGGGTCTTTAGAGGAATGCAAGGCCAGTGATGCAAACCCCCCTTCTCACATCCCCCTCTCAACTGGGGGTCAGAATCCCTATAATCACTCAGCAGTAGCTTGTACAAAATTGAGGCTAAATTCTTGTTAGACTTCAGTCAGTTACAACGAAGCATGTGTAATTCAATACTATACTTAATTACTTTTTAAAGTACCTATACCTGTTTTCCATTGTAGATCATTTTAATGTCAAATATTCAAATATTCTGCTAACAAAATGATCACACAGTATGGAATTATGTACTATTTCAGGCTAGATGTCTTGACCTAGATTGGATTCATCCTTTTAATGTTCCCTCTGTAATTTTGTGCCAACATTGTCCTGATACTAACATTCCTGCTATAAATAACTGCTGTAACAAATTATGTAACTACAAAATAAAAAGTAGGTCTACTTCATAATTGCTATGAACATTTAGTAACAAGTATGTTAAAGCAAGCTGAAATATAAAAGGCTTTAACTTAAGCTATGTTAACAGTGTGAAACTTACTTCTCCTTGAGTACAGGATTTGCAATCTTTGTCCAGTATGGCCATTAGTCCAAACTGGCCCTGACCATGGGAAAACAACAGAGTGTGTTGATGTCACCAGTGTACAGTAATTTACCGTGTCAAGTCACAGTAATTTATGGCCCTTGCAGCAGCATGCCTCGGCGTGTCAGCGAGACAGACAGAGACAGGCATCGTGTGTGATGGACAGAACAAACAACATCAGCACGGTGGCTTAAGAGACCATGTTACTATAACAAACAAAATCATCTGGCTGTCAAATCACTGAGGATTGGAGTAATCTAATCATAAATTAGAGAAACAAACACTGGCCTAGACTTCATATTCTGAGAAACATATTGACATAAACTACAGGCCAAACATAAAGTAGAAATGTTTCAAAATGAACCTTAAAGGTCATGAGCTATTTGACTGGCAATACTATTTATACACAATTAATAATGCATGTTTTTTAGATTTAGAGGAACGCTCTAAATCAGGGGTCACCAACATGGTGCCCGTGGGCAACAGGATGCCCCCAAGGACCACATGAGTCACCTGCAGACCTGTTCTAAAAATAGCACAACTCACCAGGGTCTAAAATGTAATTTTATCTTGTTGCTATTCTTCTTACATTTACATCATTTAGCAGACGCTCTTATCCAGAGCGACTTCTACATCCTAATTACAGGGACAGTCCCCCTGGAGCAATTCAGGGTTAAGGGTCTTGCTCAGGGACCCAGTGGTGCTAGTGCCAGAGGTGGGATTCAAACCTGGGAGCTCTTGAGCCATAGGTCCATAGGCAAGTATCCTACCACTAGACCACCATGTGATGAAATGTTTGATAAGATTATTATAAAATTCTGCCCTTTGATTCCTCCTACCACTATTCTCTTTAGTGTTTTGTTTACAATATAAAAATCTGGGAAAAAAAAAGACTTGCTTTTACAAAAAATTACTTATTTTAAATTAAAATGATTAAAAAAAAAAGATTAAAAAAAATGCTTTTCTAAAATATTGATTTGCATTGATATTGATAGTAAACCTTTACACTGAGCAACCTTTAACAGATTTCTTACATTTTTCTTACATTTTATGTTCTGAAATTGATTTTTGATGTTTATGTGGTTTAACCAAAAATCATTTTAATTTCCGCCCAAGTAATATTTCCATGAACAATTCCTTACTCCTCTTTATTCCCTACTTTAAAACAGGCTGTGTTTTTATATGACCATCCATCCATTCATCTATATCAGCACATATAGGTTGGGGCCAAAAAAAAAACCCAGGATGAACCAGAATTTGCTTTGTATCTTTACAAACTTCTTATTATACCACTTGACAGTACCTGAATATAAGAATCAACAAATGCAACTTCAGTATGCACTACTGCTGCAGCTATTATAAAAAAAAATGTTGCAGTATGCAACATTCTGAAAATGTCCTTTTCTAACAAAATTAGTGCTAGGTTCAAATATTGGGCTGAAAAATACTTTTTGGGCTAATCAAAAGCAGCCCAACAGCAGCTGTACATCACCATGGAATACAGTCAAATAGGATGCAACTAATGCAAGATTAGTGTGTACTGTACCTCTGGATCTGATTGGAACACAGCAGGCCAGAGCCATGGTGATGAATGCAAAGTCCTCTGTGTTTATCCGCCTGCCTGCCAGTCTGCTCACTCCATACAAAAATCGTATCACGATATATTATATTCCTAACACAATACAATACATTCTAATACATATCCGCCCGTTCTCTCAGCCGACACATCTGTCCTTCAGCAGTTGGGATTCCACTCACACGCAAAAACACATAAACATGGTTTGTCGGATGCAGCTTATGGCCGCATATTCACAAACAGACACATCCACCCACACAAGATCATCTGCAACATCTGTAGGCCTAACGTCCAACCCTGTCTCTTCACATTCCGTCCAATGAGCTGATTTGAAATGGTACAGTCCAGCAGCACTTTGGCCTGTTCTTAATCCTTTCACAGACCAGTGAATGAGCTGACTGAATAAAAAAGGGGAGGGCAGCACTAATCCACTGTGCAAGACTACCCCATTTCATCTCTCTTTTACATATATATATATATATATACCATCCCACAAACCTGCTTTTTTAGATTTTGCTTATATACATGGTGGCCAGCAGTGGTGAAGGAGTTGGCCCCATGGTTGAAAGGTTGTGGGTTCAAATCCGAGACCAATTAAATTGGCAATTTGAACCTTCTTTATAGACAATATTTTGTTATCAGAATGACATGAATCTACTTTTTTCAAATATCTGTTTAAAATGAACAGCTGCATATGGTTCTAAGCAAGTTTTGAAGTAGGCCCTGGATTACAGTTATGATTGCAGTTAGCCTGATTGTTTCAGTGAAAAACTTTAGTTTAGTCTCAAGTGATGGACTACATTTAAGGTGAGGGGAAAATATTGATGCTTTTGCTTTAAATTGACAGCAGAGAAAACCACACAGTTACACCTTCATTTCTCCATTAACAGAACAACTCTACTTTCTAGCAATCTGTAAAATGAATGGTTATTTGTGTGTGAGCCCTCATGCTCTTGAGCCTGGAATAATGCCGTTCTCGTTCTTAATCCCCGTTAAGCTGGCCGCTCCTGTGCCCGTGACCTTGGCACGGGTGGCTCCTGCAGTAGGTGAGTGTTTAGCGTGGTCAGAGGCATCACATGGTGTTTCACTCTCACAGACATGTCTGACCGCTGCGGCTGGCAGCTTGTGGCTCTACACGCAGCCCATTATCCACACACATCTACAGGCCTGCAACTGGGACAGAGCCAAGATGGATTCTGTGAAAGGGGTGTTTCCTGGTCAAGCACAACTGAATGAGCACATGTGCATATAGACTGCTCGGGAGTCATTTGGAGAGTGCTAGCTAGAACAGTATGGACAAATTGGCTTTTAGAGACAAATATGCATATACACCTGTACAGTGCCAGGACATGAGATCCTTTTATAATTTATATCTCACCCTATCTTTCTAATGTTTGCGGAACTTTTCTTGTGAAATTAAGCTTAAGAAGTCCAAAGCAAATCCCCTCTAGCCGACACTTGGCAGCGGGGTGACCTCAGACTCACGTGCGGCTACTCTGGGACATCAAATTCCATTACCGTTTGTTTTCAATGGAGATTACAAAAGCAACTGAATGCAGCAATGAGTGCACATTAAGGCTGTATTCACTAATTAGAGTGGGTGATTGAATTAACTAGACTAAGACTAAGAAAGGGTTAGGCTAGTGGTAATATTCAGCCACAAGGTTCAAAATATGGCATTTATGCAATAAAAATGTTTTTATTTGAGGGGTCCATAATAAGCCCACTTTTATTTACTGCACAGTTAAAGTCCATTCTTTTCACCTCTCTACTTCTGTCAGTGTCTGTCCATCATCTCAAAATGCAATTTTAAGATGTTGCTGATGCTGATACAGTGATATGATTGAAATGTATTTTGCTTATAGAAAAAAAAAATTATGCTGCTCAGTGTTCATGACCTTAAGACAACCTCACATTATTTTCTCATAGAGATAGAGACCTGCTGTTTCCTTCCACCATCGTGGCTAGGCGTGGAGGAAGATTTCCATGGAAAAAAACACAGGCAGACGGAGAGTAGTCCAAGGGAATAAATCATTTAATCACAAGAGTGTGTGAGTGTGCGAAGAGGAAGGAAGTAAAATATGTCTGTTCCATCACAGACTGATGTAGCAGCTGACCCTCTAGGTCAGGGTCCTGCGTGTCACACTGGGTAGAGTTTTTAACCTCTGCCCTTTAGTTTGGGTATCTGGGTTCACTGGACAATGGCCAGTTGGAATAAGAATACTATGCTTATTAGTTTAACTTTACTTTGTACTGCCAACTACTTCACTATTTATTTACTTGGCATTATAATTGAAATGTTCCAAGGGAAAATGGAAATCACTGCCTTCAATCACCGAAAGGCAATGAAGAAAACATTAGATAATTAGACATCCAACACAGATGATCAGAAAATCTTTCAAATCAGATGAAAAAATGAAAAATGCATTTACAGAAGAAAAACTAAAATGCTGTCCCCTGGTGGAAGGCAGTGGACATGATGCTGTGTGGGTGCAAGGCAGTAAGGGACACTTACTGACACATCAGATTATATGATTATATGAAGACTCACAAAAATAATAATACACAATATAATGTATATTGGAACTGACCTCATAAGCTGGAAATTTTGCTCACTTTGCTAAATATGAGATACCATGAAAATGTAAAAAATATTATTGATAAATATTCTATATTTTATTTGGGCACACATATGATCACTTTGGCTCTTTCTATATAAGAAATAAAAGATTAATTGCTATAATTTCAGTGTCTGAATTCTGAAAGGATGCTGAGAGGCTGAGACAAGAGTGTAAGGCTGATAACCAGTGAGCTTGAGAGATGGAGGGGTGGACCCCAACAACTCATCATGCATTCCACTGCTGTTAGGACCCCTTTCCTCTGCAGACATGAAAAGCCAACAATAGGGCCCCTTGCTGAGAGCGATATCAACACTTTGATTGGCACATTTATGGATGTGGATTGTTATGGGGCCTCAATTTGCAGCACAGGATTTCTCATGCACCTCATAAACCTTCACACACATTTGTGCTCGGTGGCCACCTAGGTAAGGGTTGTTCATGGCACCAGTGAGTGTATGAATTTTCAATGTATCATTTAATTGTTTTTTAATAATAGTGGCCTTTGCAACTGTGAAAGCTTCAACATGCAAATGAGACCACTTTCAACAACACATTATATAATCCCAATTTACAGAGCCCATATTAAAGAGCCCTTCTTTTGCATTTTAACTACTTTTTAATGACTAATTTTTATATAAACATTTTCATACCTGCTTTAATATTTTGGATTTTTGGTTCTTTTTTAACTGGCTGCCCTGTTTTTGTTCTAGTATAGTTAGTTCTGGAATAGACCCCAGGATCGGAAGGTAATTTAAAAAGCCTGAACAAGGCAGAATGTTTTTTGGAAATTATTTTTATGGAAAGTGTTGATTTTTGTGACATCCCAATGTCCAAACCAGGTTTTTTTGCATCTTAATTTCCTATTTTTTAAAAAGAAGTCTGAATGTATGGAATAAATAATGATTCATATATTATTATTCCATTAATACATGTGTTTAGTGCACAGCTTAATATACTTTGCAACTTAATTTCTGTCTATTTTATTAAGTGCATAGTCTCATCCTTTGTATAATTTTAAATTGTGGAGCATAAGTGATTTGGTAAGACCTTAAAAGTGCTCTGTTTTCACATTAAAATCTTTCATCTCTGAAATGTGACATTTAATTTGATACAAGCCAATTACAAGCGGCAGGTTCCTCTGTCACAATCAGAATGCAGCTTAAAGATGTT
Source organism: Hepsetus odoe (assembly GCA_017165825.1). Taxonomy (NCBI): domain Eukaryota; kingdom Metazoa; phylum Chordata; class Actinopteri; order Characiformes; family Hepsetidae; genus Hepsetus; species Hepsetus odoe. Next base: position 4,288,882 of record CM029391.1, read on the forward strand.
GCTGATGCTGACACAGTGATATGATTGACATTTATTTTGCATTCAGAAAAAAAAAATTATGCTCTTTTTTATTACTGCTCAGTGTTGATGACCTTAAGGAAACCTCCCATTATAGCCTATTAGAGAAAGAGACCTGCTATTTCCTTCCATGGCAAGGCGTGGATGAATATTTCCATGGAAAAAATGCAGGCTGGCAGAGGAGTCCACAGGAATACTTCACTTTTTATCCTTTCTGTGCGTGTGTTAAAGTATGTGTGTGTGTGTGTGTGTGTGCCAAGAGGAAAGAAGTTCCAGGTTTTTAAAACAACTTATGCAATTCTATGTAGTTCCTTTGCTTTTTATATCATGCTGGTGTAAAGGATGACTTTATTTTAAAATATATGATTTGAATGAAAAGTTACCAATTTTGTTTTGTTAGTGATTGACTTAAACAGAAAAAGGTCAAAAAGCTGACTCTCACTTTATACACAATATGTTTGTTTGGGAAGCATAGTAATATTTTTTCCACAAAAAACATAAGCAAAAGAAATCCTAAAGATTGTGTTATTATAAATTGATTTTTTGGGGAATTAATAATGCAAGCACAATATTTCATAGTACCAGCACATATGATACCAAATCCTCAACATATATAATGCCATTACGATGCCATTATGCAGCACTAGAGTGAGAAAGGGCTAGGAAAATGAGTGTAGAGTTGTCCTTTTGTAAAGATGATCTCCTTGGCATGTGCCTTTTGACCTGGCAAGTATAGTTCCTTTTCTGGACGAGTCACTGGAAGGGGGTTTATTAAAAAGTAGACTCTCTCAAAGAAAACTCCATAAATTAATATAACTGAAGGTGATGTCAGTGCCATCTCACAGCAAATCCTCATGCAAACACACACCCACACACCAGCACCCATCAGCCAAGTACGTATAGCTCAGCGTCATTCTGAGGTTGCCAAAGCCCCTGTCCTACAGGCCTCAAAATCCAGCCTATGCTCAATCTACAAATGCATTCTTTCATAGCTTTTGAACCAAGCGAAATTCATTCCCATTTTCTTAACACATGCTACACTGCACAGCTATCACCACTAGTGAGGTTGTAAATGCCTATGCCTCATAAATTGCCACTATACTAAGATTAGGTCCACTGTAAAAAACAAAAATAAAAATGAAAAACAAATATGCATTAACATTACTCTACATAATTTTTTGGGGCTCCAGCACAGTGAAATAAATCACTGAAACACTGGTCCAGAAAATAAGTAAAAATAGATGGCATTGACAAACTGTGTAACCTAACCATAGCACTTTTTTAGTATATCCCCCCATTTCAGTGTGCCACAAGTAACTGGACACCTTACTGTAATCTTTTTTGCCTAGCTGTGAAGCAGTATATTATCTGTTAATATATGAAAGAGCTAACAAAAAGGTCTTGGGCTGATTTAATGTGTGGCATTTGCAACTTGGAATCAATATGATGCTCAAAGAATAGCTGCTGCCATAAAAGCAGGTACTATGAGACTGAAAAACTGGAATTAATCCGTAGTCAAAACACACCCGCATGAGGCAGTATAAATGTGCAATAAGACAAATGTTTGGCAAGCTCTGGAAACATATAATCCTGTAAATAGGATCATTTGTATTTATGTGTATGATGCACACCTATATACAGTCTCCAGAACATACATACAATTCAATCACCTGACTGGAAGAGCAGCCAGAGAATAACAGAAATAAGGAAGGCAGAAACAGATGGTCAATGGCAGCAAGGATCTTTGTTTTCTGTGTTTGAATTGGCAAAGTGAGGGAACATCCATTTAGCACAACTGTATAGTCGGCAGTGCATTTGGACAGGCCACAGAGAATATGCATTTTTCAGCACACCTGTTGTGTACCTCCAGCTTCAGAAATAGGATCCTTAGTGTGATACCGTAGAAGAACGTATGGCTCTTTGACACTTTGAACTTTTTAAAGGTCAAAGAACCTCCACATAAAAACCTGTTAAAAATGAGTTAAATTGTGAAGGTAAATATGTGAAGGTTTCATGAACCAAATTTTTAACAAATCTATCAAACCCGGTTATTTAGATCAGCGAACAGTCAATAGCATCACTCAAAGAATCCTTTGTAGCACTTACTCAAAAACCAGTCGGTGCTTCTGTGATACATCCTAACTAGCACTTCACACTCTGACACACACACACACACACACACACACACACACACACACACACACATACACACACACACACACACAAATAGATTAGCTTAATAATGTGGAGGTCCCCCTCAGAAAGCCAAAACAGATCTGATCTTGAGATATAAAATGCATATGTCACTGGCAGCAGTTTGGGGCCCTCATGAAACAAACTAGTTTGAAGTCTGGAGCAGGCCTCTTGGTCATCTCACTCAAGTCCTGAACATTTTGTGAGAGGCAGGGCACATTATCAATAATGTCAATAAAAAATATATCAGTGATGAATATCATTGCTATGAAGGGGTGCACTTGATCTGCAACAATGTTTAATTGGGTGGTATAGATCAAAATAATGAAAGACCCATGGTTTCCATGCAGAGCACTGCCCAGAGCATCGCATTGTCTCTGTCAGCTTGCCTCTTACTTATAGTGCACCATATATAATAACCCTTCATAAACTTACAGATCAGACCAGGACAGGTTAGACTCACCAATTCATAATGCATTTTTTTTGGAAGAATACTTAAATGTTGTTTCAAGTATCTTGATTTGAAAAATGAAAACTGGTTTTGTTTCTGTCAGCCAAGTCACGTTGGGTTACTTTGACTAAAAATGAGTGATACATGAGTAAATAAAGAAACTAAACAGAAAGAGACAGACAGAAGAAAACTGAGAGATTCTCTATCATGTGTGTGAGTGTGAGTGTGAGTGTTTAAGCATGCCACTGCAGCGGGGTGGGGTGCAGCCTCGACGTGCAGCAGCACTGCGGAACCCATGGGGCGGACAGAAATCTTCCCTGTGTGTGTGTTTGTGCCTATGCGTTTATGTGTGTGTGTGTGTTTGAGTGTGAGTGTGCTTCTATATATGAGAGAGATTATAAGCAGGAGAGAAAACGGACATATGAATTGAGAGAGACACAGAGAGAGAGAGAGAGAGAGAGAGAGAAAGAGAGCGCGAGAGAGAGCGTGAGAGCGAGAGAGCGATCCTCACGTTCACTATCTCTACTCACCATTATCACAATTCAGAACGTCAGCACTGTCTCATCAGAGCAGCAACTGGGCATGTGTGTGTGTGTGTGTGGCATTTTGTGTCAGGCTTGTTGGCTAATGGTACAAGAAAGCCATCGCCCATGTTATTTTTAACTCTCTGTCTCCATGGAAACCAGCACATATGCTGGGAGCGGTGCACCCTGCTGAGTGTGTGCGCGCGCGCGTGTGTGTGTGTGTCGATGCAGCAGCTCATCTCCTGCTTCATTTGAGGAAAACACACACTACTCACAGCACCAAACGTGCCTGCCGCAGTGTGTATGTGTGTGTGCACATGAGTGTGTCTGTGTGTATTTATCGAGGTCAGCCTGGCACAAAGGATCATAGCTTATTAGCCACACAGGACACACGTCACGATAATATGTTTGCTACTTTAGGACAATTCAAATGAAAATTCAAGCAAAATATTAGTCATAGCATCAACACCCTCCAAGTTAAGCATTCTGATGAGGCTCCCCCGGATCAAGAAACCAGTAAAATCCTCATAATGCAAAGAAAAAATTCTTCCACCTCTTACTGTCACAGTGACAGAGTCCCTGGCACACACACACACACACACACACAATCATACACACACACACACACACACACACACACACACACACACACACACACACACACACACACACACACACACACACACACAAATAAATTGCAGGAAATAAATGTCAAGTTTGAGTTTCAGAGAATATGTTAACTTTTAATTAAAAGTTATTTTTATTAGTTAACTTTTTAACGTGAAATAATAAAAACTTTTTAACTTTTAACTAAAACAAATCTACAAAACATTAACTTGACCAGGCTGACCAACTTTAACATACTGAGATATTAAATGAGCAATCAAGCAATTATTTTGATAATTAATCAAAGACATCAATAGACAGGCTTCTCTGTAAACCAGAAAAATGGACCCATAGCAATAGCTGGTGAGTGTAATAACTCATATATTAGATGTGATCCCATGTGGAATCAAAGCATCAGCCAATCCTAAACATATCCTTAACTGCCCTGAATATGAAAATAGATATATAGTACTTACCTGCATGATGACATCGCAAAAAAGATGCACACATTCAAGTGAGAAAATCAGGAACACAGGCAACCGCATGGAGAGAAAACAAGAGAAAAAGAGTAATTAGTGAATTAATAAGGAAGCGCCACCCAAAACTAGCCCCCAAAGACCCTCATTAAAATAATATCAGATCCCCTATCTGCTCTAGTAGAAGTTCTTGATGAACCAAAAAAAAACAATCTTTGTCCACCTCTGTATGTAATTCCATAGCCTTTAGTTAAAAATGTAAAATAAATAAATAAATAAATTTAAATAAATTTTGATTTCAGGATGGACAATGCATGACGATGGCTAATAAACCCATTTTATACAGTAGGTACTTCCAATAAAGTGGCCAGGTATAGTATCAAACAAGCATATATGAGGCATCTGCTGCTTCAGTGCGGAATGTCTCTAAAAATGCCTTTCTGTGACATTTCATCCTTGCACACATTTCCTTTTTCCCTGTTATTTATATCTGGTGCCTCCACCTTGAAGACAGCTATGAGGATTTCTGTCTACTGTGTCAGACTGTGTTCTCCATAGGCAGAGGCAGTATTTTAGTAAGTAAAGAGTAGATTCCTCCTCATTCAGACAGCCATTCATTGACTTCTACATTCAGAGGTTACTATGGAAACAGCTTAAAGATAAGGTTGTTTTGCAATAAGCAGAGTCTTCCGCTGTGATGACTGATCTTACTTTTTAATTCCACCCAGAAAAACTAAAGGGCCTTCTGCCCCAGTTGAGTCACACATGAATTCGCCACTCCAAATTCATTCACTGCCATGGCAGGGACTCACACAAACACAGACACTCACACACATACTCCCCCTCCCGAAGCTCCTAACCACCTCTCTCTCATTTACCAAACCCTAATGGTACGATGTAGTGCAGAGAGGCTGGAGGCGGCAGCCAATAGTGTAGCAGCGCGTGCGTCTCTGTGACAATGGCAGGCAGTTTTATGTGAGCAGCTAGACCCTCCTGCAGAATGTAGGTCACAAGCAAAGAAGAAACATCTCCCAACACCAACAAAAATTGACCCACTGCACAAACATACACTGCTGTATGTTGCTAAAATAAAATGCTCAGAAATCTCAGTGCACTGCAATCAAAAAGGAGCCAATGGCATTTTTTGACTTACCAACTGAAAATACATTGACAGTAATTACAACTGCCTTTTGTGTTAAGATAAAAAAATAGCACTGCCTAGGTTCTGCTTGAAATGTGTGGCTATTAAATTAGCATCATGCAATAATTTTTTTGAGGGAAATTTTGCATCAAATGAGAGATCCAACAAATGAAATAAAAATACAGTATTTTATGTATGGATATCAATGTTTCATATTGCAGCAGTATAGTGGCTGCACAGAGTGGATCACACACAAAAGTGCTGCTGGTGTTTTTAAACACCTCGATGTCAATGCTGGGCTGAAAGTAGTCCAACACCCAAAAATATCCAACACTGTCTTGTTTCCAGTAACCACTGGTAAAAGACTAGAAGAGGACCAATACAGATAATGCAGCATCAAATGATCAATCATAAATATCTGTGCATCTCCAAACCAGAAGATTAGACATTGTCGTGCATCTGCATTACATTTAAAATATCAAAAATAGTACAATACATACACATAATATGAATAAAAAATAAGTAATATCATGTCAGTGTGTTTGCATCACAAAAATGCTTCTCAAATCAGTTCTGAATTATTTTGTTAATTTACTTAGTAAGTAGTTATCATTCAGTGACAGCTGATCAATGCTTCATTACAGTAATTAATTCTAAATCAAGTGTGCAGATGATAGAAAGTAATACTTGAGTTTGAGAGGCTGTATGCCAAAACTTTTTCTTCCTAACATATATTAAAAAAAAACAAAAAAAACAAAACAAAAAAACCATATATATATATATATATATCTTCATTATATATATATATATATATATATATATATATATATATATATATAATGAGCCAGATTTATTTTTGAGGAATAGTTCTCCAGACTTCCATAAGCACAATGTTTTTGACTCTCATTTTTAGTCCAGTCCCTGTACCTGTTTCAGAAGTTTTTTTGTTTTTTATGTCACACAGTGACTTACATATGAATCATTCAGGCAGAACAAAACCATCCAACCATCTAAGGCAAGAAGCAGAGCAGAATCATGTACAGATGATTACAGATGTCCAAACCAGTGATTACTATACTGGTGATGCTGAACGCTGAGCAGTTGGTAAAGCAGTCTCTTAAATGGGACAATATACAACATTTACAATATCTCATTAAACAATCTGGTTGGAGACTGGCTGTCCAGCCACTTGTACAATTCACCGTACACCTTATCTTTAGGCTTCGCCACCAGTTTCTTTGCCTTTTTTTCTAAATCTCTCTGAATATCCCACTTTCTCATTACAAGTCTCTTCCACTGTATACATTCCTGAACTTCTGGGTTCCACCACCAGGTTTCCCTATCCTCCTGTCCAGATGTCACACCAAGTACCGTTCTAGCTGTCTCCCTTATCACTTCTGTAGTAACTGCCCAGCAATCTGGTAACTCTTCACTACCCCCCACCCCACGCCCATTAACTCCTGACTAAACCATGCAGTCTTCCTTCTTCAATCTCCACCATCTGATCTGCGACTCCGACACTGTATTTCTTTTCTTGACCTCCAAGGTCATCCTACAGATCCCTGTCACTACTTTGCAGTCTCCAGTCTCCTTCAGACTGACCAGTCCTCAACTTATATGTCACCCTGTGCTCCTCCCTCTTCTAAAGATATGTATTCACTACACCCATTTCCATCCTTTTCACAAAATCTACAACCCTCTGACATTCTGCATTCCTCTCCTTCACACCATACCAACCCATCACCTCCTCATCACCTCTATTCCCTTCATTAACATGTCCATTAAAGTCTGCACAAATCACTACACTCTCTCCGGTGGGTATACTCTCTATCACTTCATCTAACTCACTCCAGGATTCTTTTTTCTCCTCCATCTCACAGCCTACTTGCAGGGCATAAGCACTAACAACATTCATTATCACACCTCCAATTTCCAGCATAATACTCATCACTCTATCTGACACTGTCTTCACCTCCAAAACATTCTCTTCTTTCAGAATAACACCTCCCCCTTTTCTCTTTGCAACCACATCATGGTTAAAACAGTTTAAGCCCACCTCCAATACTAATATTCTAGTCTCTTGCATACACAAAATATCAACCTTACCTCTGTTTATCATATCTGCTAGCTCTCTCCAATCACCAGCTATAGTATCAACAGACAAAGTTCCTACCCTCTCTTCCACTCTCCTACCCTTCCATTTCTCTTCCTGCTTCCGGACATATTGTCCATGGCTTGTGCACCCCTAAAGTAAATTTTTTGGGAGATAAATAAAATTATTATTCACATGATAGGGGTACCTTTGTTACCAAGCAGTTTGTGCCAACCTCTTTAGTTTTTGTTTTGAAAGAACTAAAACTAAAGAACTAAAGAACTAAGGAAAACTAATTAGCTTTCATTATGGAAATGTGCATGTGTATACAGTTCTCTAATAAGATATACAGTTCTCTTCCATATGGTTTCAGTAGAAGAAAGCAGAACATTCCAATCCAATTATGTGAGATTTGAATTTTTGTTTGGGCACTAGTGCTCAGTATGCATGGCTTTATCCATCCATCCATTTTCTGCCACTTGTCCCAAACGGGGTCGCGGGGGAGTGCTGGTGTGCTGGCGAGGACGGGGGACGCACCCTGGACAGGTCGCCAGCCCATCGCAGGGAGGAGCGGGACGGCACCTTGCTCAAGGGCACCTCAGGGGAACCCACCAGGAAGGGGTTCGAACCCCCGAGCCGCCGACCATGTGGCCAACGCCCTACCCACTAGGCCACTGCTGCCCCACATGGCTTTATCAACATTATTAATTCAAACTCAAACATCATCTGGTGTAATATATTTGAAAATGATAATAAAATTTAATATGGACAACATATCCATATTCAACAACAACAACACTGCACAATGCAAAAAATGTTTGGAGGGAACAAAAGAAGGCACACACCATTGGCTCCTATTCTTGTAGTGCCACAATAACTGGCCAGGGTGGGTGTATTCTGTGATGGATATTTCTATACTGGTCCTGAGGGGCACATTTCGCTTTCAACAGAGCTGAAGAGGGAAAGCCTGCGCATGTCACACCAAGGGCTGCCAGCCAATACAAACACTCCATGCAGAATTGCTTGTGTGTGTATGTGTGTGTGTGTGTGTGTGCGCACTCGTGTCTTCTACCTCCCCAAGCTACCACTGCCATCACACAGTGACCTATATATCCTCGCTGTCTGCCACGCTGCCATGCTTAGTTACTCCAGTGCAGCTCACAAGTCTTAATAATGCACTAACCTCACCAGCACCCAGCCACTGTACTGCAAATGGCAAAATACTTACAAACCAGGTTCAATTACATTGAAATAAAGTGTTTGTGTGGTCCAAACTAGTCCACAATAAACATCTATTGATATCAGAAGAGTAGATTTTTGATTATGACTAAAATTACAATCAAAATTAGAAAGATGATCAATTCTCAAACCTGGTACTGGTTGGTATGAATAGATCTTAAATAAGTAAAGTATTACTTGCCTAAGTAGGCTGTTGCTAGTCTCAGGAGATGGTAATGTTTTAAATAAATTGAATCCATAACACATCTGGCCTTAAATGGTGATCAAATATTAAATCTCAATTAAAAATATTCCAGCATCAATGTTTGACAGATATGTATGTTCTTTAGGATTGCTAATGATTCTTACATTTTTAAAAATGATTATTTTCCCAACTAGGTTAGCTGTCGTTTGTCAGTGATTCAATTTGTCTGTCAGTGAATCGCTGTTTAACTAAACCATTAAAGAATCGGAGCCTAACTAAAAAAACATCAATTGATAACAATTTAAGCCTTGCTCCATTTATTACATTTTTAGCCAAAAACAAATATGTGAGAATAGCTTATCATTTCTTGGACATGCTGTCCCTCACTGCGCATTTAGGTGCAAAACTATGATGGATGAAGGCTAACTGAATCATCTGTTTCTAAATTTTTCTGCAAGATTTACACGTCATCTTGTTTCTTAGTGTTGCACAACTCCTCCTTTGCAGGCATGTAGTCATCTCATCCTTCTGTTCATCTCTCTCTCTGTATGTCTCATCAATGAAGCCCTGTTTTCATACAGCTACATTAGATATGTATTAACCTTTAAACATAAAAGCCATAAAGCTACAGAAGCATTCATAAAGGCTTTTTTCCAGCCAGCAGAGATAAGAAAGCAGAGCGTGCAATGAAAGAGATGGCCAAGCCTAAACATAAGGTGTTTGGCAAATTGTATGTAAGAGTGAACAGTTAAGAGGGAGAAACAGGTAAAAAGGTTAGACGGACAGAGAGACAGTACTGAGAAAGATGTGCAGCAGGATAGGGCAATAAAAGGATAGAAACTGAAACATACTCACAAGTGAGCATATGGAAGGAATACTTTGAGGGGCTGATGAATGAAGAGAATGAGAGAGAGAATATTGGATGATGTGAGGATAGTGAACCAGGAAGTGCAGCAGATTAGCAAGGTGGAAGTAAGGGCAGCTATGAAGAGGATGAAGAATGGAAAGGCTGTTGTTCCAGATGACATATCTGAGGAAGCATGGAGGTGTTTAGGAGGGGTGGCAGTGGAGTTTCTTTCCAGATTTTTTAACTCAATGTTGGAAACTGAGAAGATGTCTGAGGAGTGGAGAAGAAGTTTACTGTGGAAATTATAGAGGATAATTAATTAAAATTATAGAGACGTTGATCTGCATAGCATGAATTATGGGAAAGAGTAGTGGAAGCTGAAGCTTAAAAGAGGTAATGATTGGTTTGCAGCAGTATGGTTTCATACTGAGTAAGAGCTCTACTCATGCAAAGTTTGACAGATGAGATTAGGAAGGAGTCCCTGTGGACTGTTATCTGCAGATGACATAGTGATCTGTGTCAAGAGTAAGGAGCATTGTCAGGAGACCCTGGACAGACAAACAGATACTAGGAAGAATAAAAGGGAAGATTTACAGGGCAGTGGAAAGACCAACCATGTTACATGAAAAGACAGTCGGTGGAGCTGGAGGTATCATGGTTAAAAATGCTGACAATTACACAGGAAGTGACAAGGATAGACAGAATCACTTTAGTTTAGTAGATAGTTTACTTTATTAGAGTGACAGCTCAAGTTGGATGATTTGGAGACAGAGATGTGAGACTTAGTTGGAGGAGAGACAATGATTATATTAGGAGAAGGAGGTTGAGGATGGAGCTGACAAGCTAGAATAGAAGTGGAAGGACAAAGAGGAGGTTTATGGATGTGATGAGAAAAGGCATGCAGGAGGTCGGTGTGAAAGAGGAAGTTGTAGGGGACCAGATAAAATGAAGATGCATGATCCACTTTGGGGACCCCTAACAGGAGCAGCCGAAAAAAGAAGAAGAGGAAACGTTTTTGCAGGTATATGTTACTTGTCATGAAAGGACTATCAAGGTTACACAATTACTCACAAAAATTGGCTTAGTAAAGTATGAAATGTTTAAAGGAGCAGCCAGCAATTTCTGAATGACTTTTTAAAAGAGGGTTAGCAGAGTTCTAAGAATTTGAAAAAGTATGTCTGCTGCTGTAATGTGGTTTTAATGACACACTGTGGTATAAACCCCAATCCTAACAAAGGTGGGGCACGGGGAGCATTATTCTCCAGAAGAGCTGTATGTGTAAACCCAAATGTCTACATCAACTGGAGCATGCATAATTGAAACAGGTCATTTTCCAGAGCTTTCAGAGTGAGCAAGTGGATGTGTTGTTGGTGTCACCCTTACCTAGATCAGAATCTCTAGGAAAAAGGTCATCCATCATGTTATAAAACAACTCCAGACTTGTTTTTTCTGCATATTGCTAAGAGTACATATGTGAAAATGACTATTTAGTGACAAAATTGAGCATCTGCTTAATGGCTTTGATTATAAGGTGCTCTGTTCTTCTCTAAGTACAGGCAAAGACATTAAAATTACTGTTTGTGGCATATAAACACTCCTTACAGATGTGGCAGACAGGAAGTAAGCTCAAAAAAATTTGGAGTATTCCTTGAACATATGCAGCTGTATTCAAAAGTTTGGGCAGTCTGATTGAATTGCTTTAAGCGTTCATTTTACTCAGTTGGATATAAGTTAAATTTCATCACAGTGAATTTAATATATTAGAGAAAAATTCTTTTTGGTATGTTTTCTTTCAAAAATGAAAAGAGAAAATAGGACAAATTGGACACTTGACCTTGCAGAAAAATGTAAAAATATTAAAGTGTATTCCCTCTTGAGAATGTGCACTTCCATTTATTAAGAAAAGGAATGATGCTTGTTAACCAAGGGTGCTACATATTGCCAGATACTTGAGAAAAGCGAAGAAACTCATGCTTCTTTCTGTAGAAGGTCTCTCAAAGGACACAAAGATAGCGTATTACAAACAGTAACACAGTGAGCATTTATTTAGTGGCTAATACATTCCTCAAAATTCTGAAAAGCAGCATTTTTTTGCAGGGAAATTCAGTCGCACATTTAATCCACCATGTGATAAACATTTTGTCCTAACCAATGGAGAATTTGAAGGGATTTCCACCAAAACTCCAGGCCGGCTGCCAGGCTGCCCCGCTGTCCTACAAGGTTTAAACAGCATGCCTGTATATGTCAATTCCATTCCGAACATGATTCAGGATCCGGTCCATGACTTGTGGGGAACTGAACATCATTGTGAAATACTGCATGGTCTGCTTTAGGCACAGAGCAGAGTCTGAGAGCTTTTGCTGGGGGTACCACACCAATGGTATTGTACTGGTGTGATGTATTGAGTGATGGAGCAGTATTGTATTCAAAACAGCTTCCCCTAAGCCATTTTTCATCAGCACCTGAAAAAATGAACAGCCAGATGAATGGCCTGGAATACAGAATAAGGAAAGAACCACAAACCTGTGAGTGTAAAGGAGTCTGCTTATGTTACCCTAACACCTTGAAGGAGTCATATTCTACAGTTCATTTTATTTTACACTGTCCCTATTGTTCACATATGGGCCATGTGTGGTGTTATGTAACAAAATGAGAACATTTTCCAACTTCCCTTTCATTAATTAAACAGCCTGAGATTTTAAAAACTACAACCACTCTGTCTTGAGGGCAGACAGTTTGCTGAACAGAATTCATCCATCCATGTTTTATCATGGAACCATAATCTGAAATAAGGCAAATTAGCCAATTACCTGTTTAACCATGTCACAATGACGATCCATGTAAGTACATTCAAGTGCTGACCATGCTGTACAGAGTATGGAGGTGGCCTGTAGTAAATCTGCTTGTGTGGATGAGGGAGGAGCAATGTGGGTTTGTTTTCTTCTTCTCTGCATGTTCTACACCATTATATTTTGCAGTCCCAGAGCCAGGCTAAAACCACAGCTGTAAATACTGTAGGAGGAGCTGCTGGATATAAGGTTAGACGGTGAAAGAGTAGACAGATGTGTGAGCAGAAGGGAAAGAGTTGAGAAGGCAGAAATTTAACTGACAGCTTCATGTCTTTTCCCACTGATTTTTGAATAGGCAATATATTCAATTCAGTCTGTAACATATCAAGTGAACAGAACATACAATCATGTGAAAAAATTAGGTTAGGTTAAACCTTATGAAAGCCTGTGTGTTTTTGTCACATTCTTGGACTGGGACATTCAAGTAATATAACTAAACAATTAAAACTGAAGAAAAGACTTTTCAAAATCTTCTGTAAAATGTAATTCTGGTGAGGAGTAAATTAGGACACCCCCACTAAAATGGCTCAAATCACACACAGGTGTAGCACATCGGGTGCACATTATTAGAACATCGTTACTCAGCATTTTAAAGGAGGTTTGCCCTATTTAAACCTCAGACAGTTTAGTTTAGTGTGCTCCTGACTGTTGAGGTGAGAGTGAACACCATGGTGAGATCAAAAGAGCTGTTTGAGGCCTTCAGAAAGAAGATTGTAGCAGTGTATAAGTCTGGTAAGGGTTTTATAAAGATCTCAAAAGAATTTGCTATTAGCCATTCCACTGTCTGGAAAACAGTCTACAAGTGGAAGACCTCCAGAACAACTGCCAACATGCCCAGGTCTGGCTGTCCAAGCATCTTCACCCTGAGAGCAAACTGCAAGATGCTGAAAGAAGTCTCTCAAGAGGAGAAACATCAAGGGTGGCGGTGGTCTAGTCGTAGGGTACTTGCCTGCGGACCTATGGCTCAAGAGGTTCCAGGTTTGAATCCCACCTCTGGCACTGCCACCATTGGGTCCCTGAGCAAGAGCCTTAACCCTGAGTTGCTCCAGGGGGAGTCTGTACAGTTGCTCTGTAATTAGGACATGGAAGTCACTCTGGATAAGAGCATCTTCTAAAAGCTGTAAGTGTAAATGTAAGGCCAGACTGATGTTTGCCAGAGAGAACATAGACAAAGACCAGGACTTCTGCAATAATGTTCTTTTGACAGATGAGTCTAAAATTAAATTATTTGGACACTAGAACAGAGGACATGTCTGGCGTAAACCAAATGCAGCATTCCAGGAAAAGAACCTCATACTAACTGTGAAGCATGGCGGTGGAAGTGTCATGGCTTGGGGATGATTTGCTGAAGCAGGACCTGGCCAGCTCACCATCATAGAATCCACCATGAATTCTACTGTGTATCAGAAGGTGCTTGAGGAACATGTGAGTCTATAAGAACATTAAAGCTGAAGCAGAACTGGACCCTGTAACCTATGATCCAAAACATACAGAGATGGAGAATCCTGGAGTGGGCGAGTCAAAGCCCAGATTTATTCTCAACAAGCCACTAAAGACTATAAACGGTCATGTCTTCACTCAAAGAAATTGAAGCCTTTGAGTTCCTTTTTTGAGAATATTTGGTCTTCAGTTTAGAAACACCGTATATCCATAAATACCATAAATGCATTAATGGGCACCAGTGACACATAATTACCACAGTATCCCTAAAGGAACATTGATATCAACATCAATACAAAATCTTTGATTTTGAAGATTTGATACAGGTGGATTACATTAGAACAACTAGGAGGTGAAAGTGATGAAAATGTGTTAATATTTGTGAAATTCATGGTCAGGTTCATAATTTATTGATTTATGAGAAACATTAAAAGTGAAAAAAGTGAAAGTGACAACCTTTGTCATTGCAAGGTCAAAGCACAGCACACAGTGAACTAAAATGAAATTGGACCTCTGCATTTAACCCATGCAGCACCTATTGAAAGCGCCCAGGGAGCAGTGACAGGGACAGTACCTTGCTCAAGGGTACCTCAGGGCAACATACTGGTGAGGGAATCAAACTCACAATCTTCCAATGCAGGGGCAACTCCCTAACCACTAGGCCACTGCATTGGAAGATTGTGGCAAATTAGGTGGCAAAGGACACATTCTAACAGGAAACAAATATAAATATATAATTTTTCTTTATTAAGTTAAACACAATGATACTTAAAAGTATAAAGTAAGGTTCTTTTTTTGTCCCTAATTTTTATTCATGCTGTTCAGTTCCAGCTAATTAGGAATTCACTACTCATACACTGCCACCAACACTGTGGGGATGAAGGTCAGCACATTCTTCCTCCCTTTCCACCAAATATTTCCAATCTACTGATAAAGCAATAACATAGAAATGCTCAACATACTTGGAGGAGAACACTGATGATTCATTCTGAAAGTGAAAGTAACTGCCCTTGTCATTGTGAAACGCAGCACAACAAAATTTAACCTATGCATTTCACCCATACACACAACAAACGCAGCAGGAGACAGCTATTGAAAGCGCCCGGGGAGCAGTGACAGGGACAGTACCTTGCTCAAGGGTACCTCAGGGCAACGTATTGATGAGGGAATCGAACCCACAATCTTCCGATCCTAATCCCTAACCACTAGGCCACCACTGCCCCAGCGTGCTGTTATAATTAGCTCTGTTTATTAAGTGATGGGCTAGAAGGACTACTGGTTACTGCCATTGTGAATACACAGCACAGGACACAGTGAACCACACAAAAAACCTTGCTCTGCATTTAACCCATACAAAACATCCAGCATGCATCCATAGCCTGGGGGAACAGTGTTGGGGATGGTATCTTGCTCAAGGGTATCTCAGAGCAACCTACTGGTCTGGGACTCAAACCCATGAGCTTCAAATTATTGGGCCTTAAATTAAATTAAATAATTTTTCAGATTTACCCCTATTTACTACGTTTTATCTAGAGTGAATAAAGCATACAGGGGCAGTGGTGGCCTAGTGGTTAGGGCGTTGGCCACATGATCGGAGGATTGGGGGTTCGAACCCCTTCCCAGTAGGTTGCCCTGAGGTACCCTTGAGCAAGGTCCCGTCCCCATCACTGCTCCCCGGGCGCTTTCAATAGCAGCCCACTGCTGCACATGTGTGTATGGGTGAAATGCAGAGAGTGAATTTCCCATTCATGGGGTTATTATTATTATGGAATAAAGTGTCCATCTTTTTGTTGTAAACACT
Organism: Hepsetus odoe; assembly: GCA_017165825.1. NCBI lineage: Eukaryota > Metazoa > Chordata > Actinopteri > Characiformes > Hepsetidae > Hepsetus > Hepsetus odoe. Next base: position 4,304,743 of record CM029391.1, read on the forward strand.
ACACCCTGGTTAAATAATTTTTTCCTCAGTATTACTCTATTTTATATTAGACCACTTGATCCCTTTGTTGATGTCAACAACTAAAATACTTTTTGATAAATTCCCCTGCCTGAATAGAAAACCAATTGCTTAGTTTCAGAGAACTTAACTTCACTTGTTCACAACATTCTTTTTCAGTTCATAATTCAATAAATACAGAAAGTTCACTATTCAGATCAGGGCATTATTTTATACCTTTAATTTATACATGTACTATCTCCACCATGGGACATTAGATCTGCTTCATTAGTAACTGGTTTTAAGTCATTATTTTTTTGCATTTATATGTATATACTTTTGCTATTCATTTTAACCATGTTTATTTTGCTGTCTGCAAACATTCCAGATACAAAATGTCACATTGCCATGTACTCGGTAATAAAAACTCTCAAATGTTTTGTCTGCTCAACATCTTTACACGTCTGAAAGCAGACAGAAAGTGGGAAAGACGGCAGGCAGTTTTTGGCAGTAGAAGTTGGCTGTGGTTGAGGGTATGCAGATAATCTGGTCAGGATTCCACTGGCTGCCTAGAAATGTTTGAGAGGGCCATGGATATAAACATGGATTTAAAAGCAGGCAGGGATTGCATGTTGAGCATAATCCTCATCCAGGAGATTTAAAGAGAGAGGGGGGGGTACTCCTTCTTTTTAACCATGTGTTTATTTTTGGACTGCCCTGAGTGTTCGCATGGAAATATTTACTTTACTGAAAGGTTCCTTGGATAAGCCTAGCTAGTCATTTGCCATATTTGTTTGCATCAGTTGTGTACGGGGGAATGCTTCATGTAAACCATAGATGATATTACTGGATTAGACGAGAACACCAGCAGTGGCAGAAGGAGTTGTAGTCTTTCACCAGTCACAATAACTCCAATATCCAAAGTTACAATTTTAAGTCACAAATATTTTATGATATAAATTTGATGAAAAGTATTGTTTAGGGAAGAAGAAATGTCTGGTGTGCTTTTATCATATGTTGACTTTAAAACTAAAAGAAAGAAGCTGTTAATTAGAATGTAAATCAAATATAGATGCATTTTTTGCGTAATTCAATGTAATTCAATGTACAATACAATTCATTACATTTGAATAGGATAGGAACTATGCATGGAACTATGGAGTATGATGAGTGATTTCTTTTCTGAAATCAGTACTGTTACACTGTGTGAACAACAGCTGGCTTTAGTTTGTTAGTCTGATGAGTGAGGGAATAAGACTGAAGAAGGATGAAAATAAGAGGACTGACAGAAATGAAGAAAGGCAAAGAAGAAAATTTGAACCAAGAGACAGGAAAGGATATGGGGAGATGGAGAGATAACAGCACAGAGTGAAAGAGAGGCTGACAGAGTGGGTCAGTGAAAGACAGGGTGAGGATACAGAGGCCAGAGCTGAACACTGCTGCCCTGTCGCACACTGGGAACGCTCATTTGTTCCCATGGAAACAGGAAAATCTCAGAAGAGGGTCGGCCTACCGTCTGTCAGCATGGAAGGTTTGGGTTTCCCAATGCTGGACAGACACACACAGATGCACGCATGCACGCACGCACACACGCACGCACACACGCACACACAACGGATGCACTGAACAATCTCTTCTGAATCAAGATTGGGTGTTGGTTTAGGATTAATCTTCACACTTTGGGGGCTACAACTGTGACTCCACGCTACTTTTAGGGTCAGTGCAATATTATAATATTTCTTATTATATATAATATTTCTTAAAGTAGCCTAATACAAGGTATTTAGGTCAGACAAGATGTTTGCCTTGAGATTAAGAATGAGCTTTCGTGAGCATATCACTACCGCAAGTGTCATCACAAGTATTGCATGAGAGTCTCAACTAGGTCCTAAGTAGTTTCAAGGAGGTTATGAGCTCCAGCAATGCTGTTAAGACAAAACAGGCTTTAGTTCATTGGTTGTAGCAGTAAACTGCTGAATTGTAGCCATGTAGTTCAACAGCATGTTTAACACTAACAAGCGTTACTACATAAATAAGTAAACTACCTTTACAGTACTGGCTAAATTATAAAATGCAGTGTGAAAAAGGCAGACAGTATAAGCATCCATGACATCTAAGCATCCAGATTAAGTCATGCAGAATTACTGGTTCCTCGCCTGCACACAAACAAGTGAAAAATGTAGGATTCTTGATGAAAAACAGCAATGAAAACTGCTAAGCTTGGCATTGAGAGGGTAAACATTTTCCTGCTATGTGCTTTAAAATACATTTCTCACAATCTGCATTAAGCCACACCCACGTTTGCTGTATTACAGTACATATCAAAAAAGTAGAATATAGGAATCTATATCAAATTCAAGCAACTGTTATTTTAAATAGCACCCAGACCTCATCATGATCTATTGTGCATTATGAAATGGTCCTGAAGTATCTTTTTTTTAATCTTTTTTGCCATATTTCCCAACTTTAACTATAATGAAGTAATATTTTATTAGAGAAATATTAGAGAGCTGCACGTTAGCTGCCCATTGTCCATAGTTTGACTCAAAAAAGTACGAAAAACAGTCACGACTCTGTGTAGCTGATCTAAAAGGTTTGATAATTTTGAGGCCTTTGGAAACAGAGTAGAGCAGATGACTAGTAGGACGCTCCTGACTGATTGTGTCTGATTGGCTAATTTGATACGCTCATTATAATGGTGACTCTGTGAAAGACCAGTGGCCAGATGCTACTTGTGAACTTTCATTGTGTGCTTGTGAGTGTGTGTGCTTCTGTCTTGGGGAGCGTGCATTTAAAAAAGCCAACTGGAGGCTGGCGTTCCTACCCTTCACCCCTTTCTTTGTTAACACTTGGCCCTCTGCATTTCCAAAGTTCCAGGGAGGAAAATCCCAGCTGGGTGTATTTGTCTTCCCCGGATCTCAAGGGGCTTGGACAAACATGTTTGCTTTTCATTAAACCTATGTACATTTCTATGAAATTGATATACATGGAGATTTTGAATGACTTACATTATTACAATGTAGTAACTTATATACTGTTGATTAATACTAGAACATAGACACCAGGTATTCTGACATGTTCAAGTTTTCAAAGTTTTTAACATTTGTTCTACATTTTTCTTGTATTTTTCCCTCGAGGTCTGATTTGATTTAATGTAGCAAAACAGGTGCTGGTTTTTGTATTATTACAAAAACAGTGAATTCAAAATGTATTGAAGTTCTTATGCCATCCATGGACTGTCTAGGCTGAATAATGAACTGTATATTTACCATTCCAAGTTTCAGAATGTATGAAAGTGAGCAAAAATTGTTCTTCCAAGATATAAGCCCTTTAAATGATAAATAATGTACTGCAATGATCTATTAACAGTATCCCACCAATAATTTACCTCCCTGAGGATTCAAATATCCCAATGAAATATCCCATTTTATTTTACCTAAGGTTATTCATCCTACAATTGTAAAATTATGTACAGCTTTATTTTATTATTCAGAATACATTCAAAAATTATTTTATTTAGTCTCTATTATTGACTTGTTTATTTATTTATTTCTATTAGTTATTTGTCCCAATTAATTATGAATTGACCTGTGAAATGAACACTGCAATCAACAAAATGTTAGTTTTTTTTTTTTTTTTTTAATTTAATGCTTTAATTTAATCTTGTCATTTGACTGAAAATGGAATAGACTCCTATCAATAAGCCTGGAGTGGTTGTTGGCTGCCCTAATGCCATGCGTGAGGTATTTGCTCACTACTCTCAAACCTGCCACCAACTGAGCAGGACAATTCGCAAGCTAAAGTGAGAAGTGATGCAGTCAAGGCTATCAGTGAAGGCGTTACCCTGTGGGGCAGCAGTCCAAATGAGACGGAGAGTGCAGCAACGCTAGCTCAAAGCCTGCTCACATGAGCCATGGATAATTAGCTTGTGACATGGACCAATCCCGTGCCTTATACACTAAATACATAATCTGATCGGAACACTCAATCACCTCTGTCTAATCTGGAGATTAGCCAGGCTGAGGTTCATCCCACGCAGGGGCCGATAACTGGCTTAACACCAGGGTGAGTGTGAGCTAATGAGGGCGGGTGGATGCTGGCGAACGCAGAGAGAAGTCAGGACTTGCAAACACGGAGGCTCGACCACCTTTGGATTCGCTAAACTCCAGAGCTGTGGGTGAATGGGCTTGCATGCTGGTGCTGTGCCATATGGCACATGTTTCAAAGAAGGTGATCTTAAAAGATCCCAGCCCTCACTCAGCTGAATGTGACCTCTGGAAAGTAACCAGAAACATGACCTGTCAGTTCAAACAGTGTGATGAATGGAGTATCATGCATTATATTCTCAGACTACATAGTTGACTTTTAGTGACATACTGGCATACATAATGGCATCATTTTCACATCTATCCAGTAACTAAGCCATTTATCCTAACCAGAGTCTAAGCAAGAGTTCTGGAGCCTATCCCAGTGCTTATAGGGCAAAAAGTGGAAAAACTGGTCACCAGTCACCAGCATCCCAGGTCAAACACAACAGACTCACACACATGATCAAACCTAGGGGAATCTCCTATCGAGCTGATGAGCATGCCCTTGGACTGTGGAAGGAAACCAAAGCAGACATGGGAAGAAAATGCACACAGAGAGCACCCAGGCCACCCCGTCTGGAAACTGAACACAGAATCTTTTCACTGTGAGGCCGCCTCTACTCCACAATTAATATTTTTTTAAACTTAATTTTTGCACTGAAATATATAAGCCAGATCTCTGCCACATAGGACTGTTTGAGCACTTGAATTATAAAGATTATAGGTTCTCTTCTGATCCTTACCCAAAATATAGTGTAACGTGACATGAAATTTAGGCATATTTGCCTTATTCACCCCCATTCCCCAATACAGTTTTTCACATTTTTGGAGTATCAAACAGTATTTTACCATTAGTTGAATGGAAAACATTTTTAAGGACATTGACATGAAATGCCAGCAAGCTTTATTAAGCATTAAAAACTCAGAATGGAAACATCATTACTGAATCACTGAGTTAGCAAGCTATGTTAGCTATGACATTCAGTTCTCATTTACCAGTAAGCGGCACCGGTCACATAGAAGTGCAATCACTGAAGACCAAAGAAATCCAACTCCCTTTTAAAACAAACCTCAGATTCCTCAAAAAGTTTCTCTCCTCCTTTACTTAGGCAAATGGTAAAAGGATATTAAAGAAAACCGAGAGCATCCGGTGATCAGGTGTGAACACTCTAAAAACAGTTTACACAGTATGGAAGTGTCCGAGTTGAAACACAGGGCAACACTGAGGCTGTCGACCAGTGGGTTGATTCATGCACACGTTTGCCATTAAGACTGAAAACACTTTTGTCTCTCCTCTGCTATTTAAAAACGTTAACGTGAAATAGCCAGAATTATGTCAAGCTCACTTAGGCCTATTGTACTCGCAAATCAGAAAAAGTGCCACTTCAAAGACAAATACACCTTGCTGGCTAACCAACATGTCTGAAAAAGGAGGCTGTGGTTCATGCACAGAGAAAGTTTGCTGCCTGGTATGTGCTTGTTACATGAAGCTAAAGCAGTTTTTAGACTGAAGTGCTAAAGGCAGAATAATTAATCAAAGAAAAAAGGGAATAATAATGCTTTTTCCTGTATTCTGATGCCAACGCATTTCACAGGGACCTTCAACTACTGGTCAGGTCTCATTACTACAGAAAAGGAAGCTCTCTCTCTCTCTCTCTCTCTCTGCTTTAACAACAAGGGGAGGGTGGGTGAGCAACAGAGACAGATTAGAACGAGAGAGAAATAGAGATTAGAAACACAGATTGGAGAAAAGGAAGGGAAGAAGGAAAACAGAAAGACAAACAGCATGAAAGAGAGAGAAGGGAATCAACGTCCTAGTCTTTTACCTTAATTAAGCACAGTGTTAACCCAAGCATTTTTCAGCCTCTAGCAAAAAAAAAAAAGTACTGAGCAAAGAACAGAAAACCTGTTAACTCCAAATGTAACTGGAGCCAGTGGACGAAAGCTTAATTTAACACCTAACCATTGGTTTCTATTATAATTTTGTGGGTTTTCAGCTCTGGATAAAAATGATCAACAATGTCAACTGTGTTTCTCACACCCATTAGCTAAAAAACACTGTAGTATCCTTTAAGTGTAGTGTACTGGGCCATGCTGATGGGCAAAGCAAACAGCAGATGGATAGAAATATAACCTTAGCTGCTTCTCGGGATCGTGCTTCTCAGGATCTATTAAAACCATATGGCCCAGCCAAAATTCACTTTCGTTAGGAGCAGCATTCCTGAACTCGTCTTATGGCGGGATGCATCCAAAATACAATGTGCTGCTAAGACTCTCACACATACGTGCATTACTGCAGGGTGGGGGGGGTATTGAAAATTACTAGGCAAGTTAATTGCAGCTCAGCACAGCTGTAATTATTCAACTGAGTAAAAATAGCCGTCTTCAATTACTTGATCACACAGTGGATGTGGATCCGCTAGTGTCAGACGTATATGAAGTGCAGTACAAATGGAAGCGTGAAAACAGGGAAGAATCATTATTAAACCATCTTAAACTTTTATTTATTTTCTTAATATATGACACATGTGGTTTTATTTATTTTTATATGATATCATGTAAATTTACATACATAATTACATACATACATATTTTAACATACCTATGTTTACCCATTTCTGTTGCTTAAATCTGAAATGAGTAAATGGCCTTTTGGTAAAAGCAATATGTACTTGAATCTAAGGAAGACATGTAAGTGTGCTTTACCATGAACTTATATGTTCATTTAGTACTGAGGTTCTGGAATGACTCAAGAACTGATTATCTGTTTCAGGAAATCTCACTAGAATTTTGATTTTGATTTGATGCAATTCATTTGTAACAATTCCTAATTGGCTTTGAAAAAAATACTACTTATTATACTTTAGTACTGTCAGGTCAAATTTATTTGTTGACTGCAACAGATATGGCCACAAATCAAGGTTGAAGATCCTGCACTCTTCTCTGAGGTCCACCTTTGGAGGTGGACACGGTTGAATAAGCATAAAGGCGTCTTGCTGCCTTAAGTACAGCCCATATCAAGCATACTATTGCTTTAGCCATAAAATGTAAAAAATGCAGGACTATTTGGAAATTTTTGGTGGTAGTCTATTGGTAATATACTCGCTATGGATCAAGAGGTTGAAGGTTCAAATTCCACCTCCAGCAAAATCGCCTTTGGGATCCTGAGCAAGACCCTTAACCCCAAGTTGCTCCAGGGGGACTGTCCCTGTAATCAGGAATTGGAAGTCACTCTGGATAAGAGTGCCTGCTAAATGCATTCAATGTATATGCTATTTGAGTTAAGGAACTGCTAATGAAACACATGCGGGTATTCATATTTTTGATCTCAAAGCAAATGTGGGCACAGCTACTCCTTCAGCAGAAAATATGCAAGAACTCCAGTCTGTCACTGGAGAGAAACTGAAAAGGCCAGGTGTAAATACCCATGCGCTTTGGGTTTACTTTCAGATCTGATCACCCAAGATGCCTGTTTTTACAAAGCGATATTTTGCACAGCCGAGACTCACCATGTAGAACCACAGTGATTTGGAAAGAATGTCAGATAAAAATGGTCAGCAAGATGTGTTTTGGGGGACTGTAATTGAAGCTAGTTGTGGTTTTGATGGAGAGTATTGTTGGGGTTAGCTTAAGCTGGTCGGGGCTTTAGGCTGGGCACTGTGTTTTTTGCGCGGTTTGATGAGCGAGCTGATGTGTGGTGGGCTGACAGCATGGAGATGTGCTGCAGGGCTGCAAGGGAGTGCAGCTGCTCCAATGGACATCGTACACTGTGGCCAGGAAATGTGCTCTGACTGTGCCACCCAGCATGTGACCATACAGAGAGGGTGAGAGTAATAGGTTTTTGCAGTGTTGTTATTTCTTAATAACCATTAACCATTTAAACTGTAAAAAGCTGCATTTAGAATCACTTGGATTAAAATAACATGCCAATAAAAAACTATGATATTCACATTTGGGCCTTCAGAACAAAGAGGACTACCCTTTGCATTGAAGAAATGAATGATCACCCATAACACTGAGGCCAACTGCCATACTTTGTATAGAGTCAACATACAGCAGCCACCAAAACAACCTGTTGAGACACTTTTCAAACTGATCTGGGCAGCAGATCCCACAAACGCTACATTGGATTGAGATTTAAGGGAGCTCTTTTGACTTGGAGGACTTTTTTTGAGTTTTGAATAACAGCAGGACAAGGTAATCTCGTCATGAATAATAGGACCCAAATTGCAGTTCCTCCTCTTTCTTCTCTTCTTCATCTACTGGTGCCTCAGGTATGCAACTGGCCATCCACAAAAAGTAAAGCATCATTCATCAGACCACACCTTTTATTATTTATTGTTCCATGGGCCAGTTCTAATGCTCACATTATAGGCACTCTCTGGAGCAAACACGGGTTTGCATGGGGATTCTGACTGGTCTACAGCTATGCAGCTTGTTAGGCGAACAGCTTTTCCAGTCTGATTGGACCAGCCTTCATTCTCCATGTGCGTCAAAGAGACTTGGTAGCCTGTGACCTTGCTGCTTGTTATCCTTTTTTTAAACTATATTTTGTTGGTACTAATCAGTGCATACCAGGAGCACCCCACAAGAATGCTGTTTTTGGGAATGTATGACCTGATAACAATTACAAAGGCACTAAAAAAGTTTTGCCTGTTTATGCAAAAATATATCTTTTTCACTTTAAGAAAAAGACATTGGCATAGCATACATTGCATACATTAAAGCAAGCATTATGGACCCAAATGCCATTAAATGAAATCACTCTCTCCAAAAACAGTAATCAAGATAAATCATTCAGAGGCGCTTACATCCCCACTCAAAAGACATAAGTCACGACTGGTCATTTTAATGTGAAAATGGCAGCTTCCACTAACACTGCCAAGGCCTGAAGGACAGGACACATTCCCATGAGAGAGAGAGGGAGTGTAGCAAAGAGAAGAGACCAAGAGGGAGGAGGGGGAGTGAAAGGAGCTGGAGTTTTAGCCTGAGAGCGTATCCATACTGACAGCACAAAGAGGAGGGGCTGTCTACACTGCCCTCCTCACAGGCCAGGCTAGAAATTGCTTTAATTTGCTGTTTGTACCTCAGTGCTGAAATGGTAACATTTAATTCCGTGGATAATGAGTCAGGCTGGGCTTTGAGATGTGTGCCACTGTTTAAATTAAATGTCTTTATCTGCACACTCATCCGCACAGTGTGCTAATGGGCTGTTGCACAGTTGTATGGATGCAAGGAACATTTTTATAAGGTAATAAAAGTTCTTATATTCTAATACTTTGAATTGCTCTCTCTCTGTTCATAAACTGTTCTAGTTTGGCCTTTCAAACCCCTTGTCCTGCAGATCTAGCTGCTCATGAACTGCTTTGTTGCAATTACAGAATCAACAATAATAGGCTTGGCTAAAATAAAAAGCAGTAAGATGGCTTATAAAACAATACTTTTCACACCTTTGACAGTTTACACTGGATAGTATTCACGAAGGCCAATGGATAATTCTACAAGCAGTAAACAAGAGTCAATTAAATGTATGGTTGAATAGATCATATAAAGTATATACAGCTCACATAATTTTCATGTGAAGGTGCTATTGGTTATATTGGCTACATATTGCTTCCTTGAAAGGGGAAACATTTTTTTAAAGGAGAAATTAAACCTTTAGCAAGCATTTATTTTTATTTTCATTTTATTTTCAAGATTTTGTTTTAAACTGAAGTGCAATGAATTTCCTTAATCAGCTGTGTGCCAATGGAAGAAACAGGCGGAAAAAATGGAACAGATACTCATGACTACAGTTAATACTGCATGGGAGTGAAAAAAGCAATAGAAGCCATGCAAAAAGCTAATGGGTGGCTGGTAGCTAATTAGGGCACGTCTTAATGCTCAAATGAATGCATGAATGCACTGGTCTAAAAGCAAGTAGTCTCAGTGATGGATATTTAAAAAAATGAAAGATCATGCTCTCTGACAGCAAAATTTGTGGCTGCATATACTGGGTCCCAAAGTCATCTGCAACTAATTAATGCAATTTATTCAAACTTGATGATTGTAGCTATTCAGGAAAGACCAAGAAGGTATGTTCTGTGTTTGATATTTTTCAACATCCTGCTTTAATTATATCCCACTTTCCACACTTAATAGCAGCAAATGAGCTTTGCTCAAGCTCCCGGGCCAGACAGGCATCTGACCATGACCTTGCTGTGCCACAGGTCACAGGTCAAACAAGCTCTCCACACTAGCTGTACAGACTTCAGAGATCAGTATTCTGGGTAGAGCTGCAGAACAAGGACACAATAATGTTGTATTTCTACAGTGATTTCAAGCTTTTTTCTTTGTTGGGTTGTAAATACCTTTATTTCATTCAAAAAACTGTGATTGATCAGGATGCTCAAAGCAAACAGAGTAGTTTGCACAATTTTTCAATATCAATTCAGCAAAGACTGATCACAGCAATGATCAATAAATAATCTATTAAGCAGTCCTGACACATGTACATGTACATACAGACACACATTATAGAAGTGTTCTACTTTTGACACACAGGTCTTGTGCTACTCTATGTGTGCTAAAAACTAGTATCTACTCTGCTAAGACCGACAGCTACATCTAATACACACAACTTACCCACTGACACTTTTTTCCCAAGACCTGCACAATGAAGAGAGAACACAGAGAGACAAGAGGATTTTAAATGCTTGCTATTTCTAGACAGATGCATATACACATACAGTTGAATGAATGAAAAACAGAAGTCTTTAGTAAAAAGACTTAATGTTGCCATTTCCAGCATTTATCCTGGCAAAATTTCATTTCCATGTTAGCAGTTTAAATCATACAAAATGTGTTATACTGCTTGCACAGATGTTTTATTTTTTCAACAATTTGCAAAAAAGAGACAATATGAGTCAATGTGAATATCAGTCAAAATAAAGACACAATCTACTTGCAGAGCTACCAAAAAGATGGAACAGAGCAAAGACTGTCTTTACATTTATAAATGAGCGACATAAAATCAGTTAAACTGCTTATTATCACATAATGGACATTAAAATTAAAATTAAATTAAACACTAAATCCCACTAATGCATACATGTAGCTACTTTTGCTAGGATTTACTAAAAGTTGATAAAAATCTCATTCAATCTGCACTAATTTCTTTCACTTTTTAAAATGAGCTGTCCTAAAAAGCTTGTCCTGTTAGCTGTTGAAAGCATTTAAAAGCCCTTAATCAATATATTCCAGATAAAAAAAATTATTTTTATGGCAAAAATGCTGTAGCCAGGATGACTTTTTTGAAAGTCCTGTTTTATCACTTGCAGAATGATTATCGGAAGTTCATTGAATTTTACTTGCTTTATGTTGAAACACCAATTTTTACAGAGTGGTGTAATAATAAACTCTAAAACTTTAACAAGTTGCTACTACACATTTCACTTAACTCAAACTTCAGTGCAGTTACAACACAACTTTTTGTCATAATATATATATTTTTTTAATGTGTACACCACATTGGTAGAGTGACTTTATAATGTTGAGGTAAGTGAAGTTGAATAAGTTAACAGAATCGAATATGCAGATCTTAGTTTTTTACTTAGTTATTTTGTTAATTTTAAGCTATAACACCATGAAGCAAGTTAACAGAGAATAATCTGTGGCTTCTGTCAAATTATTCAGTTCTATCTTAACCAGGGTCACAGGGAGATTGTTGTTCCAAGAGATGTTTCCAGGGTTTATAGGGTGAAAGGAAGACCCAGGCTGCCCCAGAAACTTACATTTATGGCATTTAGCAGACGCTCTTATCCAGAGCGACTTCCACATCCTGATTACAGACTGGTGACATTCCCCCTGGAGCAATTCAGGGTTAAGGGTCTTGCTCAGGGACCCAGTGGTGGTAGTGCCAGAGGTGGGATTCAAACCTGGGACCTCTTGATCCAGAGGTCCGCAGGCAAGTACCCTACCACTAGACCACCACCATCCCATATAACTTCTCTCCGTGAGATAAGAGCATCAACCTAAATAACATTAATCAACCTTGTCGCGCAGCGGTGGCCTAATTGTTAGGGAGTTCACCACAGGATCAGAAGATTGTGGGTTCAAACCTCTTACCAGTAGGTTGCACTGAGGTACCCTTGAGAAAGGTACCATCCCTGTCACTGCTCCCCAGGTGCTTTCATAGCTGTCAACTGCTGCACGGTGTTTGCATGGGTTAAATGAAGAGGTCCAATTTCATTGTGGTTCACTGTGTGCTGTGCTGTGACCTCGCAATGACAAAAATTTTCACTTTGTTGCTTTTAGAAACCTAATCAACCAGGCTCATGTCACCAAAAAGTAATTAACAAACTATTAATGTAGGCAACTGATTTCTGTGCTACAATATGTTTAGGGCAGCGTGGTCTTGTGTTCATGAACTAGGCCCCAGGATTGGAGGGTTGTGGGTTTGAATCTCGGTAGGGAGGTACCCTTGAGCAAGGTACTATCACCAACACTGCTCCCTGGTTGCTGGGTGTAGCTGCCTTTTGCTGCATATGTGTGTATGGGTTAAATGCATAGGTTGCATTTCATTGTGGTTCACTGTGTGCAGTGTTTCAAAATGACGAATATTCACATTCTCTTTAGCTGAATTTCTGTATTTTCTGTAAAGCATGTCCTACCTGGTAACACTTGCTGGAAAAGCAGAAACTTGTGGTGCAGTGCATAGATAAGTTAGTGGCAAGACTCATGTAAAATGGGAGAGTGCTTTTGGACATGGTCAGGCCCTTGTGGGAAACCGCTTTCCCGAAGGAAAACAGGCTGTCAGCGGAGAACTCTTACATAACAGTATTTCTTTTCTGACGGCCGCTTCAATCTCCAAAGCATGTGTTTGTGATTACGAGCTAAAATTAGATGAGCAAAACTTTCCCAGCCTTCAAGCAGAAGACAAAATTTTCCTCAGTGAGTTATGTGTAATGGCTCAATTTCAGGATTTTTGATGCAGTCGTTTCCCCCTCTTTTATTATTTAAGCAAAGCACACGGGGGGCTTTCCAAACACTTCATCTTACAAGACTGAACAGCCCAGCCCCGGTATTCAAACCAAAGCAGCAAACCCCTAAAATAAACATTTCCACCATAAATCAGTAAACGCTTAACCATATTAGCCCACCACACATGGTGATGTGCCTCCAATGCGACCCTTTGCTAACGAAGCCAAAAGGGTGAGAGCACATGCGCTTTTGCTTAAAGTTGTAGGCTATTTTCAGTAATCCTTTTCCTTCTTCTCACACACACATTCTCTCACTCTTAGGGGTGCATAATATAGTGACAGCTGATATATTATTTATAAAAAATGAAAATGTAAATGTTATTGCTGCTCTGATACAAGGATTAAAACTGTACTGGATAACATGCTGACCCATTTGTGGTTACATTTAAATTCATATTGGTAGGCATTTTGATTCTTCTCCAATTGACTGTTAAGTGGACAACCCCGCAGCCGCATAAGTTTCATCTGCTTGCAAGCAGGGGAAAAATTTTGCATGCCCATTTTGGTTATTTGTACTGTGATCTTTACATTGTCCCAAATGTCCATCATAAATTAGCTGATAGAACCTCAAAGATTTAGTTCCAACAGTGACAAAGTACAGAGCTGATCTTCGCTAAATATTTAAACATAAACAAATAATTTATTTTTATAATAATTTAATTTAGCTTTGTTAAGACCTAGCAAAACTGATAAAAAACATAATCAAACAATACAATGATAAAGTAGTTAATTATTCCATAAAATTCAAATTACCTAAAAACAACTGTATGAAACAAATCCACAAAACAAATCCAAATTAAATATATTTCATTTGATTCCTCACACCTGCCCCTCCCAAGTCCCAAGTCCATAAGGAGTCTCCTGGGGTGCTTTTCCTAAAAGACTGAATAGCATTTTTGGAATACAGAGATTCATTTTCATTTTCTCATTTTCAGATCTCAGTAGGGTCACAGGTGGTGCAGGAGTCTATCCCAGCTCACACAGGGTGAAAGGCAGGGACACACCCTGGACAGGTCACCAGTCCATCACAGGGCAGACGTACAGACAAAACACACCCACACACCTACTAACACCTATGGACAATTTAGCAATCCACCTGACGTGCATGTCTTTGAATGGTGGGAGGAAACCAGTAATCCCGGAGGAAACACAAACAGACATGGGGAGAACACGTCCACTCCACACAGAAAGAACCCAGACCGCCCCACCTGGGAATTCGAAGCCAGGACCTTCTCACTGTGAGGCGACAGTGGTGCCCCGATGATTTTAAGATCATGAAAAATATTGTTCCCAAGAGTGGGTCCTATCATCAGTGGATTGTAAATTTGATCAACTCCCAGTGATGCCACAGCTGTTCAAGGTCGACACAATGATCAAAGAAAACACTATTGGCCCGTTCTCTCCCCTCCACTGCATCATTAGTGTGATGCAAGCCAATGCAAGCCAATGCAAGCCAATGCAAAACCTGGAAAATCTGTTAACAGACATAACCAAACAGGTAGTTTATGTTCTCCTCCAAGTGCATTGAGACTACAGCAGTTTTACATATAAAGAGACTTATATATCTATATACACTGCTCAAAAAATGAAAGGAACACTTTTTAATCAGAGTATAGTATCAAGTCAGTTAAAATTCTGGGATATTGATCTGGTCAGTTAAGTAGCAGAGGGGGTTGTTAATCAGTGTCGGCTGTTAGTTTCAATTGCTAATGAAATGAACAACAGGTGCACTAAAGGGGCAACAATGAGCCGACCCCAAAAACAGGAACAGTTTTGCAGGAGGAGGCCACAGACATTTTTTCCCTCCTCATCTTTTTTTGACTGCTTTTCAGTAGTTTAGCTTTTGACTAGGGTCAGTGTCACTACTGGCAGCATGAGGCGATACCTGGACCCTTCAGAGGTTGCACAGGCAGTCCAACTCCATCAACATGTGCCATTGCCAGAAGGTTTGCTGTGTCTCCCAGCACAGTCTCAAGAGCATGGGGGAGGTTCCAGGAGACAGGCAGTTACTCTAGGAGAGCTGGACAGCAGTCCTTAACCCGTCAGCAGGACCGGTATCTGCTCCTTTGTGCAAGGAGGAACTGCCAGAGCCCTACAAAGTGACCTCCAGCAGGCCACTGGCATGAATGTCTCTGGCCAAACCATTAGACACAGACTTCATGAGGGTGGCCTGAGGGCCCGATGTCCTCTAGTGGGCCCTGTGCTCACTGCCCAACACCGAGGAGCTCAACTGGCATTTGCCAGAGAACACCAGAACTGGCAGGTCCAACACTGGTGCCCTGTGCTTTTCACAGATGAGAGCAGGTTCACTCTAAGCTCATGTGACAGACATGAAAGGGTCTGGAGAAGCAATGCTGCCTGCAACATTGTTCAGCATGATCATTTTGGTGGTGCGTCAGTGTTGGTCTGGGCAGGCATATCCATGGAGGGACGCACAGACCTGTACAGGATAAACGATGGCACCCTGACTGCCATTAAAGTGAAAGTGAAAGTGACAACCCTTGTCATTGCGAGGTCATGGCACAGCACACATGAACCACAACAAAATTGGACCTCTGCATTTAACCCATGCACACTCAAACCCGTGCAGCAGTGGGCAGCTCAAGGGTACCTCAGGGCAACCTATTGGGAAGCGGTTTGAACCCCTGATCCTCCGATCATGCGGCTAACGCCCTAACCGCTAGGCCACCGCTGCCCCGACCTCTGCATTTAACCCATGCACACTCAAATCCGTGCAGCAGTGGGCAGCTATTGAAAGCGCCCGGGGAGCAGTGACGGGGACGGCACCTAGGGGGCAGCGGTGGCCTAGTGGTTAGGGAGTTGGCCCCGCATTGGAAGATTGTGGGGTCGATTCCCACCCCAGTGGGTTGCCCTGAGGTACCCTTGAGCAAGGTACCGTCCCCATCACTGCTCCCCGGGCGCTTTCAATAGCTGCCCACTGCTGCACGTGTGTGTATGGGTTAAATGCAGAGGTCCAATTTCGTTGTGGTTCATGTGTGCTGTGCCGTGACCTCGCAATGACAAGGGTTGTCACTTTCACTTTCACTTTCACCTTGCTCAAGGGTACCTCAGGGCAACCTATCGGGAAGGGGTTTGAACCCCTGATCCTCCGATCATGCGTCTAACGCCCAAAACACTAGGCCACCACTGCCCCTGGAACTAGGTACCTGATTAGGTATCAGGATGAAATCCTTAGATCCTTGGTTAGACCCTTCGCTGGTGCAGTGGGTCCTGGGTTCCTCCTGGTGCATGATAATGCCCAGCCTCATGTGGCAAGAGTATACAGGCAGTTGCTGGAGGATGAAGGAATTGATACCATTGACTGGCCTCCACACTCGCCTGACCTAAATCCAATAAAACATCTCTGGGACATCATGTTTATGTCCATCTGACTCCGCCAGGTTGCACCTCAGACTGTCCAGGAGCTCAGTGATGCCCTGGTCAGGATCTGAGAGGAGAGACCCCAGGACACCATCGATCATCTCATAAGGAGCCCCGACATTGTCGAGCATGCATACAAGCATGTGGGGGCCATACAAACTGAGTATATATCAGTATATCAATATATATATATATATATATATATATATATATATATATATATATGTGTGTGTGTGTGTGTGTGTGTGTGTGTGTTAAACTTACAACCTTAATATCTGATATTTAAAAATTCTTTCATAAAAGCTTTACAGAAACTGGGTCTGAGCCCCAATCGAGTAAGCCAAGGGTGACAGAGTCAAGAAAACCTCACCAGAACAGGAGGAAGAAACCTTGGGAGGAACCAAGACATAAAAGGGGAACCCATCCTCCTCTGGTCGACAACGGAAAACAAGAAGGAATGAAAGAAAGAGAATGCATTTCATAATTAATCAATTCGGGGATGACTTCCGGTAAGCATGAGTCACAATAAAAGAGTCCATTTATGTCTGTAGTTGGAAATTCGGTGAGTTAATAGTGGCGGCTCTCTGGGTGAAGATTTTGCTAATCTTAATGGCAGCAGCTCCTGCAGATGATCCAGTCTGAAGTAGCTGATCTGGAGTTGAGGTGAGGAGAGAAATATGATGAAATGGTGCAATGAAGTCTATTCTACAGTGTTCTGTTTGCTTCAATGCCTAAAAATTATATCTGTAGAGTGAAGATGTTTTTCCCTCAGAATTTCATTAGTAATAATGAAAAAGAAGAAAATTATGTTTTTTAGAGTTATTTTAGACAGCAACACTGATGACTGTTCTGTCTCTTTCTCTACACTCTCTGAAAGGAGGTGCTAAACTTTAACTGGGGCGATACCTCTTGCGTCACTGGGATGGTCCCCTCAAGGGTACACATTCAGTGCCTTTAGTTGGGCAATTTAACTCATCTGTATTCTGATGGAGTATTTTTTATATTGCACCTCCAAGTCTCTAAATACACCCTGATTTCATCTGGAATGTACTTAAGGCATAAAATTGGACCTCATTTACACTTTTTAGCTTGATGAACAAGAATGTAACTGCTTTGTGCCTTTTTTTTACTGATCAGAATTATATGTATCGGCCACAAATTGGTTTTGAATATTCTGAAATTCCATACTGGTGCGCCTCTTTCTCTCTCTCTCTCTCTCTCACACACACACACACACACACACACACACACACACACACACACACACACACACACACACACACACACACACACTCACACACGCACACACACACACACACACACATGCACAGACCCCTCTCATGTCTTAATTATGACTATTCCCTCTGTTGTGGCTCAGTCAGCCAAGTCTGTCCTCTGTGTTTTTCCTCGTTCTCGCACCGTGTGGCAGACCCCACTCTCGGATCTCCACTAAGTGCTCCGTCTGTTCCTCTCACAACAGTGGCTTTCCTCCTCAGTCACCAAAACACAAAAGGACTGTCTTTGTGCTGTTTATTGTGCCACAATACTTTTGGTGACAACCACATTTCAAACTGCTTCTGTTTTTGCCTCTGTTCATCATACATTTTAATGGGAAGTCCATGCTTTTTTACACACATACTATTTATACCATTACACTGTCCTTGAAACAGTGCTCTAATTTCACTTGGCCAAGAATTACTAGACATCTGACTGTCTGGCTTGTTCTTGTCAAAAAATGTATAACTTGGTTATTAGTTTAAGTACATGAGAGGTAGGAAAAGAGCTAGTGCTGATTCGAAATATTTTCACCTGGAATCTCTGAATCAAGGCCAAGGCCAATAAAACAGGTCACAACAAGGTTTAAAAAGTCCAAACAAATGAACCTGAGAAAAAGATTCAAAATCATTAGGCACAATAATAAGAAAGCTTAGCTGATAGCTTAAAAATGATCACAAGTATCACAAAGTTGTCAAATGGAAAAAGTGGTGAAATTACCCTTTAAGGCTTTAAGGTTTATTATGGTGCTCTGACCTAAGTGGCTTCCCTAACATGACCCATATCTTCAGTTAGCTACAAATGATTGAGCTCATTTCCAGATGCATAACACTATGCAGATTAAATATACAGAATTAAACATGCTAAATATTATTGTCATTGGAAAGAAGAGAGAAAATTGTAATTAACGCAATGTTCTCTCAATACTCCCTGTTCTATTTAAGCGATGCACATCCATACATATCTAGCCTTAGGCCGGGATAAGCAATAACAGTGAACAGTGCTTGGCTAAAAGATCAGAGAGAAGCCCATTACCAGAATTCACTTGACTTTGTGGAACAAAGTTTTTCCATAGACCTGTGCGTGGCCTGCGGTTTTGATTTGGTGGGTGTTTGAGATGCGAGAGGAAGTGGGAGAGGAGCTTTAGAAGTTATGACACACACCTCTTGCACTGCCCGTGGAACGTGGCTATATTTCGTCTGGGAAGACTGCCAAACCACTGCACACCGAGGGTCTAACTCTCAGTTAACCCTTTGCAACATCCAGAGAGTCGTGGGGGTTTCACTGAGTGTGCCTGTAACATTTTTTTGGCAACTGAAGACTGATTAGCTTGTATTACATTTCTTGTACTGCACTTTTAAATGCATTCCTTGCTCTTAACACATCAGGTGCAACCGATCAGCTAATTAAGAAACAATTCACACATTCAAGCATGAGAAACACTAGCCTCAGAACAAACGTACTTCACAGTTAGAAGTGAGTTATAATCCCAATTGTTCTTTTCCCAATTGTTGTGCTAGAGTAATTAAGTCCAAGACTAGGCCTATTTAATGCATGATAAATAACAGAACTTCAGCATTAAGAGATTTTTGCTTTGTTGCCTCTCACTCGTCGCTAGACTAGTTGGGCAATGTAAAATAAGGATATTTTACAATGAATATAGTACAATATCCTAACAGTTTGTAACGTAAATATTTAAATAACTCAGAGCTTGCGAACGGTTCATCTTGTTCAATAAAGTGAAAGTGAAAGCGACAACCCTCGTCATTGTGAATCGCAGCCCAGCACAACACAACAAAATTAAACCACTGCGTTTCACCCATACAGACACATGCACAGGCAGCAGCTATTGAAAGCGCCCAGGGAGCAGTGATGGGGATGGTACCTTGCTCAAGGGTACCTCAGGGCAACCTACTGGTGAGAAAATCGAACCCACAAACTTCCGCTCGAGGGCCAACTCCCTAACCACTAGGCCATCGTTGCCCAAAATAAAATCTAAATCCTTAATTATATGACATGACACAACATGAATACGTTTTATGTTTTAAAATAAGAATTTTGGCAACTCTGATTTAATTTAGTAAAAACAAGTTTTATTAATAATTATGTTTTTTTTTTTTTTTCACTTTTGGATCTTTGGCCTTAAGCTTCCTCTTTACCATGAGAGCTTATGGCCAAAATTCTAAGGCCAACATGTATTATGTAAGCTGCCAAAGGAGTTTAATTTACAGAAAACGTTTTTATATATAACAAGTGATTATGCGTAACGGTCTTAAAATTGAAGTGTTGCACCATATCAGAGTAGCAGGGTCTTAAAGCCAAAGTAATGAGCAGGTCAAAGTTCCACCCTGAAAAAGCAGGCAGACCTATTGTAAAAAACCAGGTTAAGGTCATGCTGTTTCATGACATTGTGAGGTGCACAATGGCAGAAATGTATGGTAATTATGTGATATAACAGTATGAAAGCATAACCCTCTAAGATCAGAGTACCAAAACAGACCCAGACAAAGACTCTTAGCATCTTGGTAACACGTTATTTTGTCTGAATTTTGCTATTTTTAAAAGGCTTTCATTAAACGGAGCTAAAGCTGACTGAATTAGTGATGTCTAAAATAGTTTTTGGAATTTAGGTTGTTTTTATTTTTTTTTTTTGCTGACATGAGGCTGGCCCACAGTTTTTTCAGCTCTAATCTGTTGGTGGCTCATCTCCCAGATGAGAGATTCTCCACCGGACAATTTCTACGATTAGAAATCTGCATAAGCAGATATTATCTATTAGATAACAGCGCACATCCTTGAGCCCCACACTTTTCACATGGTTTGTTTCCAATGTTGCCTTTTCAAACACTTATGAATTAGGCCATAAATCCAAGTATTCTTTTATAAATGCCCAGCAACAAAAAAAAACCATTCATGATGATAAAGAAAAAATACTATTTTCAATGGGAACTGTGGTAAGAATAGAAAACACAAATCTTTTCTGTAAATAGCTTCTTACTATGAGAAATATAACCCGCCATTGCAGAAAAATAAGCACTGAATCGGCGTATTCTTGGATCAGATTCCTACATATTTATTATGGTTGTGCCACAAAAACTGATGTTTAAAAAGCTTGACTGCAAAGCTGGGCAACCTGGTGATGTTTTGTTAATTTTTATGCCTCTCAATAAGTCATACTGAGTCTCACACCAATTGGACAAGTCTCTACTGCCTTGTTGCTTCAGATCTAAATAAATAAATCAATGGAAAATAATTTATAAAAAGGTCTTCATTGTCTTGACTATATCTGGCTCAAATGAGAAACAGTGTAAATGTGATGTGTTCCTGTAATTGGCCAGCTTCCGTTACCCATTGGCTCGGCGATCCTCATAGCACCTGTACATGTGCCAAAAACTGGGGGAAAAATGAATGGAAGTGCCTCAGATTTAGGAATGCGTCTGCCTTTGTCTTTGTCCAGCTTTGGAGCTGCTAAATACTGCATGTTTAAAAAGAGATGTCTGACAGCCCAGCAGCCAACAGCTAGTCTCCAGGGACTTATCTCTGTGAAAAGCTGCTGAACCGTGCTCATCCATGACCGGAGACTGGTCATCATCATCATCTTAACCAGCCCCAAATAAGTGACAGGCAGCCATTGGATTAAAAAAAAAAACATGCACTCAGCATTCTTGTATGGAAAAGTCAAGGTTTGGTGCTTTATTCCTCTGACCCTGATTCCTCTGAATCTACCTGCATTGCAGAGGCAGTGAAGGGCCTCCAGGATGATGCCCTATTAATTATTTAGGAAACTCACCCTCTTTCAGAGCATGGGGTGTGGCCCACTGAGGGAATGAATGAAAGAGGCCAGGCATGTTTTGAAGCTGTCAAGCAGTTCAATTTGGCCTTATAAGATGGAAAGAATGTCCAAAAAATAATAAATGGACTCTTACAAAGTCAAAAACACTGCAAAATATAGCTGACTGAAAACCATTGGGATATTGTGCTGTGTAGAATTGAGACAACAGTCTTGTGCGCATGTCATAAATGTATGAGAATCTAAGGAAACCTAGAATAGATTTTCTTTGCAGACAGCCTTTATTAATAGCTGTTTTATGCTTTTGCAAAAAAAAAAAAAAAAAGTTTTCATGTGCAAGAGCAACTCACAAGACTTCTAAGAAAAAAACATCATGATTTTTGCATGACTTCTGCTCCCACTTTACCTCTAAAATGAGCCCGAAAAACATACAAAATAAGACAATTGCAGCGATAACTTTGGAGCATGACTCTAAAGCGATATGAACGGTGTTTTAAGTGAAAAACACTGATGACGTGCAGCAGGGAAAAGGCTCTGGTCATCCATTTTTTATCATGAGCCATATTTCTAGAACAACACTAAGTCTAAAAGCACTTGTATAATAATGAATGAATGAGGTGCCAGTGGATTTGGGGGTAAGTGATAGAGTTCTCACTTTACTGAATGTGATGATGAGGTGCCTGATACTATTTATACAGCTGCAATAAAAAGAAAAAAGAAAAACATCAGATAATGCAAGACAAATTACTCATGGCCTATAAGCATTTCTGAGGCCAATTCTTGTCATCTAAATATCTATGCCATTATGCCACCTCACCCAAATCCAAATCCCAAGACTTACAAGCAGGTCCTGACATCTATGAGTATATCAACAACAAATGCACTGCTGAACAAATGTCATGAACAAGCTAATGAAAGGTATCTATAGTAGGAAAAGATTCCGACTCAGACTGCTGCCCTCCCCTACCTGGACCTAATAGCATTTGTAATTGTTTTTCACTTTTGCAATTATGCATAATACATTTAAATACAGTTGCTTTATACATTGTTTCCTAAAATAGCTCAGGGATCATTGGGGTTTCGTAAAAATGTCATACAGACCACCAACGATTTTCCTGGTCTCTAATTGTAAAATTCCCAATGTCAGACAGCATTTTACAGGACTCAACATGCCCAGAGGAAGCAGGTCCCACATCCCCAACAGCGTGGCTAACGCAACGTCTGGTGCTGGTCACGGAAACCTGAACCGACATGAAGAGACATGTCTTTTGATACATACATACAGTCATGTCGCTAATGTTTTCAGAGTATGTCACCTTTAGAACTTTGCTAAACTAAAGAATTATGGTAAAGAACTATGATTATCAAAGGAATTATCATAAAGGAGGGTGTCACTGTAACGTGTCAGAATGTTTTTACTTTTACCAGCAAGTATTCCTGTACCTTTATCTGACCTTGGAAAATGTATTCCAGTTTAAGATGGTTAAGATTAGGGTCTGCTTAATTTAATCAGGTGAAACTACATATGATTGGGTGAAACTCAGATTTGAAATTAGCCAACCAAAATTACACATGCCGCTTTTCAGCGTTGGCAATAATTAAACTTCTCTTTTCTACTTTTCTTATTTTAAGGGTGAGAATTTCTCTCCTCACGACCTTTTCTTTGTGGAGTACATGCAAGGAGGCTGCAGTTTGCCTTTCCATCACGGCTGAGCATCTCTTCGACAAGCCTCGTGGAGAGCCTTGATGTGTCTCCAGTGAAAATCAAAGGGCATTAAACATTAAAAGTACTGTCAAACCCAGGAGCAGAGCGACTCTGAGGCAAAAACTAGGGCAGAGAGACTGCTAAGAGGCAGGGAAACCGTTGACTTTACCAGGCTTACTGTGCTCTTTTATTCGGAGCTGTACTTAAATATGTAAATTACTGTATACTATTTTCTTTCGGTACAGAAAGTGTACATTTCTCAGTTAATGTTGAAATGGGATATTTTTACAGAAAAACACAATATTACATTTGACATTTTTTGCTGTTTTGGGTGAGTTCAAAGCAACATGTTATATTAACATAACCTTTTGCAACAGCTAAACTGTGCTACACATTACTTATGAATGCAACACTTGATTTAACACCTTAAATTTAGGTTAAGTAATGACAAACAGATTGAGTCTGAAGAGGAAACCTGCATCTTCCACTGGACCATTTATTTTTCTTACTGTACATAAGCAAATAATATTAATTATGCACAATTAAGATGTGTTTAAATGTATTATCTGCACTTGCCCTTTCCATGATTTGCAAGCAATTATTACCAAAAGTACACAATTGGAATCTACATAGCAGCAGTGGTGCCATCCCTGCATAATCAAAATAATGCTTAGCAATTATTTGTACAACTTGTGCAAACACATAGTGGCCACGACAAATTGTGGCCATGACTTAACAATTACAATTACCTCACCTCACACTTCAGTAATGGCTTAATTATCTGATTTCCACACTTAACAAACTTTTGCCCAAGAATAAACTATTGTGTTATTTTAATTTAGAAACAATGTCACCAATGGGCCTCCATAGCCATAATGAGAATATGCAGCACAATATCAGACAGTAAAACACAAGAAGTGTTTTTTAAAATGATCACTTGATCTCGTTAAAGGTTGCTTTCTGGCACTAGACAAGCCTATGTGTTCAACATGGTAAGCAGTGATTTTCACCTTCAGCTCCCCCGTGAATCAATTTTTCAAGCAAAATGACAGTTCGGTAGATTAAAAAGAAAATAATGCAATGTATTTTACAACCTGCAAAAGCAATGATGCATGATAATGTATTTTAAGTATTTGGATTTTGGTGTGATCTTCAGGCATTTGAAAAAAGTTGGCAAATAAAAACCAGTCCATTTGGCTGTAAATAAATAGAATTCAGCTTTCAATGTTAATGATCGGTGCAGCTCGATGCCACAGCTGATTGCATGCCCTGGATTGTTGAGGATGAGCAAACCCAGCTAGGTTTCACACAAAATAGCGGGTAAAAAAAAAAAAAAAGGGAAAACCCTTTAACCAGACAGCATTACTTACTCTTTAAAGTGAAATGAACAAATATCTTTTACCTTTTTTTAGTAGCTAAATAAATTTTTTTAAAAAGCATAATCCTGCAGTTTAAGTGAATAATTAATGCTTACTGGGGCTTGTACTGAACACGATATTGTTGTCGTTCGTTTGAGATCAATTCTGGGTTTAATTTAACTCAAAATATTCCCACTATAGAGGTAAGCAGTAAGTAACTTTTTAAGTGATTTCCCCAACGCTGGTGATAAGGGAAAGGAAAGTGAGTTTGTAGTTCCTCAGGCATAAGACAACACCTGCCACTTACCCCCATGCACACAGGTGTTCCCTGTCTGCATGTCAGAGAGTGGCCATGCTATGATGTTTTATGAATGTGCTTTTAAAATGGGGCTTTTTAGGATGTGGGGGATGGTCTCTCCTAAGCTCCAGAACTGCAAGGGTGAGGGTAGTTGAGCCATAATTTCTGGTGAATCCACAGCAGACCTGAGTGTTCAAAAAAATCCACTTGTTTATCTTCGTCTAGACCCAGTCAAAACAAAGACAGAGATCACAGGCCAACAGCAAAAGCTGAAGGACTGAAGTGCTCCATTTTGAATCTCTAAAATTGATCTCCACTTGATCTTTGCCTTCAATAGAGCCTTTTCTGTTAGAGCCGTAACTCATGCATCAGGGTTGGACCAAATACCTTATTGAGGCAAACCAGTTGAAGGAAAAAGTTTGCGCATCCGCGGTCAAAATACACATTTTGCTGATCGTGAAGTTAGGATAAGTTAGGAAATCCTTTATAGGAAACAAATGTAAATTCAGCTTTTCTAGTTAGGATAAGAAGCTCAAATAATTGAAATGCTATTTTTTCCCAAAATGATAAACAGTAATTGTGTATTAAAATGTGCAGAAATGTGTTTTCTGTTGATGATGCATCATTTTTTTCACTTAGAAAATCAACAAAACATGCCATTTTGCACATAACTGTACTGTGCAGGCACAACATTCATGAGAAATATTTAGAGACAGGATCCAAAAATGTACTTTTTCAAATGCAAAAAGAGCTTTTATCACTTTGTGTCTTTCAAACACAAAGAATATACCATAAAGATTTATATCACTCCTTACAATACTCTCCAACCCACCCCACCCCAGCCAAGCCCAGCCCAGCCCAGCCTGGGTGTCTTCCTTTGTTAATCTTCAGTTATGCACCTGGGCCCTAAGAAAAAGAAAGAAAAAGAAAGGGACCCAGTCTACCCCTGCTGTTCTGACTAATTATTCATGAGGTCAGACCCTAAAATCTCTGTCATTAGTCAGGCGTTTGGGTGAGTGACAGCAGGGGGTGCGGCCTCAAATACTTTTTTAGTGAGAGGCATTGTTGGGGTCACTGTAGACAAAGGCTAGGCAAAACATCAACAAAGAAATGAAAGGATAAACAAAAAGGGACAGGCAGATACGGAGAAAAAATGGTGAAAAAGAGACAGAAAGAGAACGATCGAGTTCAAGGTGGATTTTGATCTTTACTTCCCACATTGCATTGAAAAAAAAGGAATAAATCCTGAAATTCTTAGGTATAAGGTAAATCCCAAATACTATTTAAGTTGTAAGAGCAGTAAAAGCTGTCTCTCTGCTATGATGTATGACAGATTGCTTGCAAGGAAGTGACTTTAACACTCCGCCACATTGTGTTAACCCTAGTGTTAGGCCTTAGCACACCTCAGGGCAAACATTACGATGAGGTATCCATCATGACCCTTTGAACTGATCCATCTGCCTGAGCCACAGACTGTCATAAAATAAAAAGCTACCTTCACATCAGCAACATGCCTCAACACTTTCAGGGAGTCTGTAATTAAAGAGCCCACCAAGCTTTTTTCTAAAAATTCTCATGGAATATTACGTGTGGCCAGGATGACTCTGCAGTGTTAGACGGAACAGTGTCTGCAAAAAACTGCCACCTCCAAAAGGGCTGCCCCAGTGTCTAGCAGTGCAGAATTTGTGCACTAGGTTCATTCAAAGGTATGGGGTCCTTCTGTGAAACAAATGGCTGACACATGTTTTCTAGCTCAGTCACAAAGCGTTCAGTCTACAAAGAGCTCTATGCAATTTAAAGACTTTTTATGTGGAAAGCTAGAGGTTTGGCTGGATTTAAAAATGAGAGAATATGGTTAAAATCAAGATGCTACATATAATTCCACCAAAAGAAAAGAAAACCCAAAGCAAAAGAAGTTTTCTCTACTACGTTTTGGTAACGCAATCAATTAAACAAATGTAAAACATGAAAAAAAAAACACAATCTTCTGCACACAATTGTATAATCTCCCATATATATATTATGTTTCATGGGGATAAAATTAACTAAAAATGCTTAAGTCTCAGACATCAGGCCTTCTTTAAGGTAACACACAGATGAAAGTGAAGAAAAAAGTGAAAGTGACTATTCTTGTCATTGTGAAACGCCGCACAGCACAACACAAGGAAATTCAACCTCTGCGTTTCACCCATACACACATGTGCAGCAGGGGGCAGCTATTGAAAGTGCCCAGGGAGCAGTGGCAGCAATGGTACCTTGCTCAAGGGTACCTTCTAGTGAAGGAATTGAACCCACAATCTTCCGATCCAACTCCCTAACCACTAGGCCACCGCTGCCCCTTTTCTCTGGGCTGACAATAAAAGTTTCAGAGGAAGGCCAGGTATCTTGATCGAAAAATAAGATTCTGAGATACCACAGTTTCCAAATTATCGAAGGGTTTCATGTGAAGCTTTTATAAGAAATAGTACTGATGGCAGCTATTACTCTTTTTTTCTTTTGGATTTGGTTTACTTAAAGTATCACTGTGAAAGTCAACACTAAAGTCATCTTTATGTTGATTAAAAAAAGAATACAACAGTTTGTGACTGATCTCCTTGCATGTCAGCCAAATTGCCCTTCCCGTTAGAATGGGCATTTCTCATTCACACCAAGTTAGAAAAGCTGCCAGACTTTCTTATATGCCAAAGTCAGAGTTGTGAAAGGATTTTTTTCCCACTGCAAAGTCAGACTTGTGAAAGGATTTTTTTCACAATGCACACAGAAGTTTACCCTTTCAGGACCACTACTAGGAACTTTTTTTTAATCGTCCCCCTACGGTAGTGTTCCATATTTTATACTTTTTGGTACTTGCTGAAATTTGATGCCAAATTGGCCTAAATAGTACTCAATGGTGCTCCTTTGTCTTTATCTTTGGTGCTCAAACAAATGACTACCGAAGTCTTCAATCCATATTCAGGTGATCATTTACATCATTTCAAGTGAACCCAAATGAATAATGAAATGTTAATATAATGTTGTTATGGGATAATTGTTCATATTGTTCAGTGGAAAAAACGTAAGTGGCCTTAAGGTTACGTAATCTATTGAACAACATGGACAAAAACATTTCCTCAAGCATGTTAAATTACGCCATTTATAAAAACAAGGCAGGGCCAACTTTGGCATAGATTCTATTGTATTGCATTACATTTTCTCCCATTTTTAATCATGAGATAAACAACTTCAATTTTCAGTAGTAAATCAACTTTAATGACTAAATTTACCCAAAGACGAAGATAAATCTGTGTTGGGAAAGCATTGCTCTATCTGAGGGTGAAATATTATCAAGTAAAATGAAAACCCTCCTATCAAACACAATCTCAAATATACCGGAGCAACAAAACTATAAAACAGCGTACTATTGTTATGGGAATAACTGAAGCATTGCCTGTGAGCTGTGGTACACTGCTTCTCTGAGGCTGTATGCATGCGTGTGTGCAACTGAATGTGCAAGGGAATCTCTAAAAGCACTTACGCACACGACTGCAGTAAGCCTAGAGGCTAGCCAATCAGAGATGGGCCCACAGAGAGGCTGTGCAGAGCTCGGAGAATGATGTGCTGTCCATAGCAACTTCACTTCCAGGTCAGTGAGGCTCATGTGTGGACGATAATCTACATAGGAACAGAATGGCTGAAAATTGCTGGCCAATTCTGTTAGCCATTACTAGAATAGAGGACAAAATGTATGTGTGTGTGAGAAAGAGAGAGAAAGAGAGAGAAAGAGAGAGAGAGCATTCAGTTCTAACATAAACATGTCCCTTTCTTTCCAAATATTTGTTTGTATGTTTAGTGTCTCTTATGCTTTTGTGTATAGCTGGCCTATTAAAGCTTGAGGACAATGAATTGAACTCCAGGGGTTTTTGAGATATGAGAAAGGGAGTGAGAGAGAGGGAGAGAGAGGATGCGGAAGGCCTGTTAAAAGGTTAGCCCACATTTCCCCCAGGTTTCTGTTACTAAGCAGACTCAGCTTCGAGGACATGGCTGCCTCCAGGCCTCGCTCTTCCCTCTGCATGCCAAATGCAGCACACAAAAAGCCAGTCCCACCAACTAAATCTTTGACTAGGTGTGGCTAACACAAGGATATTTAAACAGAAGAAAAATATTACATGAGACATGATGACAGGAAACAACATAAGCACCATAGTGACAAGTAGCTGACAGGGTATCAGCTCATTATGCCAGTATCTGGTTTTAGCCACTGACTTTAGACAATTATCATTGTTTGAACTTTGAATAAAAATAATGTACAGTGTTGTGCTTTTTTAATTATGTCTTTGTCAACTGGCCTCTCTGTCTCTGCAATATAAGTACACAATCACAATTTTTGAGCCTTTTATAAGGTAATGTATTTCAGCCATTTATTTATTAAACTGCTACAATGAAAGCTTAACAGTGCTAATATGTTTTGGTTTGGGTGTAATAATGGCATTCGAACACAGAGCGAGTGCATTCACCTGCTACAGGAAATTTAAATAAAGC
Source organism: Hepsetus odoe (assembly GCA_017165825.1). NCBI lineage: Eukaryota > Metazoa > Chordata > Actinopteri > Characiformes > Hepsetidae > Hepsetus > Hepsetus odoe. The sequence continues at coordinate 4,334,173 of CM029391.1, forward strand.
ATTCTCTTTTATCTAGATACATTTTGTGTATTGGGAAAAGCTTCATTACTTATTCCTTAATCACCCCCCTAATACTCAACTGAAAGCAGCTTAGAATTTTTCAGTGTAGGACTGATTTTACAATAATTAACAAAAGGGATAAAACCTCATTGGCTACAGACTGTCATTTCATACATGCATTAATATTAAGAGATCTGTATTCTCATTAGGAACAACAAAAGCTGTGTAGTTAATTAGAAATAGAGGAAATCTAGCCTTGTCAAGGATAACAGTGGGCAGGAATCTCTTTCCTGCCTCATCTGACCTTGACTAAGATACTGGAGTCCTGACTCCCAAGCAGGTCAGACAAGTATTTGCAGATACAAGGATCTGCTGTTTTAAAAGTAGGCTCGATCTGTTGTTTTAATTAGGGCAGTGGTAATAAGGGTTGTTCACCCTCAGTCCTGATCGGAGTAATTTAAAATTGAATACTGCTATTAAATCTGATCTGATATTTGTTTTTTTGAATGTTGTAGACAATGCACAGATGCACAGTAGAGTGACAAAAAAAGTGTCTAAAATCTGCCCACTCAAGCTTTATATGCGTTTTAGCCCCGTTGCAAAGATTGTTAAAACACTGGCACTGTTGTTGTGATACTGCAAACATCTGATAGCTTTCTGAAAATATACCACACTGATTCGAGTTGTGGATAATATGCATTTATGCTAACTAGGAAAGTGGTGATTGAGATCAAAATGTGAAAAAAATAGCCTTGATCCAGGTCAGAACCAGAATCAGGTTTAATAAAGTCAATAACAATCCACTAAAATATGTCTGGATTGTGATACAGAGCCATGAAAATGTGCTCAAATAATAAACCAAGGTTAATGTCTGTGTAATCTCTGTCCTCTTGCTAAATTGCCCAAGAATAAACTATGATAATTCTCCCCTTGCATGAGAAACAGCATTTCACAGCAGTGTCAAATGTATGTCAAATAACTATGCAATTGTATGACTATTAATTCTATGTAAAAGAACAATTCTGATGTCTGTTACTACCTCAATGCAATTTCTAGAGGTTTCCTTGTGTAAACGTCTTTTGCTTCATTTCATGTTGGTAACTAACATATGTTGCAGAGTGACTTCAAAAACCTCAATAAGCACATATTAGCTCAAAAATACCCAGCCCAGTGGTACAAAATATAGATGTTATGCACAGTCATTTAACATTTGGTATATTGCTTCCTGATCAAAGAAAGGTTCGAGTAAAGATTGGCCAAAAGCATGTGTGAAAAGGGCACATATCCTTGGATGAAGCCCGCCTTCTGCTTTGTCATCCCTTCTCAAAGCACCTCAATCATCCTGACTTCAAATACACTTGGCCTCGAGGTAAGCTGCACATCCTGAGCACCAACACACCTCTACAATTAGCCCCCCTTCTGACCAGCACCAGCAGGTAGACTCAAATCTACTTGGAAATTTGGACATAGAGGCCCAGGGTTTACCTTTAAAGAGAAATAAGTAGTATTTTGTATGTATTCTGGGATAGATCCTCTTGAGTTTTTTTTGATGATACAACAACTCTTAAAAATGAACAAAGATCTAAACACATACACCATTAAAGTCCCTTTGACTTGCAGTCTCAAGAAAAAAAAAATGCTGGAATTGATTCAAGAATCATGCTTGACCTGCGGAAGGAAATTAGAAACAGAGCAACAGCAGAGGCCGAAGTCCAATTTCTACTACAAGGCCGTGCTCATATATCACCTACCTACTCACGGAATTAGACGGCATCTTACTCTTGGTGAAGGAGCAAACATTGTCACATTTCTTACAATTGTCAACATGCTAACTTGGTCATCAGAAGCAATGAAGGTGTCAAGGGTGGCAGTTGTGCATGAACACAGCTGTACAGCTTCAGTTCAGCATAGAATTAGCGCTTGTGTAGAGTTACAATAGGTTACTATGCATTACTTAATATGTAATGAACACTTCATCAAAATAGTCTATAAATAGCTTATTTATTTATGAAGACTAAGCAATATTGGCTACCATCACACATTTATTGGGCCTTCTATGGGAAATGTGAAAGTAGGATATGAACAGTCTGTTTTTTAACCAAATTTTTGCATTTTAATTCTAGCAACTGACTCATTCTTTTCATGGCAGAGAAGGCAAAAATTACAGGCGCTTTAAGCCTTTAAAACCAGGATCCTCTAGCGGCGACGGTACACTTCAGCCTGTTTATTTTGGCTGCCAGACATAGCAAGCTCACAAATGTCTACTCTGACTCCACTTATTAGACGTTTAGATGTGAGACAGCACACACATGCACGCTTTCCTGGACCACACACATCCCCCATGCTTCAGACCATGTAAGCACAAGCCTGTGTCTGAGTTTCATTAGTAATTAATCCAAACCGCCTAAGGTTAGACCAAAGGTGACCCCACATCTTGATCATGTCAACAGTCTCAGAGTGGCTGGTTCTTGTCAAAGACTCATTACTGACTGCATATGAAGCCCACTGACACCTATCTAAAACTGCAGCTAAGATCTTTTGGTCTTGCCTTTTATGCAGCAAGATCTTTCATAATCTCATCTGGAGGAGGCATTTGGGATTTAAAGCTCCATTTATTGTGCTGTTACAATTGTGTAATTAACTTCCAACTCTCTTCAGCCCTCTCCCCAGGAGTTCAGGAACTGAAGGAACAAAGAGGTGAATCCAGGATAAAGTCACATTGATCTAACAATCAGTTGCAGCAGCTCAATTTAAGTTACCCAAGGGGCCATGCTCATAGATCATACATTCATTCTCCTTCAGCATATGGATGCTGATCAAAGGTCATCATTCCAGGATACCAGTTAAAAGCAAGCTCTTCAATTCATAGAACCTGACTGTTCACATGCAAATTGAAAGGTGTCCACAATGTGGAAATGGACTGTTTTGGATTTGCTCTGTCAAACCTTAATTTAATACTTACCTAAAAGTTCAGAAATAGCTTATCAACAAGGAACAAAGAGGTGAACTCAGTCACCCTGATTGAGAAAACAAAGGCATTGGTCTTTCTAGAGAGACCCATATGTACCCATTCACATTCAGCATGTTGATGTTTAGGGATCTTCTTAACTTTACATCTGCTGGAAAACAAAACCCTTAGTTAGTAAATCCTAACTGTTAACATGCTAATCAGAGGTGCTGAAGTTGAGGAGGTCACCAGTTATGTATATCTTGAAAACTCCCCGTTTGCTCAGTATACATCTTCCAAGTCCATCACCACAAGAACCCCAACAACAAATCACAAAAAGGTGAATGTGGCACTGAAGTCAAAGTTTGACATCTTTCCTTCTCTTAAAACTCATAGCTTGGCTTTCAGTCCTATTGATCAAGTAACTTCCTAAGATTGGACCAGTATGTGCAAAGCTGGTCCTGGAGAAGTCATTATAAACAGGGAGGTAACCAAGAAGTCCTTGACAACCTAACCTGAAAGCAACCACTGCTCATGGGTGACATGCCCTTTGCCCTTACGGGGAGACAGTAAGACTAACAGCAGGGAAAGGGGGGTGGGGCATGGGTCGGACGGAGAGTAAAAAGCCCAACCAGTCTGCCAGTGTTATCTCAGTCTTGCCAAGCTCAGTAGGGGACTTTCAAAAGGAGAGACCATGCTGTGATCTCTGGTACATAACAAAGGCAGACACACTCCTCTTAGTGAAGCTAGGCTATAAGGCCAACCCGCACAATAATAGGCTATTTAAATCTACACTGAAGTTCATGGAAGGTTCAAAATGATACATTCCTGCACAGTGTTTCCCTCACAAATTGCCCAGCTCCATTAATGGTTCTAGAAACGAATTCAAAACAGTGCTCATAGTCCACGTCCCATAGTTTTGCCGGGGGGTTAGACTGTGGGGGCGGGTTAGAAAGCAAAAGAGGAATAATTTTGCTTTTGATCAGAGTCTAACAACCACTAACACAGAGAGGAAAAAAGAGAGATTAATCCAGTGGCACTCGTTTGACCTACATGGCTTAATCTTTTTCCAGTCAAATCAGTTTACTCGTGTCATCGGGAGAATGCAGACAGGTTTGAATAATGTCATACCAGTAGAAATGAAAAGGCACAATCATCCACTACTGTATACATGGTTTGGGGCCATTCAGTACATGTATAGGAGCATAATTAGGCTTCAGAACAAAAACTCTGTAAAAGAAACAACAAAACCAGTGCATGTAACAGTTACTAGTTAAAGACAGAAAGAAAATCTCTATAAAAAGCACTGTACATCCACCTAAACTGTGAGTAGACTGTTAAATCAAGTCATCTATCAAGGGCTGAAGACTTGAGTGCCCATGAATGTTTAATTAAAGATATATGGAAAACACTGAGATGAAAAAAATGGGAAAGACCATATGAATGAAGTAAAAATCACAACAGCAATAATTTCCCCATGTACCACATCAGCATCTTTCAGAATTTTTTTTTTTTTTTTACGTAATATAATAGAATATATTTTTCACCACATTTAAGATTTGTATACATTAAGCTATTTGTATACAGCCATCATCACTTTTTAAAAATTGTTCTCTGCTGACCATATCACTGCTCCTTGTACTGGTCCATTTAAATACAACATGCAACCATACTGCCCAGATGCACTACTCTACTTGGATTGGATATCAGATTGGTAATTTCCCCGCTCTAACAAACACAGTTCAACCAGTTAATTACCAGGTACAGCAAACCAAACTGTGATGGACTCCAGAGCACATGATTTAAAGCAGTAGGGACAAATTCTCCTGCTTCATGATTCCCCCCAGGGGATCCAATAAAGACCTCGAGGCTAAACGTCAAAGCATTTGGGTGTGATTGCTGATACCATCACATTAGAAGCGATGCAAGGGGATTCTGTACATGTTGTCCTGGGGAACTTAACTGCGCACCATGGTCAGCTGTGTAAGAAGAGTCAACACCCATCCCACGAAGGCTGTACCTGCAGTATCTAACACTTCTGTCCTAAAATAGCCTCCATCATATTATCATATTATACAACGGAGGAGAGATGGGGGCTGCACCCAGAAACATGGGGCTCTATGCTTCAGCAGCTGGGTGGATACAACAGCCTGCAAAAGCCCCCTTTCCTCTCCAACACACAGAAGCAGCCACATGCGCAAATAATGCAATATGCCCCCAGGCTGTTTTTAATGCATGCAGCCCAGCCTTGCCCACCTCACTCTAATCAAACATCTCCCGACCCCTCCAGCCCCATCCCAGTGTGGCGAAACGGAGCACTGGATAAGGACAGGTGCTGCACGGGACATGATAACAGAGGCTTGGGGAGGGTGCACGGAGCAGGTGCACCGCGTACTTACGCACGGCTTCCAGTTTGGGGTCGAGCGCGCCGGCCGTCTGCTGGATGCGCCCAATCTTGCTGTGCAACGCGCGCAGCCGCTGGCTGGTGCTCGCGATCTCGCCCTCCAGCTCGTGGAAGACGGAGCACGCGTGCCTGGCCAGGTCGGATAGCTGGCGCAGGGTGCGCGAAAGCACCACGTTACTGACGGAGCGCAGGTCATCAAACAGCAAGCCCTCGTCGTTGGGGATGGGGTGTCTGCACAGCAGCGACGGCTCCACGATCCGCTTGGCGAACGGCATCTTTTTTCCCCAGCCCAGCCCCCGTTTTCCTCAACTCTTGCTGCAGGTAGAGGAAACACTAATCCCAGAGAGGAGGGGGGCACGCTCAAGATACGGGTGCCTGTCAGGCAAAAATCCTCCAGCGCGCCGTCCGGCCCTCCATCGCTGGCGGGATCGCACTCGGATGGCAACGAGAAAGGCTCCCGGTCTCCTCCAGATCCTCGCCTGGATTTTTTTCGAGGGTTTTAAATGAAAAGGGAGAACCAAAACCCGGACCGGCCTCGCTGAACGCGGATCTGGAATGCACAGCCGCGACGCACCGCGTGGAGTCAGTAGAGAGACTCATTTCTTTATTTGTATTCAGACACGTTTCTAATTCTGCGATGCCATTGGCTGCTAGGGCCCCGCCTCTTGCGCTAGGATTGGTTAGCTCATTCCCACAAGCCTTTTGAGCAGGTACTGTTAGCCAATCCTAAGACAGAGGCATCAGGACCAGGCTTTGTTGGGTCACTCAGTGGAAGAAATATTAATAGAAGTAGCTTTTTTTAACTATTGCAAATCTTCCCAGACAGTGGGCCAAGTTTTTTTGCACACAAAGCTGCAGCAACCAAGATGAATGGCATTTAGAAGAGCGATTTTGATATTCATAATTACAGAGACAGTCTACCTGGAGCAGCTTGGGGTTAAGGGGCTTTCGCAAGAAACACATGATGGTGTTGCTGCAGGTGGGATCAGAACCTCGTGGTACATAGGCAAGTTTCCTGCTACTAGACTGCCACCACCCCATGCTACAAACACAACAAACAACTTTTAGGGGAAATAAATAAATAAATAAATAAAAAACAGAAAACTACAATTTCCTTGGGTACTGATTTGCTCTGCACACACAGTACTGTGCAAAAGTGTTAGGCAGGTGTGGAAAAACGCTGTAAACAAAGAATGCTTTCAAAAATGGAAGTGTTAATCATTTATTTTCATCAATCAACAAAATGCAATCAACCTCCGTGTGACATTGATCATCAGCACCTGTCTGGTAAAATTGGTTGATCATACACAGACTATAATCCTACAAAATCCCTGACTTTGTGCAAGTGTACCTAGAAGAATTGATGCTGGTTTGAAGGCAAAAGGTAGTAACACCAAATATTGATTTGATTTAGATTTTTTTTGTTCGCTTACTTTGCATTTTGTAAATTGATAAAAATAAACAATTATTATTTATATTTCTGGAAGCATTCTTTATTTACAGCATTTTTTCACACCTGCCTAAAACATTTGCACAGTACTGTACCAAATATTTGTATTTGTTATCATTTCAGGTAAAAGTTTTATGTGAGGTAGGTTCTAAATGCTTTGGACATCTGGTTCCTTTTACCAGTTCAGACTCTTTTTTTCAGTGTATTTCCCATCAAAGCTCTCAGAAAGGTTACATCTTAACAATGTGATAATAAAAACTTGGTCAATACAGTCCCTTTTATCCATTCAGCCCATGCAACATGAGGAGTGAAGTGAAAGCGACTGTTTGTCATTGTGAAACACAACAAAATGCTTCCTCTGCTATTCACCCATACACACACTATGCAGAAGGGGGCAATTATTTAAAGCACCCAGGGAGCAGTGATGGGGACAGTACCTGGCTCCTTCAGGGCAACCTTCTGCTCTGTAAACATGTAAACTCCTCTCAGAAAGGATCCCCTAGATCCCCCTAGGCAGCCCCTAGAACTTTCACATTGTCCACCGATGAGACTGAAGTACCTGTTGCAAATAGCTTTATCCATCCATTTTCTGCTGCTTGTCCCAAACAGGGTCGCGCTGGTGTCCAACCCAGCGCACACAGAGCGAAGACGGGGGACGCACCCTGGACAGGTCTCCAGCCCATCGCAGGGAGGAGCGGGACGGGGACAGCTCAAAGGTACCTCAGGGAAACCCATTGGGAAGGGGTTCGAACCCCCAATCCTCTGATCATGTGGCCGACGCCCTAACCACTAGGTCACCACTGCCCCGCCAGCTTTATAAATAAATAAATATCCTCTTGTTTGATTGGCTTCCCTGTATTTTTTGAAAGGCTGAAATACTCAGTTTGAAGGTAACTCATAGAACTAAACTAATAAAGTCTCAACAAGTTTATACACTAATCAGCCATTGCATTAAAGACACCTGGCAATAATTGTGTAGGTCTCCCTTGTCCCCCTAGAAAGGGATGGGGATTGTTTGGAGGTTTTTCTTCAGAACATCCCACAGATGCTTAACTGGACTGAGTTATGGGGATTTTGGAGGGCAAGTCAACACCTTCAGTTCTTATTCCTGAGCAATTTTTACAGTGTAGCAGGGCACTCCTGCTGAAAGAGGCCACAGAGCTGCAACAATGTTAAGGTAGATGTCAAAATAACAGTCATATGAATGCAAGGACCCCAGGGGTTCCCAGCAGAACACAACCCAGAACATCAAGCTGTAGTCCAGCACCATCCATAGTGCATCCTGGTGTCATCACTTCCCAAGGTAGATGATGGAATTATACAGCACTGTCCACATGAAGTTAAAGAAAACCTCAATCATCAGACAAGCTCTCCTAGTGGTTAGGGAGTTTGCCCCGGATCGGAAGATTGTGGGTTCGATTCCCTCACCAGTAGGTTGCCATGAGGTACCCTTGAGCAAGGTACCATCCCCGTCACTGCTCCCCGGGCGCTTTCAATAGCTGCCCTCTGCTGCACGTGTGTGTATGGGTGAAACGCAGAGGTTGAATTTCATTATGTTGTACTGTGCTGCGTTTCACAGGGTTGTCATTTTCACTTTTGGAGATGCCCTGACCCAGGCATTTAGCCATCACAGTATGCCCCTTATCAGAGTCACTTACATCATTTCACTTCCAAATTTGTCCTGCTGCCAATATACCAAGTTCATAAACTGACTATTCACTTGATTTCTAAAGGATCCCAGCCCTTGTAAAGAGAGAAACAATGTTATTCAGCTGGATGGACACTTTTATGCACAAGTCTGTTTTTGTTCAATTCAGATTTGTCTGATTTTTACAATTCAAGAGAATTTGTGCAGTTCCTGAAAATAAATTGAGCAGGTACAGTACTGTGCAAAAGTTTTAGGCAGGTGTGAAAAAATGCTGTAAACAAAGAATGCTTTCAGAAATATAAATAATGATTGTTTATTTTTATCAATTTACAAAATGCAAAGTGAGCGAACAAAAGAAAAATCTAAATCAAATCAATATTTGGTGTTACTATCTTTTGCCTTCAAACCAGCATCAGTTCTTCTGGCCCCCACAGAGCCCTGATCTCAACATCATCCAGTGTGTCTGGATTACATGAAGAGACTGAAGGATGTGAGGAAGCCTACATCCACAGAAGATCTGTGGTTAGTTCTCCAAGATGTTTGGAACAACCTACCAGCCGAGTTCCTTCAAAAACTGTGTGCAAGTGTACCTAGAAGAATTGATGCTGTTTTGAAGGCAAAGGGTGGTCACACCAAATATTGATTTGATTTAGATTTCTCTTTTGTTCATTCACTGCATTTTGTTGATTGATGAAAATAAATGATTAACCCTTCCATTTTTGAAAGCATTCTTTGTTTATAGCATTTTTCCACACCTGCCTAACACTTTTGCACAGTACTGTAATTCTGCCCACCATGCTATACGTCCTAGCTGACAGTGGAAATTAATAGATACTATTTTTAGAATAAATAATAGATCATATATATTTTTTAAATTCTCCTTTATTAAATGGGGTAATAGGGCCTGGAGGGTTACTGGTCTTTTATGACAGCAAATAACAAGGTTATTGCAGACATTGTGACCCCTGGTTCCTATTAACCGATTTGAACGACTTTGAAATAAAGATAAAATGCTGTGATACATGTCAAGTGACGAGAAACTTTATTTTCACCATATTGCCCCCATTTTAAGCATTGACATATCAAGTTTGGTGGAAATAATTTGTCATCTTTTGTCAGTATGGAGTCTGAGCACAAGTTTCTACTTATGTCACACTGTTTATCAAATAATTATAAAAATGTGGATCTCCCTGACTATTAATCATGGACCGTAATTTTGATTTAAATTTTATAATTAACATGCTATCCAGATAACCATCGGTGAAGTACATGGTGACCAAAGTATTAATGAAACTAACAGCAGCCTAGCCTACCTATGACCACTGTCTCTTGCTGGCTGAATGAGCAGCTCACTGAGGTTCATTCACATTTGCTGAATGAGTTAATCTTGAAATCCTCCCTGTTGTTGGCAGAGGCTTGAAAAAGTGACATTTTAAGCTGGAGCTCGCACCCTCGTTTGGAACTGCAGAGCGTGCAGAGTGGCGTCAGGGCGCCACTTTTCTGGTGGAGGTTTAGTGGAAAGCCACCATGGGGACCCTTGTTTGGAGAAGGCTTTATGGTGTCTTTTGTCAAGGAGATTGCAATTGCTTAGGCCATGCGTCATGCTTTAAACATGCAGGTTGAGCAGAATGGAGTGGATGATGTGGTCAGGTTTTGTATGGAGAGTCTGACTGGTGCAATTATTTAATCCTAAACACAAAACTGAGCAGAGTTTAAGCTTAAATGAAAATTTCTCACTCTGTGAAGCAGCATGTTGGACTGAGCAGTGGCAACTAGAAAGTTTTGAGGCGCATAGGGCTACACAGGGAGTTTAAAGGGAAAATAGTACCACCTGGTGGTTTTGCTGTGCAAGGGTCATCTCGGAAATAAATAGGTGTGGCAAGATTATAAGAATAATTAGTGTATATGTATATAGAAAGTTTTTAGACTCTTTTCACATTATGTCATGTTTCAGACTCATCTCGAAATGGATAAAATTTATTTTTATTCTTAAAAAAGATAAAGTATTAAAGGATAAAGGATAAAGGGTAAACTAGGGCAGTGGTGGCCTAGTGGCTAGGGAGATTGTGGGTTCGATTCCCTCACCAGTCGGTTGCCCTGAGGTACCCTTGAGCAAGGTACCGTCTCCGTCACTGCTCCCCGTGTGCTTTCAATAGCTGCCCCCTGCTGCACGTGTGTATGGGTGAAAGGCAGAGGTTGAATTTTGTTGTGTTGTGCTGTGCTGCGTTTCACAATGACAAGGGTAGTCACTTTCACTTTTTGGGGCTGCAGTGACCTAGTGGTTAGGGAGTTGGCCCCGGATCGGAAGATTGTGTTCGATTACAATGACAAGAGTTGTCACTTTCACTTTCACTTACAAACAATCTACATGTATTTTACCACAGTGACTAAGCAAAAATTCTATACGTTTTGGAGTGTTTTTTTTTTTTTAGTTACCAAATATTACATCTGTGGACACTTGCAGCTGAACTCTGGTACATCCTACTTGTGGCGGTGGTCACTGAGATACTTCGCTAAACATATGGCAGATTAAAACAGATCAAGTTCACCCCTGCGATAGTATTCCCTATTTGCAAAGGCAACATTCAGCAGGATAATATTTCACACAATATTTTGCTAAACAGCAAAAATGGCTTAGGAACAGCTTGAGAAGCAAACAAATATTTCATGGTCTACAAATTCCCCAGATTTCAATCCAATCTAGCATCTGTTGAGTGTCCTTGCCAAACAAGGCCCTCCTTCCCAACTTACAGGACTTAAAAGATCTGGCACCAGAGAAAATAGTGCACCTTCAGAGGTCTTGTGGAGTCTTGTTTCTAACAAACGACTTTCACATATTCATCTTAAGGAGAGTAACATTACCTTATGATTAAATCGTATCTTATTATTAACAGACATCTGCAAAATGAACAACAATTAAAGGAGGAGTTAAAACCTGAATCCCTATTTAATATGCTTTGTAAGTAATGTTAATATTTCAGGCTTCCTCTGCATTACATTACATTTGCTGCATTTAGCAGACGCTAAATTTATCCAGAGCAACTTCCATGTCCTAATTACAGGGACAGTCCCCCCTGGAGCAACTCAGGGTTAAGGGTCTTGCTCAGGGACCCAGTGGTGGTAGTGCTAGAGGTGGGATTCAAACCTGGGACCTCTTGATCCAGAGGTCCATAGGTAAGTACCTACCACTAGACCACTGCCACCACTCTGCAAATGTAAGGATAATCCTGTTGGAACGTTTAAATTTTGGACAATTAAACAATTATACTTGCTTTAAATGTTATGTTGGACTATGCCCTTGAGAACCTACTTTCCACCATATTCCTCTGCCTCATTAGACTTTGTATGAAAAACATTCAGCAAAAACTAACTGAATTGGCACAGCCATCCTGAAGGCAGTGCAAATGTGCTGGATATACTCACAAACAACAACAATGTTTTAATTAAAACTAAATCAAGGTGACACCCTGATATGAAAAAGCTGCTTTGTGAATTTCTTCAGTCACAGTAAAGCCAAATAACTTAACAGGTTTAGAGATAAAACAGCATCCTACTCAAGAGGTCATGCAGATACACTGCAGGTATTTTAAAAATATACATATGATAGTTTGGGTCTTAAACAAGATAATTGTTTTTAAGTTTACCCATAATTTTAACCACCACCAGCACTGTTAGCCAACAGGGTGTGGGTGGAAATTGGGCTACTATTGGCCGAAGGGCAAAAAGAAGAAGACAAGGAAGGCCTGTCCAGAGGCAGGAGGAGAGAAGGAATGTTAAGAGAGTGGAAGGAGGAACTGTTGGCAATATGACTGATAAAAGGATAGAGCTAACTGATACAATAGAGAAAAGGAAGGTTGATATAATGTGTGTACAAGTAACTAGATGGAAGGGTAGTAAGGCCAGGTGTATTGGAGGTGGGTTCAGGCTGTTTTACCGTGGTGTGGATGGAAGGAATGGGGTAGGTGTTTTCCTGAAGGAAGAGTATGTGAAGATTGTTTTGGAGGTGAAGAGGGTGTCAGAAAGAATGATGAGTATGAAGCTGGAAGTTGGAGCTATAATGAATATTGTTAGTGCTGATGCCCCACAGGTAGGTTGTGAGAATAGAGAGTGGTGATTGGTGCAGACTTTAATTGGCATGTCAGTCAAGAGAACAGAGGTTCAGAGAATGCAGAAGGTCAGATGGTAATGAATTTTGCTGTAACAATGGAAATGGCTGTAGTTAATACATATTTTAAGAAGAGGGAGGAGCACAGGGTGACGTATAAGAGTGGAGGAAGATGCTCACAGGTGGATTATATCCTTTGCAGGAGGGTCAGTCTGAAGGAGATTGACTGAGATTGGAGAAGTAGTGACAGGGGAGAGTGTAGCTAAACAGCATAGTGTGGGGCTCTGTAGGATGACCTTGGAGATCAAGAAGAGGAGGAAAGCTAGCATGGAGTCATGGAGCTAATGGCTGAAGAAGGAAGACTGTAAGGTGGAGTTCAGGAAGAGGAGAAGAAGAACGCCAAAGAGGAGGTTTATGGATGTAGTGAGACAAAAAATGTTGGTGGTCAGTGTGAAAGAGGAAGATGCAGAGGACCAGAAGAAATGGAGACAGATGATCCGCTGTGGCGACCCCTAATGGGAGCCTCTAAAAGGGCTTGCCGCTGGTGTTTCTGTGACTGGAGGCCTCATTAAATAGCAAATATCATATGCATGATTGCAAATGTTAGGGCAAATTAACAGGTACAAACTACATATGCTGCCCCAAAGCTTCTCAACAACTTAAAAGCAAAAATAAAATGCTAATTTTACAAGCCAGCCTTGCAACACCGCCCTTATCAGGATGTTTAATAACTTCCATTTACAACGAGATAAGCTGCACGTATCTTGATTTACTGAGGTCACATAAAAAGCCAATGGTAATATTCCTGCAACCCAGCAGGTCCATTTGCCAACTCTTTAATTTATTACGAATATAGAGACATGATGACATGGCAGAATAAGCAAGAAGGATTGAGAAAATTTGTTCATGATTTAAATCAGAGGTGCACATTTATCTGGGTGGGGCTAAAGAACACTTAGTGGTTAGTGGGCTATTACTCCCGTCCAGGGATGGAACTTGTAAAAGTCTTGATGAACTCAAGTAAGAAGAGGCTTTGAAAGCTGGTGGGCAAAAACTTCCTGTGGTTTTGGCTAAAATATAAGCTGATATTTTATCATCATTGGGACAAACAAAAAGAAATGCTGTTGCTTTTCCTGATCATATCTTGAATATTGCCAGTACTCATTCGGTGCAGTAAAAGACTGAACAAGACTTATTTAAAGAAAATCTAAAGCAAATAATAAAAAATATTAATTCATTACTACTGGCTCAGATAAAACTCATATGGGACTGGTAAAGAGATCTTTTAACTATACATCATGATTCTCGGGGGCTTCCTGGACTCTATGTTTAGAACCATGACCTGATATAATAATGTATTCTTCTTATGTTATTGAATAATGATAGAATATTACACAAACAGATCCAACTACAAAAATGTCACCCACATTTAAGGTTAAGCTGTGCATTTAAAACTATCGTGCTGAAGTTTGGAACTTCAGGAAGTCGTAGTTGTTCATGAGACAGGGTGCTGTGTGACACTTTAGACACTAGATGGAACCAACAAAAGACTTTTGTTTAAAGTCAACATTTGTATAAATGTTTAGACATGAGTAACACATAGTACACACCTAAATACATAATAAGATGACTTGGATTTTCAGTCATCAAAAAAATTATAATACAAATCATTTAAAGACAGTCTCATTTTTAAAAGTTCTCAGGAATCACATTGATCATTAACAATACTAATCACGCAACTGGTACAACTGAGACTAAAGTATCACATTTTACTGGAGTGGCTGATTGTTATCTTGGTTTATGAGACAAAATCTGTACATCTTGCAGCTTCTGTCTGATCTTAAGTCAACACTCAACCAAGGTTGACCGCACGGTGCTGATTATGTCTTCCTGTTTTAAGTAATCAAGTTTATTGTCAAAGGACTAAAAAAAAGTATCTGGTTTAACCCAATATTTTAGATATTTTAATATTTTAAATATTATCTTAAATGTTATATAAGATAACATTAAAGCATATTTCAATATTGATGATTCATTTTTCTGGAACAGTGCCCTGAATCTAGAGTCTAGAGTAGAGTATCCTGTGGTTCCCTACTTCCTTTGGCTTTAATATAAAATTTTGTTTTAAGGTTCAAAACCTAGCTGGCTTTGAAAACCACATTTTATTATTTTATATATTTCATAATATTACCACTTTTTTATCCCAATTTTATCCCAAAATCCAAAAATGGAACAGCAGAACTGTGTACTCTTGGGGTGCAGTCTCAAGAAGCCATGTTTATACAAACCTGATGCAATTCTTTTCAAATATTAAAGTATCTGCCATGACGATTAACCGTAATGGCAATGGGACACTGTTTCTAAGGGATAATTGTATAATTGTTGCCTCTGCCTAATTGTTGCTCTGCCAACAGTTAGGTAGACACAGACTGTAGTGAATATGGCACATAGTCTATTAACATGTATAGTGTTTATGATTACATAATATTCAAATTCATCTTCATTCAAAAGTTGTCACATCTGTTATGTCAACAGAGTCCACTTATACAGAGTGTTAAAGGTGAAACTGTCTGGCTTGAAGGCTCGCAGCTCAGTTCATGCCCCGACAGCAACCGACTACTCTCGTCAATCATCAAGGTGAGGCCTAGTTCACCAGCCCAGTCCCACCACTCATCAAAGGCCTACTCTATCTTCTCAGCACCACCTAAAATGGATATGTCTAACAATGTACCCAATATTTTTAAAATGGATCTGTATCTTCAGTTGCCTTAATTTTTATATTCATAAAATTACAAGTCAGACATTTGCTGGACTTGCTGGTTTAGAATCATCCATCCATCCATCCATTATCTGCCGCTTGTCCCAAACGGGGTCGCGGGGGAGTGCTGGTGTCCAACCCAGCGCACACAGGGCGAGGACAGGGGACGCACCCTGGACAGGTCGCCAGCCCATCGCAGGGAGGTTTAGAATCAGTTACATACAAAAAACAATTATTTGTTAAATGCATCTGAAGTAAGAGTTGAATGTATCAAATTCTATTCAATCTAATCTTAAACCTGAGCTTAAAAATTTTCTAAATTCCAAGCCAAAATAGAACCCAAATGTTGTTTAAAACATTTGCACTCCATTAAGAGTTTTGCTGGAAATATTTGGTTAATATACTTTGTTATTGCAGAAAACTTAATTGAGGCCAGACTAACAAACCGCTATTGCGATTAATATAATCAATATGTGAAAAATGCATCCAAACCTTCCTTTCATCACAAAGATAACATAGAATTATGCAGAATAAGATTTTTTAAACAATGTTAGAAGAAAATAAGAATAATAAGAGCTAATTAACCAACAAAAAAAAATTATTGAACAGGCAACAAATAAAATGGTGGGAATCTTTCTGATATAGCATTCAGTTATAGTCAGCAAATCTGTTAGTTTTAAACTGCAAATAGTTCAACATAAAAGCTTTATCTGGTTAATTTAGATGTATTCAGTTTTATTTAGTTTAAGCTAAGTTTTCTTAATACATCAAGCAGCAGTGGACCAGTATTTAGGGAATAGGCTCCAGGATCAGAAGATTGTGGGTTTGAATCTCAGACCAGTAAGTTGCCCTGAGGTACCCTTGAGAACGGACCCGTCCCCATCACTGCTGCCTGTGTGCTGGATATGGCTGCCACTTCTACACATTATGTATGGCTTAAAGGCAGAGAATGCATTTCGTTATGGTTCACTGTGTGTGGTGCTGATTCACAATGACAGATAGTCACTTTCACTAGAAGTGAAGTTCACACTTATTTCTATAAGATAAAAAGTAATTGTGAAATTTCATAATAAAATATCGAATGAGCCGCGCTCTGTTCTGACTCATTGAGGCTTAAGTAGTCAGCCTCAATGTAGCACACCTGTCTCCTATGAGTTCAGATGTGCTCCGTCAGAACAGAGCGCCCTCTACTGTGAAAAAAACGTAACAAAACACCCCAAGTCCTGACATCAGCGCTTCTCCAGTGCCGGAACCCGGAGGGGAGACAAGCCAGAACAGAAAACAGAAACATGCCCCTTGAATGGGGTACCAGGTCAGGTCCAAATCCACAAATTAACAAATGAATACAGGAAGTGGAACCCAGACCAGCCAGTCATGTCTTGGGCTGTTGGCGGCGGAGAGGGGTACCCCAGAGTCTCAGTTCATATCTTTGTAACCAAGTCCTTGTGGTATTGTTTAGCCGCACATTCCGTCGGTGATTTTCTGCTGTCCCGTGTCTCCTCCGTCACCCGTCTCTCTGACTCCGTACTGGGACCTCTGGAGGATACATCTGATTGGCTCGAGAGCCTTGTCTGGTCATCACCTGAAAAAGACCTACATACAAGAGTCTCTCTGTGGTTAGAAGGGGAAGAGTTCGTTACCCTGTGTGTGCTCCGCTTCCGGTCTCTGTCCTTCTCGCTTTCCATGACTTTCGTTTCATAATCCAAGGTGGGGAGTTTTTCGTCTCTTTCATACAAATGTTGTACAGGCCACAAGTTTTGAGGAGACTGATAGCAGGGACGTGTTATGGGCACGGTGTTGGGAAGCAGTGCAACCGGTAAAGTGTGTTTCTGCCCTGGAACTTTCAGGTGCTGATTGGAGCCTAGTTGTAGTGTGGTGCCAACTGGGATGATATTCACGCAGGCATTTAGCAGGGGAGGAACAGCTGGTGTGAAGACTCTTTTGGGGGCACTGACAGCAATAAAGGAAAGGTATCCCTCCACTGCTGCAGTGAATGCTGTTGCTCTCCTCTGGCACTGCTGACTTCTGGGAGGCTCGAGTTACTGTGTGCTTCCATCTCTGAGAGGCATGATAACTTGTGCTTTGCTTGTACTGACCTTACCTTTGGCAACCTGGGTTGTTCCTCTCCTCTGAGTAGGAGGGGGTTTGACTGATTCCGGAGCCTCTGGTATCTGTGGGTCCTCCACAGGCACATCAGGTTGGGCTGCTGGGGTGTCATCACCAGTAGCTTCCACAAAGCCTCTGGATCATTCTCTGAAAGGCTAAGGTCAAAGGAATTGAGTACCTCTGAGGAACTAGACTCGATTTCTGTGACTTCACTTACTGAATTCACAGAAACAAGGGAAGAGATCCATGAAGGGCAGTCTGTTCCAGAGATGATGCCTGAGGTAATAGACGGAAGTGGTTTTTGATGAACCAGACTGGGAGTCAACTTCCTTGATGTGATTGTCTGGTTCTGTAACTTTGACTGTGCGGGGGGAACATATACAGTGTCAGTCCCAGCAATATGTATGGGCATGTTCTGAACAGGTTCACTAAGAAGTCCTCTCCTCGTTGGCCGATAGGTTTCTGCAGAGGGCAGGGGATTCTGAATAGTCCTAGCTTTCCTCCTTGATACGGGGAATGTGGAGGGGAAATAATCCTGAAACTTAGTTTCTTGGTCTTCTCTGTTGCGATACAAGTTTATATTCTCACCTGAAGTATCTGTGGACAGGATCTCCACCAGAGGCTTTCTCTGCCAGTGTTCCAAAGCAGTAACCAATGCAGGTGATTTCCGAAGAGACCTAATCGTTATGGGTACCTCGTTCAAGGAGTTGGCTGTATGGAAACACCTTGTTCTCCCTGACTCACCACGGGGGTCCCATGAGGAATGGTCCGACTCACTGGAAAGCCTTGGCCTGAAAGGGTCTGAAAGAGAGCTAGACATAGATGAATCTTTGTGGTTCATAGAAGAGTCCCTCCTGGCCCTGTGACACTCTGCTCCATGTACCTGCAAGGTGAGTCTCATGGAGTTCAGGTTCTCATAACCACAGTGAATTCTTAGTTTCTTGTCCAAAATCAAACATATAAAACTGTGCATTACCTGCCCTCCTTGACTGTACTCTCTGGGTGGGTCCTGCAGCTCGGGGGGTTTTCTGGTTTCCCTCCTGGCTTTTTCCAGTTCTGCCTGCAGAGCGGCATTGTTGCCTTGCACCTGCTTCAGCTCCTGCATGTGTCCACTGACTTCTACTCGAAGCTCACCATTGTCTTCAGCTAAAACCTCTCTCTCCCTTTCCATGGTTGCAAGGTCACTCTGGCAAAGAGACAAGAGTCCTTTGGTCTCCTCAAGCTGAGAATGCAGAGTGGTGAGCTTCTCTTCGTGTTTCAGTCTTTCATGGGTGGCTGAGCTGGTTATCTGCAGAACAGAGATCTTGCTCTCTGCCAGCTGTTGGTTGAGCCTCGTCAGCAATTCCCTCTGTTGTTTGATCTGATCCTCTCTTAGGCGAATGTCTGCAAGAAGTGAACTGTGCTTCAAGTTGGCCTGTCTGAGCCTTTCTGACTCAGCCCTGAAGTCCTCCTGGGTGCTGTTCAAGTTTTCAGTTAGCCAAAGTATCTGTTCACTGAGATTCTTACAGACTTTCTCCTGCTCTAGGTACCTAGCCTGCTTTTCCTGAAGTTTCCCATTTACTGTAGCTAGTTCCTCCTGAAGGGAATGTACCTGAAACTGGTGGCTCACCTGCAGCTGGTGTTTCACAGCCTGAAGAGGGGTGTTTTCATCCTCCAATTTCTTACACTTTTTTTCAGGGCGTCCAGATCCTGGTTCTGTGTACAAATCACTTGATCCTTGGTGAGGAGCTGAGCCTCCATTTCCTGGACCTGCTCAACTTAAACATTTTTGGTCTATCTTTCCGCGCCCAGAACAGACAGCCAGACTTTCTGGGATCCCTGTAGTTTATGTTCTAATTCCTGAATTCTCGAGGTTATTTCTCTAACCTGAAACGGCTCCTCTGTGGCCCTCTGCCCAGCAGACGGGTATGTGGGGCTGTGTTTGGGCACCACGCCGGATGCGTGCCTCTTGCCCTTTTTTCTTTGTTTCCATGGGGGATCCGCCATTTTGTTGCAGCGGGACTGTGATTGGTGCACAGCACTATCTCCGCGGACGGGGCGCTGTGATTGGTGCACAGTGCTGTCTCCGTGGACGGGGCGCTGTGATTGCTGCACAGCGCTGTCTCCGCGGACGGGGCGCTGTGCTTGGTGCAAAGCACTGTCTCAGCGGACGGGACCCTGTAATTGGTGAAGGAGGCGGGTTCCACCGATATCCTGCGTTGCGGTTGGTGGAGAGCAGGAGCCGGTAAAGAAAGGGGCGCGAACGAAGCCTCTTTCTCGAGGGGCAGCCCCATTAACATTACCTCTACAACGGCTTGTACAGCCCTCTCAGTTTGGCCGTACTCCTCCAGCCGTTCTTTGAACTCCAGAGAGGGAGCGAGCTGGATTGAGTGACTCAGCAGGTCCAGGCTTCGTGAGAGCTCAGTGGCAGTGACTCTCTGTACTTCACCGCTCTGCTCGCAACGCCCTGGCTGCCACAATGGCAGCACTGCTCGGAGGTCCTCAATCATGGCTCCCATTGCCCGCTCTTGCTACTCCAGCCGCTTCTCAAGGCTCATGACGTCCCGATTTTGGCGGCTCATTTCTGTCACGGTGGCGGGGAGCAGGAAGGACGTCATTGAGGAGCCAGAGAGGCTTGAGGTGCTTTTATTAAACATAAACCAAAATCCAGACAGGAAATTGAACCATGAACACGAACTAAACCAAATTCCAGACATGTAACTGGAAGACACAGAAGCAGACACAGAACCGAAACCACCCATAATGACAACAGAAAATGTATCGAATGAGCCGCGCTCTATTCTGACTCATTGAGGCTTAAGGAGTCAGCCTCAATGTAGCACACCTGTCTCCTATGAGCTCAGATGTGCTCCGTCAGAACAGAGCGCCCTCTACTGTGAATAAAATGTAACAAAACACCCCAAGTCCTGACAACTTTGATGCTAATTTCTCTTAAAATGAAATATTTACACAATAACAGATAATACAAGAGAACTCTTTAAATCATGGCTGAAACTATAAACACCTCATGACATATCTCTTTGTGCCTGTGTTGTGGCATACATTACAATTAAGATAATAGTTCAAAGATAACAGTAAAATGAAAATAAAAGTCCTAAGAGATTAAGGTAATTGTTCATATAATAATTATTCTACTAATCTTAATATGTTTGAAGAGTGTACAAAACTCTACTACTGAGTGGGCATGTCTGAACTAATAATGGAAATCTGTATCTGTACTGTGCAATATCAAGCACTGTAAGTTCAGTACTCCTTAATCTGCTGCTGACAAGAGGGCACACCCCTATTTATGGTTTACTTCTGCTCAAAGGGTAAAGCAGCAGAAAATCTTTGATAAGAATCACCAAAGGAACAGCAAGTAACAGTGAAACAACAAAGCAACAGTGTCAGAAGTTCTGAACACTGCTGGGAGGATGATGTCTCTGCACTTTCTCTTGGTGTTGGCCTTGACATCCACAGCCTGGGCTCAGACACTTGAGGAAAAAGCCAAAGTATTTCTACAGAAATTCAATGAGGATGCACCCCGCCTCATGTACCAGCATTCCCTGGCATCCTGGAACTACAATATTAACATCACTGCAGAGAACTCAGACAAACTGGTGAGTGTTGCAAGTGAAAGAGGAAACTCAGCGGTTTCCTAGGATATGTGTCCGTCTTTTAAATCAAATATAACACTTTCTTCAGTACTTCTCCATCTAATACTTCATCTACATATCACATGATTTACCAAACGTGAACAGTTAGCTTTAAGGAACAGACATAGTAGACTTTTTCCTTTTGTTGAATTCAATTCTTTCTGCTATTAAAAAGTGGTTCTGAATAAATCATTTTGTGTTTTAATGGCCTGCTAATAACTTTAAAATCTAACCCTTTCTGTAGTCAGAGCAGGGCAAGATCTGGAGTCAATTTTACATTAATGCCTCTGAAGAGTCCAATGCTTTCCCTGTTGATCAAATCTCCGATCCAGTCATTCAGCTCCAGCTCAGGTCACTGCAGGACAAAGGGTCAGGGGCACTATCACCTGATAAGGCCAGTCATGTAAGTACACTAATGTTACTCCTAAAAAAGGGACATTTTTAAATTGGTTGCTCTCAAATTGACAGTTTTCTTTCTTTCTTGCTGTTGTAGCTAGCTAAACTTATGAATGAGATGAGCACGCTCTACAGCACAGGAACTGTGTGCAAAATTGACGACCCCTTTGACTGTCAAACTTTGGAACCAGGTACTGTTACCAGAATGAAATCAAATGGCTTGGGGTCATAAACCCAGTCATGTTGGGTAAGAGTTCTTACAAGAAATTAGCCTTGAGTAAAGTTACAATAACATTACAACACTGCAATGATTAAAGATCAGTGAAATTATTATTTAATTATATATTTAACCTTAAGGGAAAGGTTTGGTAAAGCCATATAAATATATATACAGTCCACTCTTGTTTATCGCGGTTAATCGGTTCCAGACTCTACCGCGATAGGTGAATTTCCACGAAGTAGGATTCTTTATTACAAATCAAAAAAAGTGAAGTGGTGAGGGACAACTGTATATATATATATATATATATATATATATATATATATATATATATATATATATATATATATATATATATATATACACCTTACATACACACATAATTATACTAATTTTTTCTTTCCTCTTTACGCCAGTGGACAAGATAGAAGGTGAATAATAAACCATGTATGAGCTGATCTGTAATTGTGTACCAACAAATGCGTCTATATGGTTTGTATACCTGAAAGCATGAGGAACGTAAAGAATGCAAAACCTTTTGGGTTTTTTATTTGTACGGATTTTAATGTGTTATCCTGCAAATTATCTTTTGTTAAACTCTATATACACTCAAACAGTATAAACACTATACCTGTCACACTATATTACACTTTTAAAATACTGCCTAGAGTGGATACTTGAGGGTGGGCTGTGAAAAGCACTTCTAAATGGGCTCACAGAGGCTCAGGTCTCAGTATTCAAAATATTGCTGAAAACCAGGTTGTTTCTAACTGTTTATTAGTGCAAAGTTAACGGCATTGGTTAAAACACATTTTTTGGATTAAACCTGTAGCTTTATGAAGAAACATGAATACATTTTTCTGGCAATCTCTTTAGGCTTGGATGCGATCATGGCTGGCAACTGGGAATTACTACGGCGACTGCATGTGTGGGAGGGGTGGAGGGTTCAAGTGGGGAAGAAGATGAGGCGAGTGTATGAGGATTACGTGGACCTGAAGAACGAGGCAGCCAGACTAAACAGTATGACTCCTGCGTATACATTTACAGTGGTGTTGGGTTCTGGGTACAATTTCACCAATGGAGCCTAGCTGTGTTCATTTTTTTGCATAAGCATAAACAACATTATATTACACACACGTGTATGTGCGGGATTTAATCCCAAAATGTAATGATAGGCAGAAATTCAACCAATATATTTATGTCCGTATAAATTCGGAAATAGCATTCAAATGGATAGCATTGCTTCTCCATTCGCACTCATTTACTGTTCCTTTGTGTAAATCAAAGATTATAAAGACTATGGAGACTACTGGAGGGGAAATTATGAAACAGTTGATGAGGCCAAGTACAGCTACACTCGGGATGAACTCATGACAGACGTGAGACGCATATACAAAGAGGTATGTACAATGTCATTATGTATCCTGCGATATCTCTGCAGCATTTTTATCCTTCCATGAAGGCACAATACACACAAAATCTAGGATGGAGTTGCATTTGAAATGGCATCTTTACACTTTCCAGATCATGCCTTTGTACAAAGAACTCCAGTAACCTGTGAGAGACTAAACTGCAGGAAACCTACCCTGGTCACATTGCATCAGATGGAGGCCTTCCAGCCCATTTACTTGGTAAATATACAGTCTAGATGGGACCACTGTTTTAAGCCTTATTTGAGCCGCGCATGTTCTGTAACTGAAGTGAGTTCTTTATTTCATGCACTAAAGATTTTACAAGAAATAATTTTAGAGTGAAATACTTTCTGTAATTTAATAAGTTTGGCTGTGCTCAGTGTTAATACTGCTGTATAGTGTGACCCCAATCGAGTGATCCATTACAAAAAATGTTACAAATTCCATTACCATTCCTCCTAGTGAAACTAATCCAGCTCCAACATCACTTCACTCATCACTTTTCTTATTGCTTTACTTTATTTATGACCTCTGAGTTCATAAAACTCTTGCATTTCTTTGTCTGCTCATGTTTTTAATAATTAGCCTTAATTTTTTTTGCATTATTAACATTGTGATTTTTTAAATTTAAATTCAGCCATGGTTTTGTGTCACTGCACTGCATTTTATTTATTTATTTTTTGTATTTTCTCTTTTTAAAAATATCACAGTATTAACTGAACTTATCTGAACTTAACTGATAACTTATATTGACTGTAGTCATAAATGAAATCTATGTTTACAATGTTAGCGTCGGATGAGTTAACTCATTGCCTTTGGTGTCCTAAAAGGTGATATGTGGGAAGATTGGACCAATCTTCTGCGCACTATCGTACCCTATCCAGAAAAGCCGGATGTCGGCGTCAGCTCAGAAATGTTGCTGGAGTTAGTTTTTAATAGGTTTCATAAAAAAATGAAATATAATTTCATTAAAAAATAAAAAAAATACCTATGTTTTTGCTACTTGTTATCAAGGACTGATTTTTATCTCCAAGGTTTTTCCTTAGTACAAAGTTCAGCTCTCATTACTGGCACTGAACCTCTATCAGTTATAGCTTCATTAAAACTGTAAAAGTTGATAATGAAATGTTTTTGGACAAAACCAGGGCTGGGACGAACTGCGGCTGTTTAGAGAAGCAGAAGAGTTCTTTGTGTCTGTGAACATGTCAGCCATGTTTCCCAACTTCTGGACAAACTCAATGTTTGTGAAACCTGAGGGGAGAAAAGTTGTGTGTCACCCCCTGCGTGGGATATAGACAACGGAGGACTTTAGGTACATTGTTTACTGGTGATGAATATGTTGGGTGACAGAGGTTGATGTTATGTTGTGTTTTCTTTGGATAAATGCACTGTAAAATTTTATGGACATTTTGTCTTTAATGCCAGGATTATAAAATGCAAAAGGAGTGACCATGAATTTATTGGCAGAAGCAAGCACAACTATACATTTCACAATTATACTGTCAGCGCAGCGATGCATTTTTCTTTGGGATGCTTTGAATTCAATATGTTTTATTCTTATTGCTTATTATTCATAATGAAATTCAAACGTTAGTAAAATATTTAGGACCTGTAATTAAAAATAAAAATCCTTTACATTAAAACTAAAGGTTTTTTCCTTAACTGATTCAAGTTATTCTAGTTGTAGATGTAACCTTTCCATACCTGCTACCCAAATTACCCCAATAATGACATTTTAAAGCTGTTTGCTCTTTACCCTCTCAAACCTGATGTTTTTATATTATATTATATTATATAATATATAGATAGATAGATATATAGATAGATAGACAGATATAATAAAAGGCTCAATATTTGGCCTGATTCAGCTATAGGTTGTCTGAGAACAGTTTTAATGTGCATAAAACGTGCTGGTAGTGGTGGTCTAGTGGTAGGATACTTGCCTATGGACCAATGGCTCAAGAGGTCCCAGGTTTAAATCCCACCTCTAGCACCTGAGCAAGACCCTTAACCCTGAGTTGCTGCAGGGGGACTGTCCCTGTAATTAGGACATGTAAGTCGCTCTGGATAAGAGCGTCTGATAATGCTGTAAATGTAAATGCATAAGTGTATTCAAAAGTGACAGGCAAAGTCTCACTCTCACTCATGAGGTGTGAAAGCAAAAGCTTTTCAAAGAGCTACAATTTCACAAGCAGTAAAAGGATAGACTTATTGTCTACATGTATATATGAGTCATAATGCACAAAATCAGTATCGGTTTGAGCAAGACTTATCGCCTATTTGGATTCTATATAAGAAAAGAACATTTTCATGACACAAAATGTGTATTTACCATTTTTTTAACCTCATGAGACTACAGGCTAGCTTAACTGAATGTCAAACAGTACTGTTTGTCTCAGTGGATAAGCATTATCATGATGCTCATGATGGAATATAGTCTAGATGTTTAGAATTATGTTTACTATTTATCATTTATAGCTTCTCATTTGGCTTACATTTTGACCATGACACCTTTGGTATATAAAAATAAGAGCCATAAAACCAGAAAGCCATGTGGGATTTATATTATTCAAAACACTTTCTCTTCCATTTTTAAAGGATTCATCTTTCTCTTACACAGAATCAAGATGTGCTGGAGGTAAACATGGATGACTTCTTGACTACTCATCATGAGATGGGCCACAATCAGTACCAAATGGCCTATCGTCACCTTCCATATCTGCTGGATGCAGACCAATAAAGGGGTTTCCATGAGGCAGTAGGGGAGATTATGTCCCTTTCAGCTGCAACCCCAACTCACTTGCAGGCCCTAGGCCTCCTACCTGCTGACTTCAAACAGGACATGGGTATGATGATCTGTGCATAAAAAGTAATTAACACAATTTGCAATGTAATACAAATGCGTCTGAGACTGTACGTCCTACAATATTTGAGGGTGCTTTCCCTTCTTGGTTACAAATGGTACAAATGACACGGTAATCACTCAACATGCAGTACTGTGCAAAGCTTTTAGGCAGGTGTGAAAAAATGCTGTAAACAAAGAATGCTTTCCAAAATGGAAGTGTTAATCATTTATTTTCCATCAATCAACAAAATGCAGTGAATGAACAAAAGAGAAATCTAAATCAAATCAATATTTGGTGTGACCACCTTTTGCGCTAAGCAGCATCAATTTCTTCTAATGCCTTGCGTACGGTTTGAAGGAACTCCAGCTGGTAGGTTGTTCCAGCATGACTGTGTTTCAGCCTCGTGTGACACTGATGATCATCAGCACCTGTTTGGTAAAATTGGTTGATCATAAGCCGACTATAATCCTATGAAATCCCTGACTTTATACAAGTGTACCTATAAGATTTGATGCTGGTTTGAAGGCAAAAAGGAGTAAGACCAAATATTGATTTGATTTAGATTTTTCTTTTGTTCGCTCACTTTTGCATTTTAATTGATAAAAATAAACAATCATTATGTATATTTCTGAAAGCATTCTTTGTTTACAGCATTTTTTCACACCTACTCTAACCCACACAATACTGTGTATTAATAATTAAAAAGAGTGCTTTGCATTTTATAACTATAGAAGATCCCACTGCATGTTATATATATATAAGCAGAATATATATATATATATATATATATTTTTTTTTTTTTTTTTTTTACAGAGACAGACATTAATTTCCTGCTAAAACAGGCTCTTACTATTGTGGCAACTTTGCCCTTTACCTACATGCTGGAAGAGTGGAGGTGGCAAGTATTTCAGAACGTCATACCAAAAGAAGAGTGGATGCTCCGCTGGTGGGAGATGAAGTAGGTGTGAAATACTCAACATGATTTGTGGTCAGGATGCTTCTGAATGATGCAAAAATACCCACATGTCATAAAAACATAACAGAATGTTACCTCTATGAGAGGTCATGGTCAAATAATGAGAACTGGCAATAGTGTGAAAGTACACCTTACAGATTAGATCCAGCACCTACGTTAGTGGAATCAACACATCTCTAAGTGGATAGGATTTTTTTTTGGGTTCACCAGTTAAATTTTAATGTGGGAACATAATGCACCAGCAAATCTGTAAACAACTTGGTCTATTAATATTATGACTCACTCATTGGAACATCTTGTTACAAATTCACATTTCATGGTCTGGGATTTATTAGACAGTAAATGAATTTTTGGTTATGCTGGGTCAGAGCATCTCTGAAATATCTTTCAGATTTTTTTTTTTTTTTATCAGTGATAAGTACTTACTTATTCAGGAAAATGTAGCCTTTCAAAGTTAATTGATCTATGATTGATCTATTTTAAACTAATTTTAGTGAAAAATTGTTAGCATGTTTGACATAAATGAAAGCGGTAGATTCATTTTTTTTTTCCAATACAGGAGAGAACTAGTAGGTGTGGTGGAACCTTTACCCAGAGATGAGTCATACTGTGACCCAGCTGCTCTTTTTCACGTATCTGGGGATTACTCATTCATCAGGTAATATTTAGTTATTGTTCTGCTAGTTATTGTTCTGCTCAGTTTTTTTTTCACTGAGCATCTCATTCATTTGAAACATTCCCAGATCAAACATTTTTGGGTAATTTTATTAGAGTTGTTTGTATTTATGAAGAAATCTGTTAAAATTCTCATTCATTTGAAACATTCCCAGATCAAACATTTTTGGGTAATTTTATTAGAGTTGTTTGTATTTATGAAGAAATCTGTTAAAATTACACAGGAATTGACCATTTACAATACAATTATAACAAAACAAATGTGGCATGCACCGATCTCAAATTTATGTTTTTCTCAATACATCTCAATACAAAATTTGCAGATGAGCTTTCTCTCCAATGGAGGATTAATTTAGACAATTATTTGTCTATTTTGAAATCTAAAGCCTCCCTTTTTTGTGTTCTGCATAGATATTTTACAAGAACAATATACCAGTTCCAGATTCAGGAGGCACTTTGCAAGGAAGCTGGCCAAAATGAGGTCCTTTATAAATGTGACATCACAAACTCCACCAGTGCAGGCAACAAACTCAGGTAAGCATTTACACAGCTGGTTGATGATTTATTGTGTTCATAGATCGCTTACATATCGTCTGTCGAATTAAGATTGACCACTGATCAGCAATCCTTATAGGGAGGCAAAAACAATATGAAGCGATCTATCATATCATGCATTATGTTATTACTGATAGGAAGATGCTTGAGCTGGGCCGATCAAAGTCTTGGACACGGGCTTTGGAGCAGGTTTCGGGGGAAACCAGGATGAATGCTCAGCCTCTGCTAAATTACTTTAGTGTTCTGTATGATTGGCTTAAGGAGGAAAATCTGAAGAACAACAGGCAAACAGGATGGAGTGTAAAGGCTGATCCATGTAAGTGCTACAGTTTTCTCAGATAGGGCTGGATATTATTATAATTCTTTTCATTTCAGTAACTTGAGATTGATTCCCAAACCTATACTTGTACAAACCACAGGTGTGAGTTAAACTTGAAAAAAAAGTTTGGAAGTGGTTACAGTGTACAGTTACAGTTTTTGCATATATGGGTTCTTTAAGGCTGCTTTGTGACAACAACAGTTGTAAAAAGTGTTGTATAAAACTGACTTGACCTGACTATTTGTGACTTTTAAATTCAATAAGGAATTAGAGATCTGAGACTGGCTACAGCCGACTGCTAATTTGGGAAGAAGTGCTGATAGTGATAACACTTATACAGAATGTTATTTACTCAAGTCAAGTAAATTTTGTTTCTATTGCATTTTCACTGTTGTAAAGAAACTTTAAAGAATCCAGGCCCCTAGTAATCAAACCAAAGGTAACAGAGGCAAGGAAAAACTCCCTAAAACTGCAGGAAGAAACCTTGGGAGGAACCAAGAATCGAAAGGGGAAACCCATTATCTGATTCCAAAACATGGTTTAAAAAGCAATAGAAAACCAGCACCTTGTGATATAAGCACGCTTGAAGTTTCATAATCAGAGGTGTAAATTTTAGAACAAGCATGCCTATTGGCTCACCTATGGTAAATTGTGATACTGTTCACAGGTTGGTAGAACTGAAGTAATTTGATTTTTACCTTTTGTTAAATTTTGGCAGCCACTGTTGCTGGTTAATGGCAATCGCTGTATTGAATTTTACAGTGAATATAGTGAACAACACTGTATAACGTCCTGAAATAAGCCCTTAGAAACTTCATATGATAGGACAAACTAAAAACATTTTGAAATCACTATTAGTTAAATTTAATTAAATTGTTAACATGACAGTAAGAATAGAGAAATAGAAGTATTTTATTGCTCATGATAGATTAGTAGTATATAATTACTAACTGTGCACTTTGTTGTTCACAGACACCGATGATGCCATTAAAGTGAGACTAAGTTTAAAAGCTGCCATGGGAGAAAATGCAGTATGTTATTTCATGTTTTTCACATAAATAGTAACCTCCTATATAAATGCAGTCACTGAAAAAATTCTAAGACTTATAATACTTAATTTTCTGATTTTTTTCTCAGTACACTTGGAACAACAATGAGATGTATCTCTTCAAAGCCTCCATGGCCTTCGCCATGCGACAGTACTATTTAGAGACCAAGGGAGAAGTGGTGAATTTCATGTTAGTAAAACAAATAGCATATCTTTCTGAGAAAAATCCTTTTTTGATTAACTTAATGTTGGCATATAACAACTTAACTGGCATACTTGTTGGAAGGAAATCAGATTTTGATTAATTTGTATTCTGTAATGTGTCCAGCACAGAGAATATCTTCACATACAGAGAAAAACCGAGAATCTCCTTTTACTTTGTGGTGACCAATCCTACAAATCCGAATAGCATCATTTCTAGAGCTGAAGTGGAGGCAGCTATCTGGTGAGACTTTGTTGCAAAAAATGTATTGTATTGTAATTAAACTGTAATAAAATTGAGCATCTAAGCAAATTTTTGTCTGTGCTTAAGGCATGGAAATTGTACAGTACTGACTTAGCTTAACCACAACATTTAGGTTTTAAAATTCAGGTACTTCCCTAATTTATTGGGAAAGTTCTTGTCGTTTAGCAGCTGCATTTGCAAGATCAAAGCAGCTATTCCATTATTTGATGGTTTCCCTTTATGAAGTGTTTATGTAACCCATGCAGGATGTCAAGAGGACGCATTAATGGAGTTTTCCAGCTGAGTGATGATACGCTCGAGTTTATAGGTCTACAGACCACTTTGGCACCCCCAGCAGAGCAGCCAGTGACTGTTTGGCTTGTTGTCTTTGGAGTGGTGATGGCTTTGGTGGTGTGCATGGGGATTTACCTTGTTATCATGGGAGCTGTGAACAGAAAAAGGTAGGCGTAATAGGAAAAACATCAAAATGTATGACTGTATGAGACATCACTAATAACAGAAGTGAAACACCACAGACAGGCAGTGTCACTTTTTTGTTAAATGGATGCATTTTTATGTGTCTATATATTATTCTTTAATATGCACTAATTTATTCATGCTTATTAAACAGGGGCAATTCATCATTGGTAACTATATCAGAATTAGTTCAAAAGCAACATTTCCTTTGCAGTCCCTGACCAGGCAATACATAAACGAAGTTTACAAGGCAATTAAAAAAATATACTTACATTGCTCATTTCCTAAACATAAAATATAACACATAAAAGTCCTCTATGCATAATCTCCCAAAAAACGAAATGTTACATGATCGTTGCACTACACGGTTGTCACTGTTGGTATGCCTGACGTTATCTGAACACAGAGAAACAAATTCCTTTTGGAGAGGAGGCATGTTATGAATAAAGCTGTACATTAAATGAATTTTTGTATCATTAACAAAATTGTTCCATGATAAAAAGTTGGTAGATTTGGGGTTTTGATTCCTGTTCAGTTAGGATGGCTGGTTACCTGATTTGGTTAAAAAAGGTTGAATATGCTTAAAATAATGGATGATTTTTTTTTCTATATATAAATACATTGTAAAATTCTTTTTCTTTAAAGAATTGATAATAAAACTTTTTAAAATATAAATGATAGTAAAACAACATTTAAATTCAAAATAATGACCAAGGATGCGCATAAACACAGACTCAGTGTTGAGGTTTATGACCTATTTTTTATTTCATAAAACAACAAGAACAATTAGGCATTCCAAAAGACTGCAAGACTGCTAACATCAAGATTCATGTTCAAATGTATTTCTATAGAGCTTGTTGCACTGCCCATTTTCTCAAGGCAACATTACAAAAACATGTCATTTGCATATCATTTACATCTGTGTATAAACTATCTTTGACATACTATTGAAACTACCTGATGTATCATCAACTGCTTTACTCCACAGGAAAGCCAGGAAAGCTGAGGAGCCTGAAAACCCATATGATGAACCAGCTGAGGGAATATTCAACAAAGGCTTTGAGGATGAAAGTGAGCAAACAGGATTTTAAAGAACTGATTCAGAAAAGAAACAGTGTTACAAATAAATTATTAAATACATTGACAAGCGTTCCACTATTGTAACACTTATAAACAGTATGATATTTAAAGATTTATACCATAGATGAAACTTTTATAAAAAAAAAGACACAAAAAAAAACAAGACATTTATATTATGTGGAAAATAACAACGCAGGTTTATATATTAAAAAAAGAAGAAAGCTTATGGATGTGTAGAGATAATATGTGACAAATGTACTATATATCAACTTTATAGACATTGTAATAAAACAGTTTTATTTTTGAAGAATTAATAATTTTGCACACTGGCACAAAAAGCATTAAAGTCTGACTAAGTAAAAATGGCATTCAAAACACAAAAGTGTTTTAGAGCTGAAGGGAAAAACAACCCACGGTATTCAATGTACTTGCTGATGTAAGAAACACACTATAAAATTATGCAACATCTGAACTTTTAAACAGCTAATCTGTGCTGAAATTTTGGAAAGCTCATGGTAAGTTAACCAAATAAATAGCATTTGTTAATTCATTATGAATAAAATTTCAATTATCCTAAAAAAGAAAAATTTCCTTGCTTTGTTACCATCAAACTTGCATAACAAACATGTTTTGGTATTGTATGTCCTAAGCTAAAAACATAGCTGCCCTTCAAATTGAATTAGCAGTTCATGAGTAACGTACTAATAGGAATTGAATTGTTTCATTAACTTATATAAAAGATTTTGCACTTTTTCCTTCACTTCACTTTTTCCTTCACAAAATTCCGTTTAGGAGATAATAAATCTTGTCCTGACAGTCATAACATTGTGGAATGATACATAACTACTTCTTACTGCAATGGCAGTTACATTTTGCACATCAGCTCTTAACCAGCTCTGGGTAGAAGAACTCTAATCCAAAGATTTCTCTGATCCTGAAGCACTTGACTAGATTTGTTTTTGCTGCTGATGATATACACTTCTTTAGGTTATATTTTGCATAAAGTCACATTAATAAAAAATAACTTTACTCAACATTGTACTTATCTCTTGGACAAAAAGAAATGATTCAATGATCATTTTTTGGAGTTGTAAAAGATGAAGAAGTAGAACTTTTCCCTGTTTTCATCTGTTGGATAGCCCATGGTCACGTCTCTAGGTGCTTTAGTTTGGATGAACCAGCCTCTTTTTGCAGCTGACTCAAACTGACGCATGTTTCCCTTTGAAGTTGACATGTAGAAGACAAATGGCCACGTAACTGGGTCATTCTCGCAGATTTCCTTCATCTTTTCTTTTTCGCAGCACTGAAATATATATCATTATGAAATTAGTTCATTTCAAGGAAAAGACAAATACTCTCCCATACTACATTTTTTTTAGCAGGAGCCATGCTAATCTTCTTTTCTTCTTTTATTGTTCCAGTTTTAGGATATGTGCTGCTCTAACACATTTAATAAAAGATGTTAATGCATTTAAGGAGTCACCAAAAATAGCATTATAAACATTAAAAAAAGGAGCATAATAGGTCCCCTTTAACAATGAATCAAGAAGTAATCCATACATTTCTGCTGAATCTTTTTAAAAATGTAGACCATTTTTTAATGAATTAACCTTTAAGCGATTACCTTCAGTATCAGTAAAGATTTTCTGATTCTGATTCTTACCTCAATGGTCAGATATATGTTTTTATTGTCAGAGCTACATTTCAGGTAGTTATTGGAGCCAGTAAAGTTCAACACAACGGGGACTCCTTTTCCTGGCGCAGTTGACATGTAGTAGAAGATAGTGATGTCCTCTGAAAGACAAACAATATGCATGCTTTTAAAATGTGTCATAATACTTCATGTCTTATATCTTAACTTGCAAGAACTTGAGAGTAACACTTTCTTTAGGGCTGTTGATAAATGTCCTGATAAATGTCTACATTGACATTTATAAAAGTTTATTTTTACAAACTTCGTTTTTCATAAAAAACTACTGCCATCAGTTTAACCTTAGAAAATTCTAGTGATCATGGACAATGAGTTGAATAAACCTTTATAAATGTCAATGCAGCTAAACATCAGTTGTGTTAAAAGGTATATTTAAATGTGTTGTGGCCTTATGAATGTTACCCTATAGTGAAGTGTTCTCAAAGTAAGGAGAGACATGATGTGACACAAAGTTTCAGTGTTGCATGTTCACATTACCTGGGAAAGCAACATACATAAAAATATGATCCTGTGCTTACCTGAGATGGGCATATCTGAACAAGGCAATGTATTGAAAGGTGAGATTGCTTCAGAGCTGAATCTTGAGTTAAGGTAGCTGCTGATCAGAAGACGGGATTCGCTGTGCTTCCTAAGTAATTCTTTGCGAACTGGTGAAATAAAAGTATAACAGTCTCTGCTCACATATATACATTCACTACATGAGTATGACAATACTGGAATTTAAAGTTATAATATTTACAGAATTATACTTATTCACAATACAATGCTTTGAAAGTGTTTAGCTAATCCTATAGGAAGGCAAAATGAGATGAGTCTTGAAGGTAGTATTATAAAAACAGCTTGCTTAATTCTTACACACAATATGGTACGCTTCTTGATAAACCACAGATCAGTTTTAGTTTACTCTCAATCATAAACTGATACTGACCCATCAACGATATAAAGCTTTTTCCTGTAAACATGTAAAAATCAATTATAAATTATAAATGCATGCCTGTTTGCAACAATCCAAATGTTTTAATATCAGTGGGAACTATGAACTATAACTAAGATATTGACAGTATAAGATATTTATGATAATATAAGACAATATAAGATATTTCATTATTTGAAGCTTTAAAGCAGATGGGGTACTTTAAGAAATTTGGCTTCTTTTCCCACCTCTAACATTATCAGTCCATAACATTTTGTGAAGAGGGTTTTATAGGTATTAAATTTGAAGGACTAAAGTATTGTGATGGTCTGATATAAGAATGTACAGACAAAAAATATTTGAGGAAAACTGGAAAACTAAAGAAGCAGGACTGTGTTCGATGTGTCTTCAGTCTAAAAATCTGACGTGATTAGTAAGTTTAACCCTTACTTGATTTAAGCTCGCACTTCTCAGCTGCCATGATGACATTACTCAAGTTGCACCCACTCAAGCTGCAGTTTTTGCAGGGTTCTGCAGAATCACAGCATCTTCCTCTTACAACTGCCACACTGGTTTTAATCAAGGAAACCATAAGCAGTTCTTTGTCGAACTCTTCCATGTCATCACTTTCCAAGTCGCAGTCTGTTGTCCTCATATTGTCTTCGTCGCCTCCTTCCAGACTCTCCTCTCTAACCATAGCCATTTTGAAGCTCAGGGTGGTCTCCTCCTTTTGGTAGCGTCGAATGGCATCAGATTTCAGGCAATCCCTTTGGTCTGCTTTGAGACTTGCTTGGTGTATAGTCTGTGAAGAGATGGGGGTCAAAGAGATGGCAAATTGCTGATCCTTCCAGCCATTATGTACTCACTGTTGGATTTGTTTCACTTCTCTGTGTTGTTTCTGCATTCAGTTTCGGCATGCTTCTGTTATCTCAGCTTTTTATACATTGACAGAACTGACTGTCCATGTGTGTGTGTCTAGGATTGGTTACATTTTTTACACAGCTTTCACAGTGTGTGTGCAATAACAGTAGGGTTTTTCTACTTTTATGTGGAACAAAAAAAAAAACCAGTTCATATTCATAACTAAAAGAAAATCACAAAATTAACCTCATGGTTTGTGTGTGTGTGACTGAAACTACTCACCAGTAATGGAGCTCCTGAAAGAAGGTTTTTTGCCAGTCTGTCTGGAGGTAAATCCTGAGTATCCACATCATTTATCTTCATAAGATAGTCTCCCTTCCTAAAGAAGAAAATAGGTTAATATTAGAATATTAATATTAATCTACATTGGGGCAGCGGTGGCCTAGTGATTAGGGTGTTGGCCACATGATTGGAGGATCAGGGGTTCGAACCCCTTCCCAATAGGTTGCCCTGAGGTACCCTTGAGCAAGGTGCCGTCCCTGTCTCGCTCCTCCCTGCGATGGGCTGGCGACCTGTCCAGGGTGTGTCCCTGTCCTTCACCCTGTGTGAGCTGGGATGCACTTCCCTTGGGACAAGCGGCAGACTGACTAGATATACATTGAAATGACCATTTTAGTATGTTTCAAAAAAATTTTTTAACATTAAGTGGTGGCCTAGTGGTTTGGGACTAGGCCACAGGACTGGAAAGTCATGGGTTTGAATCCCAGACCATTAGGTTGCCCTGAGGTACCATTGAGCAAGGTACCATCCCCATCACTGCTCCTTGGGCAGTGGACATAGCTGCCACCTACTGCACTGTGTGTGGGTTAAATGCAGAGGATGCATTTCATTGTGGTTCACTGCTGTGTTTCACAGCAGTTTAACTGTCACCTATACTGCACTTTCAGATTTAGAGTTGTGTCTATGATGTGATCGTTTGAGGTTTCTAGTTATCTGCATGGTGCAAAAATGACATAAATATTTGAATACAAGGCACAAAATTAAACAACTTATTTTTACTGTCTCAAAAAAAGCTTCATTTTCTTGATCATCTTTTCTATAAATATGTTGTTTTATGTCAAATTATGAAATAAAGAACATCCTTAAGTGCATTTAGGGATCGTTTTGGCATGTTAGGGCATGTTTTGGCCCATCATTTCTCAAGCTGAAAAGTTTGCTACCAGACAGCTCTGATCAGTCAATGCATGGACTCTTTGTAATCTCTGAAGGTGTTATGTGACAACTGGTACCAAGATGCTGGCAGCAGATCCTTAAAGTTCTGTTGCATTAAAGTTTTTTTTGTGAGGTGGGACCTTCATCAGACTAATTTATCTAGGACATCCGAATGATGCTTGATTGGCTTGAGATCTGTGAAATTTGAAGGCAGAGTCAGCGTTCGGGGTGTACTTGGCCTGCAATATCCAAATGAATGTAAGGACCCAAGGTTTGCCAGCATATCATTGGCCTACACTTCCCCAAGTGCATCCTGGTGCCACCTGTTTCCCAGATTAGCAAAGTACATAAAGACGGCCTCTTCCACATTATGTAAAAGAACGCCTGATTCATCAGACAATGCTTGTGTTCTGGTTGTAGTCACTTTGAACATCATTAACTTACAATAATTTGGTCTATAGTAACCTTGGGATTGGACCACATTTAACCACCTGGCCACTCAGAATAAAAATATATTTGTATGAGGTGTCTGACCTCAGAAATTGTATAAGCTTTACTGACCTGCCAAAAGTATTTGGTGCATCAGTCAAAACATTTCCAACTTCATAGTGGTGTTTCCCATCAACCAAGCTGTGAATTAGGGTAACTCCCCCACAATGATTATTTTCCTGAAAAATAATGTTTCAAAGACAAGTTTAATATGTACACTCCTTACAAGTGAGTATGTCAGAAATGGCTCTTTTTGTGCTGCAACAGAAAAACAATTTTGTACTCCTAAAGAACATTTGAATGGATGTTTCTTAAAGGAACATGCAGCACATACAATTAACATCACAATTATACTCAGACAGCGACAAAATCTATTCTGTTATTATATCAAAGAAATGACAAAAACACTTATTTTTGTTATTATTAGCCTTTTTGTTAATATACAAAATTGCACTAAAAATGTTTATGCAATTCATAAAATTTCCATTCAAACTTAATTTAATTTAACTTGGCTGGCTTAATTAAGTGTACATTACCAGTATGTAATATTAATCAGTAATGTAATCTTAATTAAGTCAGCAAACAGAGCATAGAATACATACAAAATCACATAATATTGTTCTGTACCTTTTGCATGTTGCTCTCTTGGCAGATGCTACAGACTGTGAGGCATGAAGCGTGGGACTTAACTATGATATAGAGCCCAGAAGTAGGCAGGACTCTGCTAAATATATTCATAGATTACGTCAGTTGAATGCGAGGCTCTCAAAAAAGAAGGAAGTGGTAAAAGAAAAAAAAAGGGAAGGGCATCTGTGCCACCAGAGGTACTATCAATGTAGGCATTCTTTAAAAAGGAAAATGATGCTCTGGGTGATAGAATGTACAAAAAAATAAATAGATAAAAATAAGGGGTAGGAACAAAAAAATGAGGATATGACACATCACTTGGTTCCTGTATAGTATTCAACTCTTTTTTACAAACAGTTAACCTTCTTATTATTCCTTCACTTGTTTTAACAGAAACTTGGTAAGTTTCAGTTACACCCATATGCATGTAAGCAGCAGTGACCTAGTGATTAGGGATTAGGCATCATAATTAGATGGCTGTGTGTTGGATTCCCAGACTGTAAGTTGCCCTGAGGTACCCTTTAGTAAGGTACTATCCCCTTCTCTGCTCCCCAGGCACTGGATATTTGTGCTGTGTTGCACTGTGTTTCACAATGACCATCACTTTCACTTCACTTGTGCTACATGCAATATCCTTTTATACGCAGCACAAGCATAGTTGAAGAATGTTCTTACAGTTTATATTGTGATACTAAAATATGAGCTGTCTTTGAAAAAAAAAATGTCCAAAGCACTAGTTGTTAGTATGATGGGTGGGAAAGCAAATAAAGCATGCACCTTACAAAAAATTGGTGTTATTTTTGTTCTTGCTGTTTGAATTCTAGTGAAGAGAGGTGCAAAGGATGCAAAGCCCACAGAAAGGAAAAAGAAACGTCAGAGTGTAAAACCACAGCTCGGTGTAAGATGCGCTTACACATTCGGGTGAAAGGCTTGATGGCTTTTGACATATTTGCTTTAAGATCTTTTTTTTTGTTCTTCTTTAGCTTGACCTGCTGAGGCTACAAAGATTGTTTTACAAAGAAACTGTAATACTGTGCTCAGAATAGAAAAAATGTCACAATGGCTTTATTTCATGGTATGAAAATGAAAAGTATTTATTTATCATAGCAATAACAAACATACAGTATCATACATGTTCTTACATCCATATCAACAAAGATATACAGCCTTATAAACTAACAATCACATGCTCATTACCTATTGGCATAATGGCTTTAATAACAGGCATTAGGAGGATAGTGTTGCAAGCTCCATTATTGGCTTCTTCTAAAAATTTGGAACTATGGATCAAATGAAGATGTAGTGTAGATTGATGTCAATTGTCCTGTTCAGATACACTAAGATCACTATAAAGCTGCTGAAAATCAGGCCTCTCCACTGGAAGCTTGAAAAAGAGAAAAGCATAAACATTAGGCATTTAGTGCTTGATGAATGCTATGTTACTTATTGATATCAATGAAATTACTGATTAGGAGAAGTAATGAGACCAAAGAAGAAGGATGAAAAAAAAGGGAAAAGAAAGAGTAAACAAGCAACAGAAGCAAAAACCTTCATGGCAACAAAATACAATACAATAAACCGCAATTAACATTGCACTCAACTTTAGGATTTCTTTGTAAATTCATTTGTGTAATCGTATAGTTCTCAAAATGTATACAAGTGATGAGGAGAGAGAGCGAGAGAGAGAGAGAGAGAGAGAGAGAGAGAGAAAGATAACTGATATGACTACCTCATGCCAGCATGATTTCATAACTTGATAAATCTGATCTGTGGCCAGCTGAGGTCTATAGAGGCGATGGCCCTGCATCACTCTTTCTGCTACACGAGCATTGTCATAGTGCTCATAGGGCTGCTTGCCCAAGCTGTAAACCTCCCACATCAGAACACCTACAAGAAACAATAGTTTTCAGCCTTGTCATGATCAATACCATTGCCATCATTTTGACCATTACCTATATAGTTGTGCATGCCATGTTTAACATCACTATAAGAATAAATTTTCATGAAGATCACGTAATCATTATTTTAGTGTGCAGCAGCAGTTGTCATGAATCACTAAAGATGTTTTAGCCCGTTGTGAATAGTCAGATTTTCCACTGAAGGTAGAATGTTGCACAGCTTTAAGAACTTCAAGGCCTATTTGTCTTGTGTACCAGCTTTTACGACGTTGTGTAAAAAAGGTTCGCCTTACACACCAATGTTGGTTAGTTTTAAGCAGTTGAATAAGGTTAGAAAAAGTGATTATGTGGGTCAATGTTTACTCTCACACATTTATGTATGTATTTATATGGTCACACAAACCAGGTTTTAAAGTTAAAATGAAAACTGTGGCATTTAAATACCAATATATAAAAAGTAATGAGAGAAATGGAACACACCAAAAGCCCACACATCAGACTTGCTGCTAAATTTGGTGTAGTTCAAAACCTCAGGGGCTGACCATTTCACAGGAAACTTGGTACCTGCAGAACTGGTGTACTGATCATCCAACACATACCTGCAGACAGAAATTGAACACAAATACTATGTGTATGTGGTTCCCGTACATCCCCCCACACATATATATATTCAGAAATAGAGAGGCATGTTAAAGAGTTATGGTTTATGTTGTAATGTGAGGGCTCTATGGACTAACACTCCACAGATTACAGATTTGGTATTTGAAAGGACAAGCCACTGAGCAATCCTGTTGCCATGTTGAGGTCTGTTTGGCCAGGAACAATGTTCAGCCAGGTTGTAGGTGTTAAGTTACATCCACATAAACATCAGAACCAAAGATTTCACAATTGAACATTTGCCATGGTATTACACTTCACAGACTTGCTTGCTTTCTTTCCATGGTGCATTCTGGATTCATCTCTTTTTTTGCCATTTATCTCCACTAGGTAAGAGATTCAGACACTCTCAGCCACATGGCTCATCAGACTAGGCCACCTTCTCCTTTTGGTCCATGGTTCTGTTTTTAACATCTTAAAACTGCATATTGTGAGAATGACACAAACAGATAGCTGAAGTGTTTTTTGTGGTTTGGTCAGTCTCTGTTAACTCGTCACACTATAGTATAGTTCCTCTAATTGTTATATTGGTACTGTATCTTGCAGTTATGCATTCATTTTTGAGGATGGAAAAAACCTTTGTTTCAAACAATGGAAACACAAAGTAGCTTAATGCACAGGCCTCACAGAGGATCTGTTGGGGGTGCTGCATGAGTACATTGTGTCAGGATTGCTTCTGAGATCCATTCAGTCCCTTTAAAACGGCAGTAAGAGCTTTGTCTGTATTCTTATCATTAAGTCAAACTCGTTTTCAGTGGGTACTGGTCTCCATCAGGGCTGCTTCTCATCCCCTATCCTATTTGTGATTTTCATGGATTTTAAGGTGCATTCAGGACAGAGGGTGTCCAGTATGGTGGCCTCAGATTTGCATCTTTGCTATTTGCAGATGTGGTTCTTTAGCCTTCATCAAACTATGATCTACAGCATGCACTGAGGCAGCATACAAGTGTGAAATGAGGATCAGCACCTTGAAAGAATGAGGATTCACCTTCAAAACCATGCTGCTCCAATGGAAAAAGGTAGCCTCTGTGTTGAGACAGAGTTATTGGGAATGAATCAAACACTCACTGAGAACAAGCGTGACCTAATGCCAAGAATATGGGCACTGTATGGACTGCAGTTTTACAGGCAAATTAGTTTACTCCCTAGGGTGGCTGGGGGCATCCTTAGGAAGGGAGGAGTTCAGACATTCTGGAGGAACTCTGAGAAGAGCTACTGCTCCTCCACATTGACAAGAGCCAGTTAGGGATACCTGGGCATCCTGTAGGGATACCTCCCAGGTGAGTCTAAGTGCAGCTGTTCTTGGCACAGCCAGCTGGTTGGTTGCTGGGGGCCAGACTCAGGACACAACAGAAAGTCTTTATATGTCAGCTGGCAGGGAAGTGCCCCATGACGACCTGTTGGAAGTGACCAGGGAAAAGAACGTCTGCACTAACCGCCTCAGCCAGCTAAAACTGTGACCCTGTTCCGGATAAGTTTTGAAAATGGATGGATGAATGAACAAATCATTTATTGCAATTATTTGTATGGCTTTTAATCATCAGCTAAAATGTAATGACATTGAAAGCCTTAATTAAATGGAGGTTTTAATTGTGTGCAGTTTGTGTGACTGTATTTTACCGTGCCATTCCAAAGTCTGACACTTTAACAGTCAGATCTTTATCCACCAAACAGTTCCTTGCTGCCTGCAAGAAAAGAGTGAACATCAGTAGAAAAACAAACAAAAAAAAACATACTCAAATGAACTATTAAATGCTACTCAAACAAACTAAAACAATATTAAAATAACCAAAGAAACAAATCCAAAATTATAAAGTAATATAAAGTATAAAATTATAAATTATAAAGTAGCACACAACCAAGCAATTTGATATTCATCCCATTGTTGAGGAAATTTGCCTATAAACCGTTTGGAAACATTTTGGATAAATGTAGTTTGGAAGGCCTCTTTAATCCATTTATGCCGTTTTGTCCTGGGGCACTATATTAAATGGCAAAAGGTAGTTTCCTTTTGATTTTGGAGTTGAACTACACAAAACATTATGTATTCATTCACCATAACAAATTTCCTCTAAACCTTTTCAGTGTAGGCTTTACATACCGTGTGTTGTACTCTTACATACAGTGGTGACAGTGGTTTTAATGTTTTGGCTTATAGGTGATAGTAGTACATTCTAAACACGAAAGTGAGAGTTGTGAGATTAAGGGAGTATTTACTCTCATTTTTGTTGTGAGTCACATGTAGTGTGGAGCAGTCTGGAATGCCACTAACTAAAAGAGTGTGTGTGTGTGTGTGCACAAGTGCTGTGTTACTCTTACTAGATCTCTATGAATAAACTGCTGATCCTCAAGGTAAGCCATGGCCTCACATACATTCAGGCACATATTAAGGAGCTGTGGAGGTTGTAGTTCTTTTCCATGGCTCCTCAGGTAGTCAAGCAGACAGCCATTACTCATGAACTCTGTCACAATGTAGATTGGAAAACACTCCGTACACACACCATGGAGCTTCACTAGCTTAGGATGCCTCAGTTTCCTTTGAGTACAAAGAAACACAAGCATACAAATATCATTATTAACTGTTGTATGAGTAATGTGTAATGAATTCTAGATATTCTGTTTTGGAATGGTAAGCCAGCTGGTCCCAATAAGCTCCTTTGCTTTTTAAGTGAAAGTGACAACCCTTGTGCGAGGTCATGGCACAGCACACATGAACCACAACGAAATTGGACCTCTGCATTTAACCCATGCACACTCAAACCCGTGCAGCAGTGGGCAGCTATTGAAAGCGCCCGGGGAGCAGTGATGGGGACGGTACCTTGCTCAAGGGTACCTCAGGGCAACCTACTGGGAAGGGGTTTGAACCCCCAATCCTCCGATCATGCGGCTAACGCCCTAACCGCTAGGCCACCGCTGCCCAGGTGAATTGGTTCCACAACTCGTGTCACCCTGGTTAGGATGAGCAAGGTGGGTACTTTGGATAAACAAGTTATTGCAAAAAGCTTGACTAAAAGAAACAAGTGTAAAATCTTTTGACTAATACAGTGTGGGGTGCAAAAAGGTTTATGATGCAAAAGGCAACCGTTTTTATTATTTTTTAATTTTATGTATAGTGTTTAAAGTGTTTGAATGTGTGTTGTCTGGAATGAGGGGCAGCGGTGGCCTAGTGGGTAGGGCGTTGGCCACATGATCGGAGGATCAGGGGTTCAAACCCCTTCCCAATGGGTTGCCCTGAGGTACCCTTGAGCAAGGTGCCGTCCCTGTCCTGCTCCTCCCTGTGATGGGCTGCCGACCTGTCCAGGGTGCGTCCCCCGTCCTCGCCCTGTGTGCGCTGGGTTGGACACCAGCACTCCCCCGTGACCCCGTTTGGGACAAGTGGCAGAAAATAGATGGATTGTCTGAAATGTGTGTGTTGATTTTCACTAGGTGGGGTGCCTAGAACCTTAGGTTCTAAGTCATATAAAACGGGTGGTGATGGTCAACATGGTGGTGCCTATGGGTATTAGATGAATTAAATCAAATTTACATGCTTTGAAAAGTGCAGGAGAACAAATGCTCACAATCATTTCTGAATTCTTCTATATTTGTCATTTTTGTTCTTAAACCAAAATGTTCTTAAATAACATATGTTATTTACTGAAAAAAAAACGATTAGCTAACACTAACAGCCTCTTCTGTAAAAAAAAAAAAAAAAAAAGCCCGCTAGCTACATAATCAACTGGAACTGGAACTAGTAGATTCTTCCAGGCTTGAGTATTGCCAGCTCTGTCACTTTAATAAAACTTTTAAAGCAATGTTAAGTAGGTTAAATTAAGTAGGCCCAGCACACTATGTCTTGATCAAAACACTTTTCGGAAGAAAAAGTGTTAAAAATAGTTTCATTAGAGGTCAATTACTTTTTTATGTGTCATATTAGTGTTGCGAAATTATTTAAAAAATAGCCATTTTAAAAACTATATTTTTTGTTTCCTCACATTCTCCACATTTCACATAAATTTGTAGAGCGTTCTATTTTGCCAAATTTGCAAAAATAGAGGAAAACAAGAAATAAGGGGAATATTTGCACCCATCCACACACGCAAGCACGCACACACAAACACACACACATGCACG
Source organism: Hepsetus odoe (assembly GCA_017165825.1). Classification (NCBI taxonomy): domain Eukaryota; kingdom Metazoa; phylum Chordata; class Actinopteri; order Characiformes; family Hepsetidae; genus Hepsetus; species Hepsetus odoe. Next base: position 4,378,156 of record CM029391.1, read on the forward strand.
CACACACACACGCACGCACGCATGCACGCATGCAAGCACACACACGCACTAAAGCACACACACGCACACACACACACACACACATTATTGCTATGCCTGTGGGGGTCAAAACCATGTGCTACTATGCCAGACTTAACCATAACCACACTAGTTCTCGTAAATACAGAAACACACTTAAACACAGACACACACACAAACATGCAACCAGAAACACCAAAGTTGAGTAATGGAAAAGGAAATTGGAGAGGAAACAGAAATTTTAGAGGAACCCACATCATGATTTGGGCCTCCTCTATGAAGTCGTCGGATGACATGCAGCCCTCTTTCACCATCTTAATGGCCACTTCATAATGGCCTTTCCAGATGCCTAGCTGCACGACTCCAAACTGCCCGCTGCCCAGCTCTTTCATCAGTTTCACGTCATCACGACAAAGCTCCCATTCACCTGAATGTAACCACAACATACACTCAAAACACCAGAGAAGCTTACTGAATATCCATTGTGAAAAAAAGTGCTAGAACTGAAAAAGTCTGTCTTCTGTTTCTGTTTTTTGGTTCCTTTCAAAACGATGTACCTATCAAATAGCAATTTCAGATCTGCTTCCTACTTTATTCATGAGTTTTTAGGAAGGTAAATGTGTGCATTATTGAGGGTTGTAATCAGTGTGTGAGTGTATCTGACTCACCATGACCTGATGGAGATGGACTGATATCAGATTCTGTTGCAGGGTGACGTAGTCTGGTCAACAAGCCTTAAAATCCAAAAATCATTCAGGTTTAACAACCACATCAATGTTTTCCATGTTGTCTTTTACACATCAGAAATGTCAAAAGAGGGGAATGATTTGAAGTTCTTTGATATAACCACTCCTTTCACACATCATTGAATACCATTGTTTAAGGCATAGTTAATAAACATGATTATATTTCTCATTCTGGCGTATTCATTACTTTCACAATCCACTTTATGATAAGTTAAGACAAAAGGTGCCATTTCAAGGCCATTATGATAGAAGTATATATGTAAACAATATTTCACACAAAGACAGCTTAACATTAGAATATGATATAAAATCTGCCCTGTAATTTATTCTTTAGATGAAGAGAGGTCCATGTGATGTCTCCATTTCAGCTTAACCCTTTATTTTCTTTTATTTACTGTCTTCTGTCCTTGGAGCTCCAGATTTGGAACTCTCTCGTGGGATCTTCTTTGGAACATCCATATCACCAGTGAATAGCACTACGCTCTCCCTTACTTTCTCACACACATGCCATGTTATTACAAAGAACGAGGAACAATAATATGTTTTTTAAATTACTAAAAATAGTTTTTTCCAATAGGTCCTTAGGCATTGCAAGCAATACTTTTCCTGGTTAAATGATTCCTCTCAATGATGGCAGCCCCGCTGTAAATGTTCATTTAAAGGTTACAGTTATTACAGTACCAATAAGTGATTATGATACTGTAACAAGGAGCAGAAGCATTTTTGTAAAAAATATATAAAACCTTTAATTGTGAATCAGTGATGGACTCTTTCCTTTTGATTTATGGTGTCAACCAAAAGAAGATGGCTTCCCCTTTTGGGTCTTGGTTTCTCCCAAGGTTTCTTCCTCATGTTTGGGGAGTTTTTCCTTGCCTCTGCTGCCCTCGGCTTACCCAACTGGGGCTCGGACCCGGATTCTGTAAAGCTGCTTTTCTACAACAGTTCTAAAAAGCACTATATAAATACAGTTGACTTGACTTGACTTGACACTGCAAGAGTTTTTTTTTGTTTTTTCTAACCCAGACTTTCTAAAATGATGCAATTTTTCCTAGCAGAACAGGTCATGTGGCCACTGAAAGTTTTAACCCTAAGCATGCACTTGTGGATGCCCATATTTCTGTGTGTTTCACAGGGGAGAGAAAAGTTCCTTTACCTGCTGCGTTATGTTGGTGGTACACTATCATTTTGGGGATTGAGTCAAACAGATGGTTTTCAGCCAGGTAATATTTCCCTTCAGCATTTACGTTGATAAGGTAATGCCTCACAGTCCCATTTACCTCACTAGAAAACAATAAACATGTTAGACAAAAGAAATCAGGTTGGGAAAATCTTAAGTTCATGTGAGTGGGTGGGGACTTTCAAACACCAAAAGGGGAACCACTTCAATAAAATTCAATCGCAATTGCATCACGAGTGACAGGAAAAACAATTAAATGCACAACCATGGTACAACCCCCTCTACTCACTCTAGTGCTCGACTTAATAGAGAAACAGTGTACGATCCTTTTTGACTGGAATCTCTGACCACAAAGGAACCCTCTTTACCCTGCAAAAGGTTAGGCACTTAGTAAGAATAGAACATTCCTCTCTCATAAACTTTTCAACATGAACATCTGGGATGATATTAATGTTAAAAATTAAATCAATGTGTAGGATATAACAAATAAACCACTTATGAATTTTTTAATGAGTATGCACCTTCTCACGCAGCAGTTGCTCAATCTTTACTCGAGACATGTTTCCCACAAACCAACTAGAAAAATTCACACAATATATGATATAGTTATTAGAATGGCAATTAATGTTTCACATTAAGTGATACACTGAGTGATACAGCTGTTGCAATTTTTAGTCAATAAATGAAACGACCATTCAAAAATGTCTGTCTGTTCCTCATGTTCTCCCAGCTTTGTGCTACATTTTGTAAGAGGAACTGAAACCATTTTGTTCAACAAACAAAAAAAAAAATAGCATTTTGCCATACTGTATCTCACTGGCTTTTGCTGATGTGAGAATATATTAAAAGTTTAAGGATATTAAAGAAGTGTTAACAAATAAACCATTGTTTAATTTAAAAATGTAATGAATTAAGGTCAATGAGTAAAAAATGAATAAGATACACACGGGTAGTCCTCAATGTTTTCTTTCTGTGGTGAGAAATCTGATTCAGCAGAGCCCCTCACACTGAACAAAGTAAAGAGACAGTTAATCTAAACAAGAAAGCATGATTTGTGTGCATGAGTTAAATGCAGAGGTCCAATTTCATTGTGGTTCACTGTGTGCTGTGCTGTGACCTTGCAATGACAAGGGTTGTCACTTTCACTTTTTCACTTTCATGATTCATTACTAAAGCGCAGTCATTCCAGACTCATTTTATGAGACAAGCTTTAGAACAAGTAACAAAAACCACCTCAGTGCCCTTTATATGTGTTGTGTATAAAAGATTACAAGGTATTTATCCACTGTAGGTGAGGTAATAAAGTGTGTATGCGAATTAAAAGCATGCACTGTTTCCCTCTGGTGGAAAGGAGAAGAACATTGTGTTTACTCTCTACCTATAAAGAACAAACAACATCAAGACTCACTGTGTTTTAATGCTGCTGGGTTGCTTCTTTAGAGTCCTCCTGGAAATTTCACTTTTCAAGCTAAAAGGTTTCAAATATTGATACATTATTTCCTATTTACATTTATGAAACAAAAACTCACATATTTTTAGCAACAACAACAATAGTAATAATAATAATAATCATCATCATCATCATCATCACAAAAAGGGCTCCTTTATGAAAGCTTACCAGTAGTTGTCTTTGATTTCAACCTCCTTTATGTAGTTAGAGGGGACGAGTCCTTCACACCTAGATGGAAAAGACATTTTAAAAAACAACATTTAGGTCTTAACCACTAAGCTAACTATGGAGAATTGTACTAGGACACTCTTTGAGGTTGAAATGAAATTAAACATTTTCCATTGCACCCAATTGTGACAACAATGCAATCCTACCCATCTGTGTCCCTGACTTTCCACCAATGATCAGAAGTCTTTTCCAAAGAGACATATCTGTTCCCCTTCACCAGACTCAGCTTTCCTGGTCCCTCTGCAGAATAATCATATAGAGCCACAACTTCTGCAAAACTACTGCCTTCACTCTCCGGGATTGGGGGTAAGTGGATGCTCTCCCTACGCTGAAAAAAAGCAAAACAGATTTTAAGAAGGATAAAATAATTTTAAGGCCAAGACAAACTGCTCAGTGTTTTAAACATTATTGTTTTCAGCATCATATTAAAACATTGTATTTTTTAGGGTTTATTTGTGATTCATACCTGTGAATATTTACAACAAAGTTATAAAGTGTTCAAATTTCTTACTCACCTTTGAAGACGGCACAGGAGGTAATCCAAATCCCCGAACAGATCTGATCCCATCTGTAGGATCGATAAGACTTAAATTACTTCATTTTATTAAAAATGGGTGTTACTACCAGTCAACATGAAGCCATAAATGACTTTACTAAACATATATAGAGCACCACAACAAGGTTATTAAAGTCACCTGAACTGATACTGGAACTCTATCAAAGAAACATCCCCAACCTGGAATGAAAGGGCCATTTAGTGGGGCAATGCCTCATCATCTAATCAGCATGGCTGACTAAATCTGGAACTGTATTTTCTACGCACTGCTGTCAGAATACAGTAAGATCATTTACACCTAAGGAAACAGACCTCATTTATGGCAAAATCAATGATTTGCTGTAAATGTGGCTTTCATGTGTATTCTTTCTTGAATCTGACTTCTTTGTGAAAAAATAGTGAGGATCTGCCACAGAATTTTGTCATTTTTTTTGTCTTTCATAGGTTTTCTTCTGCCTCATGGATGACTCACTCTTCATTTAGCCAGGCAAGCACATGGTTTTTTAAAGACAATGCCAACGCAGCTTGGCTAAAACCCCCCACACTGCCTAGCATCACATGAGTGATGGAGTGATTGAGCAACTGGCCACAGATGACTACGCTCCCGCCTGAAATGGAACACTTTGGTTCAGTGACACTTTGGAAAACTTTGGATTTTAAATAAAATATAGGAGCTTGTCCCCTAATTTAATTAGGGGCAGCAGTGGCCTAGTGGTTAAGGCACCATGATCGTTTTTTCTAAACCCCTGAGTATGCTTACATGAATGCTTTATAAAAAAAGATAATTTGAAAATTTGTATCCAAGCATTTTATTATATCTTATTATTATATCTTATTATAGTCATAACAATAATGCATTTTGTAGACACTAGAAAAAGTCCAGTCTAGTGTAACCTAGTGTTTGACAGAGGGTGCTGTTTAGTACTGAAAAACCTAAAGCATTCTGTACATGTTGAACTAACCTTTGTGCCACTGAATACAGCCTGGAGCATTCTTCACTGTTTGTCCACAGCACGAGAACTTCCCATCTACCCAAAATCCTTTGTGGTATTTTGTAGAGAGTTTAGCATTGTCCTTTATTACTGTAAACAAATGGAAACTCCTCTTATCATCTTTGCTTAACACTTGCAAAGTTACAATATTACAATATATTATCACTGATAGCTTGCTTGTAACAGCGCAAATGTCTTACCATGCATCAGGGCATCTAGCCAGTCTTTCCTACTTGCTTCATCATTTGCAAACAGATACAGGATACAGTCGTCATATGCAATCTAATGGAAAATAAATGAAGATTTTTTGAAGATCCAAGAGTAAGAAGAAAAGTTAACTGACTGCAGATACTTTATTGGCATTAAACTCAACAAACATACTTCAAATAAATTCAAATAAACTTGTCTATCTGTCTATCTGCTCATCTAAAGAAGCTCATGAGGAACTGCAAGTGGATAGTTCTTAAAACTGTGGTCAAACTCTCACGTACTCCTAGTACAACCCTAGTACAGCAGCGGTGGCCTAGTGATTAGGGAGTTGCCCAGAATCGGAAGGCCGTGGGTTAATTTCCCTCACCAGTAGGTTGCTCTGAGGTACCCTTGAGCAGGGTACCGTCCCCGTCACTGCTCCCCGGGCAGCTTTCAATAGCTGCCCCCTGCTGCACATGTGTGTATTGGTGAAACGCAGAGGTTGAATTTCGTCGTGTTGTGCTGTGCTGCGTTTCATGATGACAAGGGTAGTCACTTTCACTATGATACTAGATTGATTTTTTTTCTCATTTTTTAAACTTTTTAGGAAGCCAATGTTTTAATTTTATGAAATTTGGGGGAAAAAAACTCCAAGGGATGGATTTGTATGTATTGGTTTTAAAAGTTGGGATTTTCATATTGTAATACTAACAATGCTATATTTTATTCCTTAAAATGGTGTGATATAAACAGAATTATTTAAACATTTTATAATATAGTTTAAATTTAAAAGCTATAAGATTGAATCTTAATGTGCAGTTTTATGTATTCCCTACCTGGATCCAGCTGTTATAATGGGTAAAACTCAAAAATGTGCAGGATATCTATAATTTTTTCTTTCTTTTTATTTTACTAATCTGTCATTGTGAGAACACAGCACAGCACAGAGTGAACCACAACAAAATCAGACCTCTGCATTTAACCCATGCACAAACACACACCATGCAGCAGCTATGAAAGCACCTGGGGAGCAGTAACGGGGACAGCACTTTGCTCAAGGGTACCTCAGGGTAACCTACTGGTAAGGGGTTTGAACCCACAATCTTCCGATTCTGCGGTTAACTCCCTAACCACTAGGCCACTGCTGCCCCAATAAGACCCACTGTTCCTTAAAAGTGGTGAGCCCTATGGTACAGCAATAATAATAAAAAAAAAAAAAAAATATTTGTTTGTATGCCTTCATATTATATTGTATAATCTTCTTCTCTTCCTTTAACATCCATCTCCCTTTTGTCCGGTTCTCTGCATCTTAATGAAAAAAAGTGAAAGTGACAACCCTTGTCATTGCAAGGTCACAGCAAAGCGAGCGTGAACCACAATGAAATTGGACCTCTGCTTTTAACCCATGAACACAAACACCGTGCAGCAGTGGGCAGCTATTGAAAGCACCCAGGGAGCAGTGACAGGGACAGTACCTTGCTAAGGGGTACCTCAGGGCAACCTACTTGTGAGGGAATTAAACCCACAATCTTCCAATGCAGGGCCAACTTCCTAACCACTAGGCCACCGCTGCCCCAGATCTTAATCTTTTATACCTACTGCCTTTAATGTCCTCTCTCACAACACCGAAAAACCATCTCTATGCCCATCCTAACTCCTGCCTGAATTCCACTTTATAGTCTTCCTTCTTCAACTTCCATCATTTGAACCTTGACTCGGCCCTCACTTTCCTCCTCTTCTTGATCTTCAAGGTCATCCAGCAGGCCACATCTTACGCTGCTTAGACCCTTCTTCAGAGAGTGTAATCCACCTGTGTGCATCTTCCTTATATCCTCTTATATGTCCCCCTGTACTCTTCCCTCTTCCTTCTTAAAATATGGTTACACTACAGCAGTTTCCATCCTTTAAGCAAAATCCACTACCATCTGACTTTCTGTATTGCTCTCCTTGACACCATACTTACCCATCACCTCACGCCAATTAAAGTCCGCACCAATCAATTCTCTCTCGCTCTCGCTCCCAATGGTACACTCTCTCTATCCCTTCATCTAACACACTCCAGAATTCCTTTTTCTCCTCCATCTCACAACCAACTTTCAGGCATAACAACTAACATCATTCATTATTACACCTTAAACTTCCAGCTTTTCAACTCCAATGGACTAATCTTATATTATATTTTTTGTACTTAAATCAGTAAATCATCTGAACATAACTGTAATGCTGAGGTGGTGTTGGTAGGACGTAAACGCTGAGCCAGGGATCTGTGACTAGACTTTATTAACAGAACCGAACATGACAACAAACTAAAACAGCAACGCTGCAACGGAGATCACCCGTATTAATGACTGACACCCTGCTCTGACACTTTGGGGCTTAAATAGCCAGCCCAAAATGAAGCACACCTGTACCCTGATGAGCCCAGGTGTGGTTAGTCAGAGCAGAGCGCCATCTGCCGTGACAATAACATAAAAAAACAGGTGAATGAAAATGTGGTCTTGCTCAGACAATATTTTTGCCACAAATAGGCAATAGGCATTAGGTTTAGGGTATTTTGTTTTTCGATAATCGTGAAAAATCTGGCTGTGTATGTACTGTAAAATAAGTAATCTTTTAAAAGTTCAAAAATATATACATACTAATATACTTATATACTTATACTCATAAGTATGACCAGGTGTTCATGCATGAATTGTTTAGGCTCACACGTGTGTGAATATTTGTGTGCAAGGCATGAATGAAACCTGAAATGGAAACCCTCTTTGCACCGGGGCATTCTCTTCTGGCTCTACCATCTCCACACAACCAATTCGGTCTATTGCGACTGATCCTTTTTTCGTCTTCTTTTTTTGCTAGAATAAGAAAAAACAACATTAAACAAAGTTGAGGCTAAAAGCATAGATAGACCAATGTGAAATAAGATTATTCATTCAAATTGTAAGATCAGCGTCCAACATGGAAGCTGATGTTCCTTGGAGCATTACTATGCAAATGTTCTTAAACATCATCGCTGGACAGTTATCTAACCATTGCATCTCAAATTGTAAACAATTCTACCATAACCCATCAGACAAAGTAATGAGATTAGAAATGTGCATTGAAAATTCTTACCCCTTTTTCATTTTCAAAGTAACTCAGAGTCTGACTGGTTAGAATGAAAAGCCGCTCTTTGTAGTTCTTGGGAGAAATTTTCTTCTTCTGCTGAGACATCTTCAGCAAGACACCTTCCTTAATGACCTTTTCCTCGCTCATCTTTCCAACTGGACACGAGCGCTGCAGATTAATATAAAGGCAAAGATACCAACAAATCCAGCTAACCTTCCTTACCTTCCCCTAGTCCTATGACAACTTTTATTTTATAACATACTAAGAGCACTTTTCAACCTACCAACATCAAAGCTATAATTAGTAGGATGAAGTATGGACAATTGGTTGTTCCCTGTATCTTGATACTGTATACATTAAGATCATCATAAAAGAACACACAAGAAAAAACATCACTTAGCCATCACATCACTTAAATAATAATAATAAAAAAAACATACCTGTACATGCAGAAAGCTGTCGTTTGGCTCCTTATGTACTGAACACAATTTAACAGTCTGGTTGCAGTTTCCTGGTAAGTGGCATAAGCTGCTGGTTTAAAGGCTTTAGTGTGGCTGCAGGGCACTGTTTGCTTAGTGTATTTGCATGGCCCTGACACGACTCCAAAGAAACACTACCTTCCTTTGTGTGAAACCTATTCTGCCATGATGTACTTTAATACATCAAATTCCCGAGGTGTGAGAGGCGGCCAAGTCATCAGGCTTCTTTTAGGAATGGAATAGCATAGTTTGCCATGTAAAAGCTGATTTTGCTTTGGCATTCATTCTGAGAGGAAGAAAGACTTAGATTGTTACCAACAGCTGCAAGTGTTTATGGGCTGCATGCTTTATTTTCCTTTTTGGGGAATTTAGGGGGGATTTAACATGCAGACAGCAAAAAGACTACTAACCACAATAAAGGCTCCATGTCCTGCGTATTACATATACTTGATTTGTTTCCCCGCTTAAAAAAAAAAAAAAAAAAAAAAATCATATTAACCTCTTTTTATCCTTTGTAATTAAACAGGGTGTGTTTGTTCCTGCTTTCTTCTGATTGACTGCACTGTCTTGAACCATTTTTAGGCAGCAGCTTAAGCAAATACACACATTATAATTTCAGCATTTCAGGCAAAAATTTCTTTTAAAACTAAACTCAAGACTTGACTCAGACTCACACCCCAGAGACTCAAGAACAGACTTGGATTCATACAAATCTACCTATGACCATCCCTGTTTCCAAGAAAGATATGATTTTTAAAAAAATGTTTGATTGTTTGTATGAATGTAATGTCAAATCAAATCAAATATATTTTACTAAACTTTTTTTTCAAACAGTTTGAGGTAGAAAAATGTTTTTGTAAAAACATGTAAAAACAATGTTTTTGTTGAAGGAGTTTTTTATTTGGTTTCTAAATGGCAATATTTCCTAACAGCCCAGGAAAAATATATATCAAATTTAATATAAGACCCTTAAACCAAGCCACTGTTGTTACAAGCTGATTCTTTCTTTGGACTAAAGTCTTTCAAATTAGAGTGTAGGTGTCATGACAGACACTTCACATAGAGCTTCGTGAGAAGGGAATAGGGATTTGCATCATGTTCACTAGAAATATGAATTCAATTTGTGTAAAACTAAAGACTGTATGATTTATTTGAATAAATTTGCTATGAATAAACATAAATGATAAATGTAATACAGTCATAAGCAAAGGTAAAAAGAAAACCCAGAAATATACACATCCTCTACAGGGAGCAAACAATGATATTTTGCATACATACATATATTATGCTTGCTCTGTTTAATAAATTGTTTAATACATTGAAAAAAAAATATTGTGCAGAAAATTTGTGCAAAAAAAAAATAAATTAAACAACCAGATTTTGCATACAACATTTGTACTCAACAGGATTAATTTCAGGATTAATCACAATGTGTGTGTGTGTGTGTGTGTGTGTGTGTGTGTGTGTGTGTGTGTGTGTGTGTGTGTGTGTGCGCGCACGCATGTTGCTCTGCAGTACAGCAAGGATATTTTTAACCTTAATCCTTGGAGCCAATAGGAGTCCACAGAATCTAAAGATCTAGACCAGATAGAGTTACAGGACCCTCATGTTGTGTTTAGACAGCACCTTTCCTTTTTGTCTCTGTAACCTGCGGAAACCTCTCTTTTACAAGGTACAATCCAATCAAATTACATAATATTGCAATGTTTCTATAGCATAGAAATGTTTTAGACATTTAAAAGTTTATATTTTTTCATATTTTGACAATTATAACCATGCAGACTTCATGTTAAAAATAATGGGTTGCTGAATACTCAATAGAGAAATTATTGAACAAGACAAAAGTCCAAGGTTCTGCATCCATGGGTCCAATATGCAAATTATGGGGGAGGGAGTGGTGGTGGTCCAACAGGTGATTTTTGATACATTTAAAGTGTCTTTCAAAGACTTTAATTAATTAAAGGTCAAGGTGATGGTTAAAATAATTTGGTTAATAATGGACACACTTGTGAAGACAGAAGGCCATCAGGGCCTGGTGTTTTTCTAACCTTTCATCTGTGTGAGTGCACATGCTCTTTACAGTTACCAGGTGGCTGACTGGGTGGAGAGCTGTGCTGATGTTGCTGATGTGGTTTGAATGGGGTTTAAATTGGTATTGGAGAGTTGTGCAATTGTACCACTTTACATCAAATTCCTCTAAATGGCTTTGTTTACCTGAAAAATAGTGTAATTATACAGACATTTTGTACAATGTAATTCACCAGTGAGGATTGCTCAAATGCTGTCTTGGAGAGTTGGATGATTTATCTGCTCAAATTATATTTGAGTGTAATAAAAAAGTCTCTTAAGTATTCTATGATTCTAGCCAACCTTTAGTGGTGCTGGCACCTAATTCTTGATGACATGTACTTATTCATTTTCATGCCATTGTTATGTAGCATGAAAAGTATTATGTATCTCTTTCAGTGGTGGCCTAGTGGTTAGGGAGTTGCCCCGGATCTGAAGATTGTAGGTTTGATTCCCTCACCAGTAGGTTGCCCTGAGGTCCCCTTGAGCAAGGTACTGTCCCCGTCACTGCTCCCTGGGTGCTTTCAATGCTGCACGTGTGTATGGGTGAATGCAGATGTTGAATTTCGTTGTGTTGTGATGGGCCACGTTTCACAATGACAGGGGTTGTCACTTTCACTTTTCTGTACATGACTATAGAATTTACTTCTTTTACAATGTATGTGAGTAGCTTTCTGTGAGAGATTATTGTAATATTTGGCCTCTGCATCAGAAAAAAATGGCCACATTCTGCTTGGGTTATACATCCATTCTGCCCCTTTGTAGTTGCCGCAAGTCATGCTTTGCTCATAATATTAACTTTATTCTAATTAACTATGTGCCAGCCTTTTTTCATAGGCTAATCAACAAAATGGCTGACCGTTTTCTTTTAAGTACATTTAAGAACATGGTTATAAATTATGCCCCCACCCCATAGCACTCTCTCTCTCTCGCTCTCTCTCTCACTCTCTCTCTCACCTCTCTCTCTTTGAGATGCTGGATGTCCTGATAATAGGAGGAGGACCTCATGCTCTGATTCTGGCTACACTTCTTTCAAACCCCAAGCAGGATGTGAGCTCCTTCAATGCTGACATTCTTCAAGGGATACAACTGAGCAAGAGTAGATCCAAGACTGGACGGCCAAAGAGCAAGAAAAAACCTAATGGCATGTTTTCCATAAGACATGACCCTCATATTCTCATTGTGAACAAAAGAAGATGCACAAGACTCACTTCGTAAAGAATATTTTAAGAAACCTAGAAGGCTTTAAAACACAATTATTTCAGATAGTCTACATATTTTGTTTGTTTCCCTATTAGTCAAAAGCAGAACTATCCCAAGTACAATTGCAATTTTGTTTTGTAGAAATCATCATTCTACTCTTTGTTTCATTCTGCTTTCTACTTCCTCTGCATGGGTAGCAAAGTGTATTTTTTTCTACAGGAACAGCATTAGATGCACCCAAAGAGGCAAAATCTGCTCCCTGTGCTGCTCTGCACTTCAGGGTAGTGGACTCTTATGGGGAATGGGCTTCCTTATGGAAGAGCCAGCTCACTGCCCTTGGGATCCCTCACCTTCGCTCACACATGCTGGTGCACACCGATCCTCTAAATAAGGTGATGTCAAAAGGAATCGGTAATGATCAAGTCTTTATCCAGCTGTTTACAATAGCTGTTAAGTACAACCATTGTCACCTGCTATTAGAAAGGTAGGCTCTTTATAGGCTATTAAAATTACATTATTTACATCATTTATGTTTGATTAATTGTTTATTAAGTCATAAGCACCTTGTCCTTTATAATCAGATATAACATATAAGTAAAAAAGGGTTACAGCGACCTCTTGCTGGCCAAATAATATGTTTTATATATGGTAATTATCAATAATATTAATGCTTCAATTCAATAATGCATCATGAAATTAAATTCTGTGCTGGCACTCATACACAGTGACAGTGTGCAGTGAATTTGTCCTCTGCATTTTACCCAACCAAACATACCAGTTGTGATCACACAGCACTAGGCTGCAACAACTGTGCCCAGGAAACACTGGTGGAGACAGTACCTTGTTCAAAGGTACCTTAGGGTAACCTACTGCTCTGGGACTCGAACCCCCTCGAATCCATAACCTTCCAATCATGAGGGCAAGTTCCTAACCACTAGCCCACTGCTGCCCCAAAGAATTCAATGTTTATCTATTTATTTATCAATATTAATGTTTATGATCTAATTAATAAACACTGATAAACTCATCTAAATATGCATAAACATTTACAGAATTTAACAGACGCTCTTGTCCAGAGCGACATCCATGTCCTAATTACAGGGACCCCCGAAACAATTCAGGGTTAAGGGTCTTGCTCAGGGACCCAGTGATGATAGTACTAGAGGTGGGATTCAAACCTGGGACCTCTTGAGCCATAGGTCCGTAGGCAAGTACCCTACCACTAGGCTACCGCCATTCTAGACCCATTTTAAGGGTGATTGTATTGTAAGTTGATAGCAAAAATTATTACTTAGCCTTGTGATGTTCTTTCTGCAATCCCAGAAAGCCTTGCAAGAGTTTGCAGTGGCAGAAGATCGCATGGCTGAGCTTCACAGTCTCCCTGAGAGAATGTACATTCAAGACAAAAACGCCTTCTTCAATGATAACCGACTGGGTAAGCGGGACAGAAAGCTCCTGAGTTCTGCCACAGGCCTGCAGAAAAGCCTCTACTTTAGCCTGCCGGCAACTCAGCTCAGCGTGGATTTCTTCAAAGAACAGGTCTGAAATAAGCATGGCACTAGGCAAAGTCCTGACCCTCCTTGACCTTAATTATAGTTCTGGGGTGTGTGAAGCATGAAGAGCAGTTGAAAAAAGGGTACAACTTCCTTTGACATTCTGTTCAGTGAATGCACCTCCGTGCTGCATCTGTTTTCATTGCCATTTTAAAGGAGTGTTTCATAAAGCAGAATTTCTCAGCTAAGCTAGATAATCTAAAGCCAAGGCTGTCCAAAAAGAAAAGAGCTGGGGGGACATTTTTACCAACATTTACATTTACATTTAGGGCATTTAGCAGACGCTCTTATCCAGAGCGACAGTGCTTTGTTTCCACATTAGATCATCATCATCATCTTGGTAACCAGCTCAGATCAGCAACAGCTTTTTAGCTATTACAACCTAAGTAACAAACTAAGTGCCCTTGTGACAAGTATATACCCTACACTTTTTTCTTTTTTTTTTTTTTTTTAATGACAGGAAAGAGAGAGTAGAGGTTTAAGGAAAGAAGGAGCAGAGGTAGGAGAGTAGATGGTTTGGGAGGATTATTCCCTGAGAAATTCCCTGAACAGGTGGGTCTTTAATCGATGTTTCAAGACAGCAAGGGACTCAGCAGTTCTGACCATCAGGGGGAGTTTGTTCCACCACTGAGGGGCCAGAACTGAGAAGAGTCTTGATGCATGTCCTCCACTTTTTTTTCAATGGTGGGGGTTCAAGACGAGCAGATGGTCTGAGAGGACAAGAAGAGGCAGGGTGTTTGATTAGTGCAGACAGGTAAGATGGTGTTGTAGTGGTCTCGTTGCCTTCAGTGGAAGACCTGCCAGAAGAGAACTGCAGTAGTCCAGTTTAGAGATGACCAGGGACTGGAGCAGTAGCTGGGTTGCCTGGGTGGTGAGGAAAGGACGGATTCTTCTAATGTTGAAGAGAAGGTGTCGGCAGGACCTAGAAAGATTAAGAACATGAGAGGAGAAGGAGAGCTCATTGTCGAAAGTGACACCAAGATTCCTAGCAGTTCTAGATGGGACGAGAAGTGAACCGCCAAAGGAGATGTGAAGGTCCTGTTTGATGTTTGATGGCCTTCCAGGTAGAGAAGCTCAGTCTTGCTAGGGTTGAGCTTGAGGTGGTGGGCTGTAATCCATGCAGAGATGTCAGCCAGGCAGTTAGAGATTCGGGTACAAACCTGTTGATCTTAAGAGGGAAAAGAGAGGAGAGAAGTTGGGTGTCATCTGCGTAAGAATGATAGGAGAAGCCATGAGAGAGTATGACCTTCCCCAGAGAGCCAGTATATAGAGGAAATAGAAGGGAACCGAGGACAGATCCTTGGGGAACGCCAGTTGTCAAATTTTGTGGAGTGGACCGATGGCCCTGCCATGACACTTGGTACTGTCGATCCAGTAGGTATAAGGAGAACCACTGCCAGGCTGTACCAGCAATCCCCAGGTTGGAGAAAGTGGTCAGTAGGATCCAATGGTTCACTGTGTCAAAGGCCGCCGAAAGGTCAAGGAGAATCATGACCGAGGACAGGTTGTTAGATCTTGCAGCATGGAGTTCATGAGCGACAGCCAGTAGAGCCGTTTCAGTTGAGTGTGCCGTTTTAAAACCAGACTGGTAGGGATACTGGAGACCGTTTTGAGACAAGATAACGTTGAGTTGATTATATACTGCTCGTTCTAAGATTTTGGAGAGAAAGGGGAGAAGAGATACCGGTCTATAGTTGTTCAGATCAGTGCAGTTCAGAGCTGTTTTCTTCAGGATAGGAGTGATAACATAATCTGACTGACAACATAATCTGACTGAGAAATGCAGCTCTCTGAAACACAATGTCCCACAAATGCTCTAACACCCATGTCTATAGTCCATGTGGATCATGCTTAGTTTGTATGTATTCACCAGGCTCCTCCTGTTTCCATGATTAGCATGTATCTCCGCCTCTGGCTCCTCCTATGTCCATGTGCAGCCAGTGTCTCTTACCCTGGCTCTTCCTATGTCAGTATTTAACCTGCCTCTAACCCTCGCTCTTCTCTCAATCGCTATTTGGTATTTTTTCCAATTGTTCCTTTTCTGTTCTTCATGACCATTGTTTTTGTCTTTATGTTTGTTTTCACTTTGAGAAAAATGTTCCTTAACATCCTTAACATGCTTCCTGAACAGCTTTGTGAGGGCCTTTTAATTTGAGTGAGTTTAGTTGATTCCAAGTACTTTGTTTTTCATGGTTTCTAAAGCCATGCCATTGTCTTCATATTTCCTGTCTTATCGGTTACCTAAGTACTTTATTAAACTTATTCGTGCTCCCATCTTGTCTTCTGGTCTCCTTGGTGACTGAATGACTTGGAGATGTACAGTACCAAAAGCATGGCATTTAACCATAACTCACATCATGGCATGCAGGTTTATCAAGAACATTCCAGAAAGTGGTATGTCTTCCTTAATGATACTGGCTACTGTGCATGGAACCAACACCAAAAATAAACACATGCCAGTATGCATTAAGTATTGACCAGCACTGTTTCAAACAGGTGTGCAGGTACAAGCTGGATAATGTCCTGATCAAAGGCACCATAGACAAAATCACCCCATTTCTCTCTGAGAAGCAAAAGACAGTAGAGTTCTTTAGAGCAACTCTAGACACTGGTGACACAATTGATGCCAAGCGGATTGTCATGGCAACAGGACCCACCCGAACGCAGATGGCAAACATCCCATTGTGGGTGTCAGCCATCACAGAGAGCTACCCAGAGGATAGGCTGCAGCACACGGTGGATCTAATGCACATCTTCTCTCAGCACAAAGTCATGGGCACTTACTTCATGGGTGGGTCTTATATTGTGAAATTCACAACTTAAAACCCTGTCAGCAATAACCATAAAATATTTATGCAGCGAGACTTTCAAAGTAATATGAAGACATTGTTAGTATGAATATTGTTAAAATGCACAGTCAGATTCACAGTCTAGTTATTAAGCTACAAAAGCACCCTCTTCTGAATTTACTGTTGCTTTGACATCTCAAGAACCAACATGTTTCAGCAACATGTAGGGAAGTGGGTCTCTTATGATCTCTAACCAGGAAAAACAAGACAACACACTCTGAAGCAAGATTTTCTACATAATGTAGGAATTTCTAAGCTGAGCTCCTTCTTCTTATACAATTTACGTTATCTCCAACATGGTTGTGTTGATAATAACTGATATGTGAAATCCTATGTAGCCTTTTAAGGAGTTTAGCTGTGCGTTCAATAGGTAAAACACACACGCACATGTACACCAGTAAAGATCACATTAATTGATCGCTTCTCTGCCTTTTGACTAAGATCAAGTGTAGTATCTGCTCTTATCAGTTTAATATCTCATATGGCCCCTACCCGGTGAACATATATTAAATAGATTTTTGGAACAGGGAGATGGAATAGGGGCTTGCTCTGTCCACTTGGCATTGACCCGGTATTGCAGTATCTCCGGGAGCGGTGCACCCCATCCTTTTGGGGCAGCGGTGGCCTAGTGGTTAGGGAGTTGGCCCTGAATTGGAAGATTGTGGGTTCATATCCCTCACCAGTAGGTTGCCCTGAGGTACCCTTGAGCAAGGTGCTGTCCCTGATACTGCTCCGGGGTGCTTTCAACAGCTGCCCCCTGCTGCATGTATGTGTATGCGCAGAGGTTGAATTTCATTGTGTTGTGCTGTGCTGCGTTTCACAAAGACAAGGGTTGTCACTTTCACTTAATTAGTTTCTTCAAAGACAGGAAGTGCATGTCTGTTTATGAGTTTTTTTATTCTCTTTGAAAAACACCTTGAGGCAGCCAAGCCTTCCCCACTTTGTACATTAAATGCACATATTTCATAAATGATAACATTGAGGAGCAACATTCAGAGACAGCATTACAGCCACCATTCAGCCTACATCACGTCAGTCCCACCTTTTCTGAATGATATTATGAAGAGTGTTTTAGCTGGAAACAATTTTTGAATAAGGCACAATACAAGACAGCCAGCCAGAACAGAGCTTATTTACTTACATGCATATTTGAGACACTGCTTTTCATGGATAAAATTCCCAAATTCATAACTGGACCTCAGAAAAATACAGTACGCAAGAAAATTTCCTCTGCAATTCTATCAAGAAAAGGCTGAGCATCTAATGGACTGATGATGTTAAAACTTGTTGTTACTGACTGGCTTGTTAATAACACTTACAGATTCTGAACTTCCCCTTTTACAATGGCTTTGTTCCAGGTCAACCACCTGTATGTTCTAGGGACCAGAGGGTGATGGTGATTGGTGGAGGCCTGACCAGTGCCCACATCATTTCCATGGCTCTGCAACAAGGTGCAAGTCATGTGACCTGGGTTTTACGCAAACATTTACAGGTATACGGAAATGATAAAATAACTGATTAAAATATACCTCTTTTTCATGCTGTTAAGGTGCGCGTGTGCAGTTGGGTATTCTGGATTCAGGCATTGCATCTTGGGGAAAAAAAAGATGTACCACCATTAATGCTAGCCTTATAACTTTTCATCTACCACTGTCCTAACTGCATCTCTCTGTGCAGCTGAAGCAGTTTGATGTTGGAGATGTGGAGAGTCTGATTGGTCGCTACTCACACGTGGAGCACGGCATCAAGTTGGATGGTCTGGCCTATCTGCGGCAGTTCTACAGTGAGAGAAGCCTCCACAGGAGACTTGCCATGATTAAACAGGCCCGTAAAGGAGGAGCAGTAACCCCAGAGGCATACGCCCATCTGCAGCCTTTCATTCACTCAGGCCAGCTGCTGGTCAGAGCACATTGCCAGGTATTGAATCTGGTTTACCAAATCCAGAGTGACTTACGTTTCTTAACTACAGGGACAGTCTTGCTGAAGCAACTTGGGGTTAAGGATCTTGTTCAGGAACCCAGTAATGGTAGTGCTGGAGGTGGGGTTCAAACCTGCCACCTCTTGGTATGTAGGCGAGTAGCCTACCACTAGAACACCACCACCTCAGTGCAATGTAAATGATGTATTATGTAAATAATACCAATAAAGACCAAATTTAAAAATCCTAACTATACCCTTAAAAACTCATCTCATATTTATATTTATGCTTAGCCGTTTCAGTTCAGTTTCTGTACAGTTTCTTTGAGCTAGCTTTAAAGGAATTAAACATGAGTTCTTCCAGTCACCACTGCTGTGAACAATTCTGACAATGCTAATAAGTTTTGCATTGTACATTAATCCAATGCAACTTAATTTTTGTACACCTTACATGTTAAATAATAAAAAAAAAAAAACTGAAAATATATCCCTTTATTCCCCTTAAATTAAAATACAGGATAAACTAGGAACCATTTTCAGATCAAATACTAGCGACATCACAAAGGTACTTTGTAAACTATACATGCATATGTCGCAAATGATTTTTTTTTACACAAATGATAAAGAATATCATAAAACCATATAACCAAATGGGTAATTATATATTAAATAACACATATATATAACTCAACTTGCGGGCAGCACCAAATTGGGTTTTTGGGTATCTCAATTTAGGCCATCAATATGCATTAAAAAATGTTGCCACAGAGCAATGTTGCTAGCCTATGAAAACTTCAGAAATCTTAGTTTCTCACATCACTGACAAAAAGTGACTAGTAGGGAAGCAACAGTACTTTAGTTTGAAGAAATACTGTCAGAACAGTTACTGTCAGAACAGTTGGTAACACCTTAGTATGTCCCAAGCATTGCTGAACATCATCTTCTTGACTATGAAAATGTCCAGGTGGATAAATTGCCCAACTGAGCTTTAGTTTTTAGAACACACATGTCTGAGCTCCTCATCCTATCTCTAAGAGCCCAGCCATCCAATGGAGGAAAGAAACATTGGGGCGGTGCTTTTAGTTGCCCCGCTAATCCTTTGCATTGAAAAGAGCCAGTTGAGTAGGTTGTGGCATCTGATCAGGATACCTCCTGTGTGCCTCCCAGTGGAGATGTTACTGGCATGACTGTCTGGGAAGAGACCCAGCACATGCTGGGAAGATTATATATCTCGGCTTATCTGGGTGCACCTTTGGATTCCCCAGGAGGTGCTGGTGGAATTGGCATGGGAAAGGAACGGGATCTGGGCTAACCTACTCAGCCAGCTACCACCATGACCTGGTTCTGGATAAGTGGGCTGGAAAATGTATGACCAACACACATGTGAGAATTGTCACCCTTTAAGAGCAAAAAACCAGGCAAAAGGAAATGAAAGTGATTATTTTGTCATTGTGTACTCAAAATGAACAAAATGCTTCCTCAGCTTTTAATTCATCCACCCAAATGTAATAGTTCGCAGCCATACAACCAGCATCTAGGGATCAGTGAGGGGATGCTGCTTTGCTCAAGTGTATCTTACCAACTGATCTAGGACTCAAACCCACAATCCTCCAATCATGGGGTCAAGTTCCAAATAAGTGGAAAAGGTGGGGTTTAATTACTTAACATATTACCCAGAGGTAACTTTGAGCAAGGTACTGTTCCCAACCATGCTTCTCCATCCAGAAATTACACTGAGATTTCTAATATAAAAACTCTCTGTCTCTATATGTAGGTCACAGAAGCAAAGTGGCGCTATGACACTCAGAGCTGGAAAGTCTCCCTGAGCAATGGTGAGCAATGGAGTGGTGACAGGATCTGGCTTGCAACTGGCTGCAAATTAGATATTAATCAAGATCCTTTACTCTCTGGTGTAATGAATGAATTTCCTATTCAGGTGAACCAAAAATTTCAGTCACTCAGTCTTCCTACATTTAGGCTTTGACATGTTTGACATGACACATTAGGACACTGTCTTATATTTTATTGCTCCAGGTGCTTGAAGGTTGGCCGTGTATAATGGAGTCTCTACAGTGGGCTCCTGGATGCCCCCTCTATTTGATGGGACAGTACACAGCCCTTCAGGTGGTGAATTTTATAGCAATTGTGAAAAAAATTGTGTGGTACAAAGCCAAAATGTGTTCTTTTTAAAGAATATTGCAGATAGTCTTAGTTAATGCTTTGTAGCATTTAGTAGCCTAGCTCAGATTAGACCAGATTGAAAATCTACAGACTCAGCGTATCTTTATAGATTAGTGACCTCTAGCTTTGCTGATTTTTGCGGACTTTATTTCATATCATAGTATTCATTATACGTGTTTCCAAATGTATCTATGTATTTTACCCTGCACTTTTCCATTTACTTTTTTCCAGGTCGGCCCTCATGCTGTAAACCTTGCAGGGGGTCAGGCTGCAGGTCTACGCATTGCCAAAGATATCATAGGTCAACACAATGGTGACAAAGAGCACAGAGAGGCTCCAAAGATGGGAAGGACAGAGGAATATCTTTCACATATGCATGGGCTAATGTGGTTGTGATGCTGTGAAGAAATGATGATGAAAGCATATAAATATAGATAAATATAAATACAGTTTAAAAGACTGCATGTTGTATTCCCATGTTCTGATCTCAAGTAAAACAGTGTATTTATTGTAATCACTGTTAACTGCCAAGTTATTTACATTGGCCTAGATATTAAAATGCTGAATAAGACTGAAAGCAAAATAAAAACACACAAGATGCTTACAACATAACTACCAAATTGTAGAAAAAATACATAAAATACAGCAGTGTACTGGGAATGCAGCAGTGTGTAAGTGCAAACTTCTAAATAACTGTGTTCTGGAAGATACATTTTTAACAAGTGAGACAACAATAAAACTTGGTAAGAACGTATTAGGGCAATTGTGAAGAGGACCCTAAAATCTACTGTACACTTTACAGAGCAGCTCAAACTCATCTAATGTGCTGTCTATCAGGTCCCGAAAAGATGTGTTTTACAGCACTGCTAATATGTTGATGAGTTGAAGTGGAATAACTAATCATCCAACATCAGTACCTGACCTCACCAATGCTTTAGTAGCAAAATGCAATCAGAAGTCAAGTGCTAACATCTAGTGTATACAAGAAGCACTGTCCCAGAAAAGTAGAGGCTGTTACTAAAACGAACAGAAGATAGATAACCATTAATACTCCCTATTTCAGGAGATATGGTTAATTAGGTGAACACACTTTTGGACATACATCAATAAAATACATAAAATGTATCAGCTACCAAAATAAAACCAGGGACAGATGAAGTGAATAACATTGATATACCTGATTACACTGCATCTGCCAAAGTTTGGAATAGATTAGTGAGCAATCAGTTCTTGAAGTTGTGTTGAAAGTAGCGAGGATATGAACTGCCATCAAAAGGGCCAAATTGTAATGGCAAGAAAACTGGGCCTGAGTCGCTTTAAAACAGCAGGTCTTGTTGGATCATCACAGTATGCAGTGCCTAATACCTACTCAAATGGATCAAAGGAAGGAAAAGTGTGCCCAAGGTTCAATGATGTGCTTAAGGAATGAAGACTAGCCCTTTCTCTGAATCTGCAGAAGGGCAACTATAGCACAGATTGCTGAACAGATTAATGTTGGCTATGACATAAAGTTGTCAGTATACACAGTACATCACACCTTGCTATGTATGGGCCTGTATAGTCACTGACTGCTCAGATCGCCCATGCTGACCCATCCCTTGCTGAAAATGCAAAAAATTGAGAAGAACTTGAACCTTGAATCAAGGTAAGAAAGTGGCCTTTTCAACTGAATCATGTCTAAATCTGTAATAACATTTTATTAGATCATATTATTTTTAGAAAACTATAAAAATATTTATTAATAATACTATTGTTGCTACAAATAATAAGTTATCATTATTTTTATTACCATTTACTACTATTGCCATGACAATAAAGAGTAACAGGGACTGTGGAAGAGAGGTGAAGAAGAAAGGTTGGAGTGGGTGGAGAAGAGTGGGTGGAGAAGAGTGGCAGGAGTGATCTGTGACAGATGGGTACCAGCAAGAGGGAAAAGGAAGGTGGTACTGAAACCAGCAATGCTATATGGTTGGGAGATGGTGACAAACAGAGGAGTTCTGTTTTGCTTTGGGAGTGACAAGGATGAACAGGATTAGGAATAAGTATATTAAAAGGACAGATCAGGTTGGTAGGTTTGGAGACAAACTTAGAGAAGTAAGATGGCATTGGTTTCGACATTTCCAGAGGAGAGAAAGGACAAAGAGGTTTAAGAATATGGTGAGAGAGGACATTCATTGTGAAGGAGTGAGATGCAGAATAAATGGAAAGATGACTGATACTGCTACTACTACTACTACTACTAATAATAATAATAATAATAAAGAATATTCAGTATTATAGCAAATCTAGAGTGATGTAATTAAAAAAAAATATCTATAAAGTCATCCTCGAAAGAGATTTGCCCGATTTAAACCCCAGCCTTGTGATCTGTCATTTTTTCTGTTATTATTGTCATGCTGTCAGGTTCATTTATTCCTTAGTCATTCTGACTTGTTCCTCCACTTTATGGAATCCGCTACCACGTGACGTTTGGTAGCAAATCAGATCTTTCCCTTCGCGGCCAGTAACCTATCAACAGCCGGCAGCAAAATGTAAACAAAGGCAGCGTCCTCCTTCATGTTAGCTTATAAAAATATCGTTCATTATTTGATCATTTGTCAGCACTTGACACCGAAGCCTCGCCTTCTTAAAACCGTCTCGAAATTGTGGAAAGCCCAGGGTCACCGCGGAGAGAGATTTTGCGAGATGAAGCCGAGGAAAGTTGGGAGAGTTGTTTTAAGCGTTGAGCAGTCGGAGGGAGTCGGTGCGAGAGTTCGCCGCAGCATCGGACGAACAGATGTGAGTCGCACAGCCATGACGTGTTTGACATTTGATAGAGAGGGGGCAAATGCTGGATGCTGGTCAACTGTGGATTTCTTTCTGTTCTTCTTAGCTGGCGAATCTGGATCCGTTTCTACTGCTGGATGAGTTCCGCCTTAGCAAGCCTGCTGGCTTTCCGGATCACCCTCATCGCGGGTTTGAGACGGTAAGCACAGCCCCACAGACCGAGCCGAACAGTTGTAAAGTTGGGACTGTAATGGAGGTGATCGTTCACACAGCTTTCCCTCAGTGATGAACGGCTCTTTCCTCACTCGCTGGTTGTGACTCACAGGGAAGTGCGAAAGAAAAAGTTGATCTAAAGCGACTGGGAGCGAGGATGCAAACTAGCGCCATCTGCTGCTTAAAACATTTCATTTATTTCATCACAGGGACTTTTTTTCAGATCCATCACATCCAAAAATGATCCGAAAACTAGAACTTTGATTAAACCCTCATTTTGCGACCATTTACACAATAAATGCAGTGTGTCAGAATATTCAATGAACTTTGGTGGAAACGTTTATAAACGATAGTTTTGCACCTTAATATGAATTTAATTTGTTTATTTAGGCATGATTAACAATGCGCTTCTACCGTCTTTACTAATTTTGCAGCAATGTAGAGTCTAGAACTGTAACCTTTAATGAGCATCAACGACCATTAGTTGTTGAGTCATTTTTTAACCCACCACCAGGGGGCGATGTGAACCCTTTGTAGTTCCCCACACTTTCCGCTACACCTCTGGAAGAATGGATGGAGGAAAAGAGTGATAGCTTTTTAGATACATTAAACCTTCAACTTTGTCGTTTATTTATGAAGCTTTGACTTATTTTATAAAGAGATCGAAGAGATTATGCAGACGCTAAACCTCTGACCCAAAGTTCCCAAATTCACAGCATTTCTAAAGCATTTCTGAAATTCCAAGATTTCCATTTCCTTTAAAAATGTTTCCAGATGTAGTTTGTGCCTCTGACTTTATCAGACATTGGAGTGAACATGAAACGTTGGGAAACGTTTTAATCTACAAAACCTGAGTCCTTGATTATGACATCATATGTAATAAATTATGACATCATATGTAATAAAAACATTACATGAATAACAGTATATTAATAGCCCAATTTTAAGAATAGCATAGTTTTTCAATGAACACCTTTAAAGCTGATTTCATTATGAATCAGTGAATTTTACGGGCTGATGGAGGGGTTTTCACAGTCAGGAATTTTGGAGCATTGTTTGTAAAGACTGTATGAACAGGAGAGTGTGACACATTTTGAAATGTTTACTCAGAATTTTTATTACAGAAAGGCAAGGGCAGCTTAGGGTTCCAGCTTATGGACAGTGATTCTCAAAGAAGCCTTCTGGAAAATATTTAGGCTGAAATGTATTTGCAATTTATTTATATCTAGTGTATTTAAGCGATTTAACTTATCCCCAAGAAAGCTGGTGGCATCACTGGAGCGACTAATAGCGACTATTCGTGTAAAACTCCCATGATCGTGAGTGGCACAGGTGTGTTTGCTCATGAGTCTTCACATGACAGCAAGAGCAGCTGTGTGCAGAGATCACAGGCTGGTCTCAGCTGGAGAGGGGGGGTGTATTTGACCTCTGACACAACCTACCACATGGTCTGCGAAAGCTGATACTCAATTTTGTTGGTTCTTTCAATTAAATTTTATAACATTCAATACACTACAGTAAACTTATGATATGGATGCTTGAATCTCTGATTTTTAACAAAAGTTTTAGATTTTTAGAAAGCTTTTTAGTTTAGTTTTAGGAAGCTTGGGCTTTCACCTTTGTTTCCTAAGGCAGCCCTTCAAATATACTTTAAACATATTTCAAAATGGTTCATTAAAACAAAACAATTGACTTCCCTGCTGAAGTATTTCTCTTGTTTACAGGATAATCTTTCTCCTGCAATAAAAATACAAAATTTTTATCAAATGTTCTCCCTTATTAAAGTAACTTTATTCAGATTTTATATATATATATATATATATATATATATATATATATATATATATATATATATATCATCTGAATAAAGTGATATATATATATATATATATATATATATATAATGTATAATATATATATAATGTTAATTATATGTTAATTTCAAGCCCATGATGATTTCTTCCTTCTATCCTTTTCCGCAGGTAACATACCTCCTGAGTGGTGTGTCAGCACACGAGGATTTCTGTGGGCACTCTGGGAAGCTGGAGGCTGGGGATTTGCAGGTAGACCACTCAGTGGTGCCTGAACAGAGCCTACATAAATTATTAAAATAAATCTCTGGCTTTGCACACCAAAACATAAATCCAACAATAAGGCTCTTAAATGAAATGCATTAGAGTGAGTATAGAGTGTATTTATAGTATGTTAGAATGTGTAAAATAAATTTTCCAGTGATTTCTGCACATTACTGCAATAACTCTTAATAGAAAAAATGTCTTGTTTGTCTAGTTTGTGCTCACTTCACACACACACACACACACACACACACACACACACACACACACACACACACACACACACAC